>VWYH01010689.1:1525639-1770917 GCA_013399365.1 Pampusana beccarii
CGCCCCCCGCCCCGGCCCGCCACCCTCCTTACCCACCCGGTGCTGACGGGATTGCTCAGAAATGCTGCCATCGCGTGGGGGAACGGGGACATGACGAAGGGGAGCAGGGGACAGCGGCCGGCGGGCATCTCCTCCTCCCTCCCGCCGCCGGTGCGGTCAGCGGCATCAGGGCCGAGCGCACCAGCCGGCACCGCATCTCTCTGGCCAAACTGGTAAGGAAATTTATTTTCCCTAGGTTTAACAGCAAAACGAGAACACAATAAGATAGTGTATGGCCATTCCTATTTAGGTTCTAATTTGTTCAGATCTTGTATGGCCTCTCTTAAGCTTTTTGCAAGCGCTTCAGCATCTATGCGGTTTAGGACTCCCAATTCTGTCCGTAAGATACCAATTACATCCCTTCTTGCTCACTTCGAAGGGGTAAGAGACACCCATGTAACCACGCTAACCACCCTGCATATGACATACCTAGGAATGGTGCACAGGTTGGTTTAAGTGGAGAGGTATTTTTCTGCATTGATAATTCCACTTGTTTGAGGGACCGTGATGGATTAAATAACATTCGTTGCTGGCCTGTGTTTTGGATCATGTGTGATCCAATTCCAGAAATTTATGGGCATAGAATTTTCTTATCTTTCACAGTTGGGGCAGGTGTTAAGTGAGGAATTGTGGATATTGTTGTGCTAGGCTCAGCAACATCAATTTTGAATTTAAATGACAGTCCCACGTCTCTGCGAGCCCAGAGGCAGACTACAAAACCAGGCCGTACTAAGGTAAAATTGTACAAGCAGTCCAATCTTTCAGAGGCACAAAGCTTCCTGTCCATTGCCATTGGGTTTGATGTAGTATTGTACACAGAAATCTGAGATGCCTTCTCATGGGTAGACTCACTGATCATCCGGCATCCTATTTTAATTTCTTCCCCTGCTGTTCCCCAGAGTAGGGGAATTTCATCTTTGTACCAGCTCTGCTTATTCTCCAAGAACATTTTAGTGCTGTGCATGACTACACTGGGAAGATTTAAATTTTCCTACTGGTGTGTGTTCCCACACTACCCGTATACTTAAAAAGCAGAGACCTCTGCACGTCTCACTCCTTCCTGTTATAAAAGCTAGATCCTGTTTACAGATTAATAACCCTTAGCATACGAGGTTTTTACAATCTGATATCATTCATTTTATGAGTGTGAATTTCCAAACATTCCAGGCTAATCTACCCTCTGGAGCAGCTGACAAATACTAGTCATGGGGCCACCTGCATCAGGGCCTTTTACCAGCTGTGCATTCAGAGATGGGCTCTGAATATGAGCAGAAAATAAGTTTTGCATCTTGATTTTAGGTAGGCTCCTTTCTGACCAGAACTTGGAAGTCCTTATGCCAGAGGGAAGACTAGTGTAGGTTTAATACACAAGATACAGGAACTGGGATAAGTAGCTGGGCTGACTGGAAGATTTGGGTAAGATGTTGAAGTGGGACTATCATTATGAACTATAGGAAGTAGTCTTCATGAGGAGGCAGTAGTTGTTCCACATTACTAAATAATTTGCTACTCCTCTGCTAAAACATGGATGTCTGTTCCTTCTGTTATAAACTGAAGTTTTTCCATAGATATGGAAAGTATGTACATCTGAGTGTGTGTCTGTGAGCGGAGAGTAAGAAAGGGCTCCTATGGGAACGTCCAGGCTCATGCTTATGTCACTTGTGCCAGATTAGGGTACATGAGTTTCTGGTACCTCTTCCCTTCAAGCAAGAGTAGGAATGTACTTGAACAAGGGAGCTGAAATCCTTTCAATTTTTGCTCCTCCCATACCAAACGGCTTACAAATTCAAGCTTCACAGGGACTAGCAACTGATTTTGCCACTTGCTTTTGAGTTACATCATTTTGTCGTTACTTGCTTTCCCTGTCTGCTAAGCAGACCTAATGAAATGTACCTCATTTGTCAAAAGTTCTTAGTGTTACTTTAGTAATTGTAAAAATATGGGTAGGACATGATCTGAGTCATAACACCTAACTGGGATGAAATCTGACCTCACAAAATTCAAAGCAAGCTCTAATTGAATGAAGGATCAAAGCTGAATTGTGCCTGTGCCAAACAGCTAATGTAATTAGTCATTCCTTGTTTAATGCTTTGAAAATGAAAAGAACTATTGTTGCTCAGCATTGCTACAGTAAGTGTTTTTCAAATACAAGGAAAATAAGATTGGGAAAAGAAACACAAGAACTCCAAAATATTCAAGCTTAAGTTTTCATTCAGAAGCAACATGGAATAAAGCAACTAAAATCATCATTAATTTCTGTACTTTTCCTGGTACAAGTGAAGTTCTATACTTGTCTGTGGTAAAGTACTATTACAGCAAGTAGAAAAAAAATGAAACATTGCTAAATATTTTCAGATCAAATTTCCATGGAACAGATTGCTTTCAAATAGTTCAATGGGTCATATTAGCAAAAATGCAACACAGGTAGCTGTCTAACCTTCCTATGCCTTAAATGAGTTGCCAGTAAGTCTCTCAAAATGTCTGCTTTTTCCTCTATCTTTCATTTTCTCAGATCAAATGTATTTGTGGAAAAGCTAGGAGAGAAAACCAAGTGTGAAACGTAAGTCTTGCACAGCGTTAGGTGAACCACTTCAGTAAGCAAATCAAAACCTCCCTTTATCCATCCCTACATAATATTTAACCAATTTTCTAACAAAACCCATTTGGAAATCCAGTATGTTCTGTTTAACCTGATTCTGTGGGTCAAATGCTGTGATTGTTTAAACAGGCTCCTGACTGGTCTTCTCAATGGAACTTCAACTACTTACCCCGGCAGCAACTATTGCAGCCCACTAGTTACCTTTACCCCATCAGGAAACAAACACAACGATATTTCAGCATGAAAAATTAAGGAAAACAACCTGAGATTTTCAGTATCAATAATGCCCATATGAACAGCCTGGAAAACAGTGATTTGACTTTTTTAAAAAATTATTTCATGGGGGGCAAAAAAAAAAAAAATCAGAGGTCGAATAAAGAAAAAAAAAGGCAGAAAAAAACAGGACCTGCTGATGGATAATTTGTGAAGAAGAATATTGTGAATTCACTGGGAGCAAATGTATGTCATTTCTCATCTCTAATCAGCTGAAAATAAAATCCATTGCCACCCACCTTTTCTAGCATTGGAGCACAATTTTACTCTCCTGAATGATCAGAGTGTAGGTTGTTTCACAACATATCCTATTGCGTGGCATAACCAGCAGTGACCGACATTGGGAGACACTGCAAATCCCAACAGCCACAGGAGATTAACTCAGGGAAATACTGTCAAAGATTCAGAAATTTTTTTTTAATGTCTCCTAATCTGAGGAAAAAAAACACTAATCCCCCAAAAGATTTCTCTGGCCCCACTAATAGCCTCTCTGCCTTTAGGAGAGCAACAGTATTTATGTTCTGGGCTCTTGTATCAGATTACAATATAGTAAAGAAGGAACAGTTTTTAAGCCCTTTCTAGTATCCTGTAAGCTTGAGCTGTTCACTTCTGGTTTTGGGGGTGGGGGAAGAAGAGGCAGAGGAGCCAGGAAAAAAAAAAAGGAATTGCTACTCTGGAGGAAATCAAGTGTGACTTCCCCCTTGTTTTTTAGCAGAGAGGAATTTTTGGAGAACAGTTCACTGTGCGTCAGTAGTGGGGCTGGTGTCTCCTGCATTACTGTCACTCCAGTCAGTGTAGCAGAACATTGATTTCTGTACAGGCAGCTGAGTAGGAAAAAAAAAAAAAAAAAAAAAAAGAAGAAAGAAAAACCACAATATTCTATTAGACAAAGAGTGGTGGCAGAGAAGCTGCAGCAAGCTTAGCACCCAGTGGATTTGTGTCCCCGTGTGTGTGTCAAGGGAGGCACAGCTATTCATTGACTTGACTTTGAAAGCATAAAGAAATCCACATCTAGAGGAGAGGGAAAATGAGACATAGGCACCAAAAATAATAATGAAGGAGATATTAGAGAGAAACAAATAGTAAACAATGACTGGCAAATAGCAGAGGAGAGGGGAAATAGGAAAGGAGTTTGGAACCTGTCAGTAGAAAAGAACATGTTTAGGAAAAAGGAAGTTAAAACTAAGTCAGAATTAGTTGGCAAATGTATCTAAAAGTAAAGCCTTATAAAATTCAGGGTATTTATTTTCCCCGTTTGGAATGAAGAACTAAATATTTTTTTTTCCTTTTCTCAATATTAGCAAATTAAGCAACATCATGAAAACATACATCTATCTAACACTTATATCAGAGACATACAGCCAGTTTTTGATTTAAAAAAAAGTTCACCATAAATAACTTCAATTTTCTCACATTACTAACATTTGTCACTGGTCTACACGTATGTTTAATTTCTATAAGCCAGAAAAAGAGGTCTGAAAACTGGTTGGTTTTTTTTCATGATTTAAAGGACTTGTCTTTAGCAGACTTGAATTCCCCAAACCCATCAGTTAGTACTTCTGCATTTGCTCATCAGAGTTAAGTGGGTCCTGCACCAAACTTTGTTTAGATAATTCAGCACGAGCATTTGTCTAAGGTGGTAAGGAAGCTGCTCCATCTCATGGAGGCTGCCTCTAAGAGCTCTCCACCAGGTGTAAGTTTTCAGGACAAAGTGAATTCATTTGGACCCGCCTAAAGCTTTGCAAGCTGTACAGCAGCTATGTCAGTACTGGTTGCTCACACCAAATTTACATTCGAAGTAGCTAAGTTGTTTTGAAAGGGTATCACAGTGTGGAGTCCTTTCCAGCTCTGCTTGCTATTCAGAAACATAAAGTAGAAAAATTGTATGTATTTGTGACAATTGGCAAAGCACAAAACAAGAAAAAAAATATTTATCTAAATAAGACATACGCAGTCATGGCAAAAGGAAAAAAAATGCTAGGTGTGTAGATACACATACAGGTATACTTTATTAATTTTAAGGAAATTAGAAGAGATGTTAACAATGGAGCTAGAAGTTTAATACTAGAGGAACTAGAAGTAAAAAAAAAAAAACATGATTAAAGCTCAATCCCAAGTCTGAATAGCAATATATTGGCCATTCAGCTCTGCTGGATTTCTCTGGTGCAGTACTCTAAAGGTTGTTGTAATCCTGTTGTAAAGCTGTTGTAATCCAACTTGAATCCAGCAGGTGAGACACCTAAAGATCTGACAGAGTCAGTGATAAAAACTACAGCTTCTTATCCATGTAAATAAGCTTGTAACAGAGCTTGTGGGAAAGTCTCATCAGGTTTGTTCTTTTCTGCAAAGATGTTCACGTGTACCCTAATGGATTTATGCAAACTCTCCTCCTCAGTCACTTTGCCAGCAAAGAGCATAAGGGCAGCCACACTGGTACCATCTATTCTCATGTGCCCACCTAGTCTCTGACGCTGTCCAACAGCAGGTGCCTAGGAAAGCTGAATCGAACAGATCTGATGGTTTATCATCAAGCAGAGAAACAGGACTCAGGTTCACCTTGAACCAAAATGTCAGTCTGCATGCATGCATAAATAAAATGAAATATTTCATCCATAGAACAGAGCTTTCCAAGTCTGTAGGATACTGACTCATGACGAGTACTAGTTGGAATACCTTCTGGGAAATGGGGATCTCCTGGAAGGGAGGGTTGGGATCCCCAACAGGACAGCACTCACACCCTGCAGCAGGCTCCAAGTGGAGATTACATAGTTTCATTGCTGGTTAAAAGGAAGCCATTACATTGCATTAAATGCAAAGCTGTGGACACTGTGAGGGATGTCCCACCTAGGTGCATGCACACACACACACACACACACACAAAAAAGCTGTGAAAAAAGAAAAATGAAATTGATAGGAGGCTCCATAGTGATACGTTAATACTGATATTTTAAAATTTGAGAGTTCGTCTGTTTCCAGTCTTGTCGACTCATGCACTAAGTGGTGGGGATTTGGAATTTGTTTGTATCTCACCACCCAGTGATAAAACTTTATCTCACCTATTGGAGGCACAGTACCAAAGTCTTCATACAGCAGGTCAGCCTGATATCTGAGGCCTGTCAGCCAGGCTTGCCTAGTGAATAAAGTCAGGAGTGAATGCATCCTCAAAAAAATCTCTCTTAAACTGAAAATTCAACTCCTTACTAAAAACAAAAAAAATTTAAAAAAAGAAAAAGAAAAAGAAAAAGTTGACATTTCTTCTGCTAGTCCTAACCACAATGTTTTATACTTGCTAAAAGTGCACCTTCATTTACTCTTTTTTTTTTCCCTCTATTTTTAGAGATTCCAATATCTCAAGCTCTTTTTCACCCATAGTGTCAATTGATGTCAGCTAGAACAGCAGCTCCTCAACAAAGAGGCCATATACTTCAGAGTCTGAGTGAGGATTTAGGTGTCTTAATATTGGAGATGTCAAACATAAGAATCTTTTTCCGTGCCCTTGCTGCTAAATCCTGCATCGTATGCAAACTTTCAGCAATTTACAGCTCCCATCCTCAAAAGCAGGAACAATTTATCTGTAGAACTGTAAGCATTACAGAAGAATAAATCAAGTCTGTTAAATGCCAAGGGATCTCTGCTGCCACTGAAACAGCCAGGGACCATAGGAAGAGAAGACAAGAGAAACCATCCACACGTAAGTAGCATGTCACAGATTATCATATAGTTCATACAGCTTTGACTCACCTGGGAGTCATATATAAGAAAAAAATTTAAACATGGTTCATATTGAGAAACCTCAGAAATTCCAGCCCATTTCCTGAAGCTATTTCTCTCATAGTATCTTGGGTTAGCCCCTGGATTATTAATGTCCCAGTGCAGAATAGTGAAACATTTTGTTACAACAGATTTGAACTCCTTATGGGTTATTTTCCTAAAAGATGCTTTTCCTAAAAGATGCTACAGGAAGAAGAATTTTGGAGATCACCAAATTTCTCTGAAAAGGAAAACAACAGAGATAATGAAAAATGTTAACAGAGGACCTGGGATGAGATTATGAAGAGAAATAGCTCTCTGGATGACCCAGATTTAATAGAGCTTTACTGAACTTTTACTGATTGTTCAAGTCAGAGGGCAATAAAACGCTGGTTAAAATACAAAGTCATTGATTTTATAGCTGTTTCTATTTATCCATTAAACAAATGTTTCTTCTCTCAGAATTCTGAGACCTTCTCAGATATTTGAGTGACTTCGTTATAAAAACATATAGCAACAAGCACGATTAATGCATGATTGCACCATCTTATTGTACTGATTACAGGTTAGTTCAGTAACATGTTTTTGTATTACTTAGCATGCTCTGGTTTTGTCTAATTTTTTTTATTATTATTTTTCATATATCTGTACCTGTATCTTCAGCAAAGATTGGTCAAAGCTGAAATGGCCTTAGTTATGAAACACTTTTATTCTGAGATATTGCACCATTTACTTAATGTCTAGGTATGTGGCCAACAACTTGAAATGTATTTCCTATAATGGGAACCAGTATCCCCCCAGATCAACTGGCAGGTGGTCTCAGCCTTCTTTCAGAATTTCCAGATATAATTACAGTAAATTAGCCAAGAATGAATACATGTCAGTTTAGTTTAATTCAGACATTTTAAGTCCTTAAATCTTGGAATGCATTTTGCTCAGCATGCTTTCTCTACCCCATTATCCTATTTAAACTGTTAAAAACCTTGGCCACTCTTATAGCATAAATCAACATGCCAAAAGGCTATTCAAGTCAACTAAACCTATTGTTGGAATTCTGTGTAACCGTTAGAGTGGTGAAGTCATTTGTTTATGGATTTTTATAAGGAAAAAAACACAAATATTAAAATGTTTATGCTCACATCATGTTTCTAAGAGAAGACAAAAACACTTCACCTGCTTTTACTTGTAGTTTTATTTAGGGGAGACAAAAGAAGTGAGCTTGACCTGGTAATTCTATTGCTTCTATTCAAATGAATCCCTGTGGTTACTATGTTAATATTTTTGTCTTCCTATAACAAAACCTTCAGTTCTGCTCTTCTGACAATTCCGTTGTGGTCCTTATCCATTTTTTTGGTGAAAATATCAGCATAATTTCCCCATATTCTGTCATGGTATCTACAGGTATCCAGCAACGTGAAATCCGAGGGTGTAACAAAAGATATTGTCAACTCAGAGTCTTAAAAAATTGCTGCTTGACCATTGTACTTCTTTGATGTGTACTGTGGGAACAAGCTATAAATTTGGCTTCTAGCAGATGTTCGCCATGAGAAAAAAAAAAAAAAAAAGTACTTTCTACTGATATCTTTGCAATTTAAAACACATTTTATTGGGCTTCCTGTCAAAGATATTTTTCATGTGTCTTGGATATATGGCTTAGATATAAGAATATCTGTATGGAATCCAAATCATCTATGATTTGAGAATACAAATTTAACAAAAAAATATGAGTAGCATCTAGTTTTCAATTAGCTAGACTAGCTACATGGAGCAGACAAATAATAGTAAAGAGGAAATAAAAATACCTGGTTAAAATTTCAACTTTGATTAATATAATAATAATAATGATAATAATAATAATAATGATAATAATAATAATAATAATATAATTGGAAGAAGAAGAAGAAGTCTGTTTTAGAGGAAATTCAATATAAAACATGTAGGATCTCAGTGAAATGGCTTTGGGCTTTGTTGAAAACTCCACAGGTGTCTTTTTCTTTTCCCTGAAAAAAATGGAAAAAATAAATAAACTTGACAATCTCTAGTAAATGTAAACATTCTCTCTCCCAAAGTGCATGAAATTGGAAATACATTAGAAAATATAGCTTTCTACGGAAGAGAGAATAAGTTTTGGAAACTCAAAATTAAAATAAAGCTTTATCAATGTGTCCTGGTTTTGTTAAAAACAAGACCAGTTCTCTTTTAGGGGTTTTTCCTTTCAGCTAAGTTCTTCTAGGTGGCTGTACTTTTCTGAGTTTTAGCCTGTGTATTTTTCCTTGGATGCTGTACTTGGTGCTGATAAGAAGACCAACGGAATGCTGAAGAAGCTCATGTTTAGGTTTATTACTATGGTAGTCAAGAAAGACTGATAAGTTTTCCCACGTTCCGTTGTGAGAGGGGCGTGTTTGAGGAGGGGTGGATGGAATAGGTGACTAGAACTGACAAATCTGAGTATTCCATCCCATAATCGTCATACCCCCTATACAAGAGGGTGATCACGAGGGTCAATCTCTCTTCGACCATGGCCGGCATCTAGAGAGGACCCTGTGTCTGCCTGAGATCTACAGGTCTCAGGCCCTGCAACCAGTTTCCGGTTTGCTCTGAAGTCCCACCCGTGACTTCTGGGAGCCTGACCTGCACCTGCTGGAGCCACGACAGCTCCGCCCGCCCAGCTCCGCTGCTGCTGGAGTGACGCCAACTCCACATCGAGCATTCAAGATTGGTTTTGTATATTTTGTATATATTCTCCATTTATTAGTAGCATTATTAAACCCTTCAAACCCTTCCAACTTGAAGTCTAAGTCTCTCTTCCTTCCCTATTATCTTCCTTATCATCCTTCCCATCTAAAGGAAAGGGCTGGTGGGAGGTAAGAGGGTAACAGGGAGTGTCTGCCACGATTTACTGTCGCCTTGCAGTAAACCTTGACACAATGAAAAAAGAAACATGCTTTTTTCTTCAACCTTTGTTGAAAAACATCAACTTCATTAGGTGTCCTCTGACACCACAAAATGTGACCTGAGACCTAGCGGGATTAAATGCTTATAGTGCTTCCATGAGAAGCAAGAATCAACACTATTTTCCCCTTATTTTTACAAAACTTCAGATTTTGCCATTGATAGCTCCTTAGCATGTAGTTCTTTCTCATTTTCAAAACACAGTCACAAAAAGAATGTTGACACCCATTTTCATTTTCAAGAAAACCAGTAATACGTACCACTTTCTTTAAAGGTTTATTTAGCAACAAAGGGAAAGTAACATTTTGAAGCACAATCTAGTTTTATTTTACTGTTTGGAAGAAATAAATGCCAATGGAAACTTTAACTGTTTAAGAAAATACGGCAGTTCCAACCTGCAACTACTAATCCAGTATTTTGAATACTGGCAATCAGTCGATTGAGAAAGAACTGCATAGAAAATCTGAATTATTATTTATGCTTACAATAAATAATGAAACACTCTAGGATAGTACAGATCCCTTTCTACCTCCTTGTTTGACTCCACAGAAGAGCTCCAATTAGGTCCACAACCAGTTTTTCAACACCACTGTATCTGCTCCCTGGACTCACTCTTTGAAGCTTCTGCTGGGATCTTTCCTGTCCCTCCCTCGTTGCACACTTTTGGGGAAAAAACAAAATAAAACAAAACAAAAACCAGTAGATGGTGCGAACTGACATTTTTTCACTGGGAAGAGACCTGTTATTTCCAAGACAAAAAGTTGCTGTGTTTTTGATGACATTTTACTGCAGAGGGCTGTCAGTACTTCAAAACCAAGAAAAGAAGATGAGTTAACATTGAATGACTTTAGGTTAGTATAGTGTCCTCAAGACAGATAAGTTGGAGAAGATATTGTTGCAGTCTGTTGTCTGAGCACTAGAAGAATGGCTGGACTGAAACAGGAGGTGTGACGACTGGGCTTAATTCTGGAAAGCCTGGACTGGGTGGCTCAGGCTACAAGTATCAGGAACCAAAATTAGCAAAGTGTTCAAGCAGCAGCAATATCACTGAAGAGTTGTTTCACACACTGCAGGGCACAGAGTGGTCTAAACCAGTATATTGTCACTATTAACCACAAGAGTTACTTCACTGGAAATTACAGTATTGAGTTCTTGCTGAGGAATGTGTACGTACAGCATGCAATACTCTGTGTTTTGCTGAGGTTATCGAAAGCCTTGTGTCAGCCTTAAGCTCATTCCCTTGTGATGCACGATTATTGTATAAGTAGTTAATAACATGGGCTAAGCCTACGTGGGAGAAAACTGCATCACTACTCTTCAAATCACAGGTACAATTTATGCTATATAAATGTCTCTTCGAAGGTACATATAGCACATGGAAACTGGTCCCTATGGTTGTGTCTAGCTGACCTGTGGGAAGAATTTAAATGCTTGCAGTTCAAGTGTGAACAGTAGTCAGACTCCATGGCAGGATGAGATCCAGCATGCATTTGCTCCGCTGCCTTGTTCCATATTGTGGATGGAAAATTAAACTTGGCAACACAGGTTCTAAATTCAGATTATTAGAGAGCAAATATCCTCAATATCCACTCCACAGACCAGCCAAAACATAGCCATATAAGACAATAGCCAGAAATTGCATACTTTTGCAGAGACTGTACTGTAAATCGTATGGGTGTTCCTGAAAGGCAATCAGAGTGGCTAAGGCAAAGATGCATGCAGATGTGCTCAGTTATAACTACAAGGCTCTGGACTGGTTGAAAAGAAGCTGAAGATTAGAAAAAATGTATTATTACTAAAAAAATAAAAATATTTATTTTCCCGTATCACAGAGCACATTTGCTTCACACTATCAGTGTCTAATCTTTCAGAGAATGCATTACTTTGATTTCCAATATTACAATGCTAAGACCATTCAGTTTTCCTGTTAAGTTCTAATAAACTGTTGCCTTCTAGCACTGTACATTTCCTCAACACCTACATACCAGGTAAAGAGAGAAAAAGCTGCCTCAGTTATGTTTACTGCATGATCTGAAATTGCCTTGCTCCTTTTTGGGATACTCCTGCAATGTCAAACAGCCGAGTAGTGGCACCACAGGCCCAGGTTCACCATCACCTCTCATGCATCCTGCCCTACTTGGGAGCAGTGGGGTTGATCCTCTCCTGGGGACACTCTGATAAGAGTCCTGACAAAACGAAAAAGAAGTTCATTCACAGAAGAAAAATCTTCTCTAAATCATAGCAGGTACAGGCATTTTTAAGAAATAAAAAGTGCAAAAATTGAGTTCTAATTTCTACTTGATTAGAGAACAGTAATTCTGAGTACTTAAACTAGTATATCAGGTGGAAATTTTACAGTTCTTTAGTGTCCTGTCATGTTTATGCTAGGAATTCTTTTTTCTTTGCATACACACTGGAGTAATCAAGTAGTCTGGAGAATCTGAAGTTCTCACTTCAAGTTATTTTCTCATGAAGTCAACCTGTTGCTTCACGTTTAATTCCTTATGCAAAGCTAGTGATAATACTGTATCTCTGTGTCTCATAAACATGAATTTATGTTTTCTATGCTTCACTGAATAAGGGAATATTCCGTTTTAGAAACATGAAATTAAGAACCACAAGTTCATTTTTTAATGTATTCAGTACTGCGACTCTAGTAAGTCCTTAAGCTCTTAAGGAGTATTTTAATATTAAAAAATGAAGACTGATGTCTAATGGGATTTCAAAAGTCTCCCCAAAATCAAGGATAGTTAGGAACAGAGAACAGTGCTACTAGAATGAGTTTATCATTTAAAATTCCTAATTATCAGAAATCTTGTGCCAAAAAGATTCACGTAACCAAGGTCTGTTTTCGAATTTAAAGTTTCAGAGGCACATTGAAAGTTTATGGTTTTGTATCTACAGAAAGGCAGGTATGGACCTCTTTACAGTATCAACTTCTATCTCTGATAAAAGGAATCCTTCCTCCTTCCCCATGTGCCTTCGTTTGAGCCCTAAGCAACTAATAGATATCGGTAATTAAAAAAATATCTATACATATATATGTATGTGTCTTGTTTTGATCCACTAGGATCCATTTCAACCGCTAGCTAAATAACAGAACTACAGATTTGAGAGAAGAATAATGTGCTCAAATAATGTACTCCTCTGTTTGGCCACAAACCACAAAATTTAATTCAATTAGTACTGTATCAACTACCAAAACCTGTGATTGAAATATGGGTTATTTAATAGTTTGATGGGCAGTCCTAAATGCTTCTTTCAGTTGTGAACTTCAAGGTGAAAAAGCTGCAGGGAAGACAGGCAGTACATGGAATGTACTCTTAATCACATCCTGTGTACCTTAAGAAAAGTAGCCTTTGCATTTCTGTGAAGATGTTAGTCTGTACCTTTATTTTCACTTTTCACTTCAAGACAACTTTAAACTGTTCTAAATTAAAACAGTTATTACAGGGTGTCTCATGCCCCCTGGTCCCCAGCCTTCTAGACTGGAATAGCAGGGATTGCCTTGTTTCCCGTGGCATACTGAGGATTTTGGCACAAAACCATTTAACTGGGCTTTCATGCAGCAAACCAATAGTTTGCCCCAGCCCAAATAAATGTATTTTGGTGCAACTGTTATTTTACCAAAAATGAGGGTCATCTCAGCTGTCTAAAATAGTGTCTCATACAGTCCCACATTTTCCTTGTCTTAGGTGTCTATTGTAGCTTGGCATAAGTTTCCCCTGGAACACAACTAGCACTCCAGTGATGGCAGATGAACTTCAGGTCAATTGCTTGAAACAGATTCATAACTTCTGGATAACTACGTTGAGCAAGCTGATTCCACTCCAGGTCTGTGCACTTAGGCCATTCCGCTTTAAAGCTGGGTGAGCATGAGGTGAATAAATAGCAAAATAATGTTATTTGAGCAATTTTTAATTTGAAGTGGCTAATATCCAATACTTAAGCCCTGTACATATGAGTTTTGACTCTTTGCCATTTTGTCTAGGCATACAGTATGAGGGCAAATTATTTTCATAATAAAGTGGAAATTAAGAAAAAAATAGGAGTCGAAAAAAATAGGCTCATCAAGACAGATCTTCGGTGTGGCAGTGGTTTAATTTCTACTGGTGAATGTAGAAAAGGCTTCTCCCTCTGAATTTTCTTTCAGCCTACTGGTCTTACTTTTGTAGCCTTTTTCAGAGTATCACGGTAAAGTTCTTATTATACTTGAGATAAAAGCTTTTAGAAATCACCACTACTTCAGAATCTTTTTTGCATAAGACTTAACTACTTTGAAGAAATACCAATAACTAATTAACCTGGTTTGTCTAAACAACCGCAGCAAATACATTCATGAGAACAACAGAAATTTTAAACACAAGGTGTAGGCAATGCGTAAAGTCTCCACACAGCCACAGTTCATTTATCTGTAGTTCAAACCTCTGCCCTCCCTCCTGTCTTCTTTCTCCCTTCTCCACTCTTAGGCACACATAGGGAGCAGGACTGTGCTCCCAATGCCTCATTCTGCTCTTAGTGAAAATGCTGTGAACCTTCACTGGACTCATGGTGTGCTGTAGTATCATTGAGAAGTGTTGAAGACAGATGCACGAGAATCACTTCCCTATAGGGGAGTGCATAGATGGCATAGAGACAGGCTGCTTGTCCTAAAGTTCGGCAGTGTGGTCAGCCTAAGCAGGACCAGACAGCAAGGGGAAGCAGTGGTGGAAGGAAACTATGCTCTCAGCATCACCATGTCTTTCTGACTCTTGGCAAGCACAGTAATGCTTTAAAGCTGTTGTTACCTTCTAAGGGTTAGGGAAGATTTGAGGATTACCTCGCAAAAGAATAAGGTAGTGGAACAAAGTGCTGTAATACTTTTCATGAGCCGGATCTACACATCTTCTGACAAAACATTCTTCACTGAAAGCTTTTTTTTTTTTTTTTAAATCTTTATAGATGTCCTCTGGTTTGTAATGGAACAGTTTAATATTAAAAGTTGTTCAATAAAAAAATCAGTTTTATTAAAAAAAAAAAGGCTGTGGCTTCTGAAAATATTTTTATCAAATCTGTTTTGTTTCTGGTGGTTTTTTGTTCTGTTTTGTTTTGTTTTGATTTGTTCTTTTTCTCTCAATACATGAAAATTTTGAGGGAGAAAACCCCATGTAACATATCTGATAGTTTTCTCTGAGTCATATTCTAAATCTTATTTCCACTTGTGTTTTATCACTTCTGTACAATATATCAGCTTCCCATGTCCAGGCAGAAAACTTGTACCCCAAATAAACTTTCCTCTTCACGAGTTGTTTACACCATATTTACACTTAAACTACACCCTGTGTTTTGATGGAGTTCTCAGTAATTTACTACAAGCTAATTTCTTCACTTTCCTTTTCTACACTATCTGCCAGACCATACTCCTAATCAAGTTTTGTGCTCATAAGGAGTGGATTTAAACGTGTCACATCTCTATTATACACATTCTTTTAACTCTGAATTACTCTGGCCTCAATTTGATGCTGATAGTCTCTCTGAAAGAAGATTAAGAAAGGATATTAACTAGAGATAAGAGTTGCTGTCTCATGTGCTCCAGCAAAAGAGAACAAAACTCCTGTGTCTGCCAGCCAGGGAAAGGACTCAGACTTCCAGCCTAATTTCATGTTTCATTTACAAACCATTTAGTTAGAGGGTACAAAAGAAACCCTATCCAGTTTACTTCATAAGTAGAGTTTTCACTGAAAATGGTGGTCTCATTCTCTCGGGTACTCTACAAATCCAAATTAAATTCCCAGAACCTCTTCAGGACATGGTCTGAATAATTCAGTATTATCCCCTTCAATTCTGCCAGAACTAACTTCTTATCTGGTTTTCAGTTCAGTGAGAGTTTGTAGGAGCTCTGTAGTTCTGCATACTAGCTTAGCTTCCAGAACATAGAATATATATGCGATTAAGTATAGAATGTGTAAGTTAGGCTCTATTATTTATTTAAAATGCTCATGTCAAGGTCAAAATTTCAGGCATATCCAGACCCCAATATATTCACAAGAACCATACGTGACGTCTACACGACAGTAGCAATGAGGTTATAACATCTAATGACATAGTAGACTATAAGGATTAATGAGGGTGATTTGTTAGTCATTCTTTTTTTACTAGATCCTGAAAAGGCTAGATCATATAGATTTGTATATTTTTTCTAAATGATCATTTCAATATATAAAAGCCTGGATTAATACATTCAAAGCAAATGGCTCCTGTTGTATTCATTTCAACACACCTCTAAGATATTTACAGGAATGGGAAGAGCCTTAAGAAGTCTTCTGGTCCCCACTAAATCTACTGATAAATTTTTAAAAAAACCCTCTCAGAGTCCCAAACCTTCTAAATCCTAGTTTAAAATTATCTAAGGCTACTTTTAAGCCATTTAGGATCAAGTGCTTCAGATGCACTTTTAACTTAAAAACTTTTAGAAACTTTTTTCTTTCCTTTTCCTGATGCTCTTATTAATTGATATTTTTAAAGAGACCAAAACAACAGCTGGTATTAGGATTTCTGAAGCACTGGATCTCAGTTTCTTACCTGCTACATGGCCACACACCTCTTCAGTTCGTACCTATATGCAAGGTAGAGGAGTATTGAAGTGCAGGGTTCAAGCTGATAAATGTATAGGCTCTCTCATGCGGCCCAATGTGCACTAATCCTGTGGTCAGAGACAGGTAAAAAATGTGACACCCTAGAAATCTTCTCTGGGATCTGACCCACAGAAGTTTCTCATCCTCCCACGTGCCTGTATCCAGGAGAAAGAAGGCATCAGGAAGCCTGGGTCCCATAAAATACCCATATACACTGTAACCTGTTGTCCACCCCTCAAGCCAGCAATGTGTGAGGTTATACATTTTGCTGACTGGCCACGGCTATGCAGCATGTCATTAACTGAGAGCCTCTGCTATAAACCTGGAGAAGTGCTGTCAGGCCATTGAAGTTTCGAGCCTGTTTACACACCATAACCCAGTCATCACACCTTAAGGCTATTTCCAGCCGCACAAAACATCAGGGGGAACTGCTAGCCTCCTCTTTCTGTTCACTAGTTCCCTTGTTACATACAATGCTCAGGCACAATGCGAAAGACCACAACTCAAATACTCCTCTTCTGCCTGCAGGAATTCGAACCATCATTTCTTAGTCCTCAGAAAAAATGTCTTAATTATTGCGTAACATTTCTCTAGAAGGGGAAAATCTAAATCTTGGCATGGAATCACTGATTTGTTTTGCACAGAATAACTTTTTATCCACTGAACGAAATAAAATATGTAGGGTAACGGCACACTCAGTTAGGTTGTAAAACAGGTTTCAAATTTGGCCTCAGAGAGCATTGAAGTATATTAGCTAACTAAGGTTTTGAAGTAAATACTGGAATTCAGGTGTCTCTTGCCCTTCCTTGGTCAGACTACAGCAACATGATGTCTCCAGATTAACTTGTCAAGTGAAAGGTAACAGCTTTCTCCATCTCTAAGAGATCTCTAGGACATCTGTGGGATTTGTTTCTCCTTCCTGTGGCTATGCAGTTCCTTCTGTTCCTCTTACTTTATCTAGTAATTTATTGATTTTTCATGGGAAAAGCATAGAGTTTGACAATCAAACTAGCTGAGAACACCCCCACACCCCCACAGCCCCCAAGCCACCTCTGTGCAAGACAGCCTGCCTTTGGATGCATTTATGGGGCACATAGTCCACCACTATCGCAGACTAATAGACCCCCCGTAATCAACTGTGCTCTTCAAAGAAGTTATGTTTTATATTACAGTGTTTTGCTCCATATCTCCATTATCCTGGATAATTAGAGTGTATTGGATAGTAAGTGATGGACACTGGTACCACTGGGCTGAGTGATGTATCTATGTCTTTAAAGATGCACTGAAAGACAGGACTTGGAATTTCCATTTCCCCAACTATTGTTGGTTTCTGTCACAATTTAATGTCTTTTAAAATAATAGCAAGTTAATGAGCTGTTAGGCTTACACAGTGATTTTACAATACTGATAATGTATCCCTCACATAAATATATGGAAAATGATCCACCAGAGCATGACATAACCTTTGGAACAGTTATGATCTGCTGCATATTTATGATTATTTTCATGTTTATAAATATTTAGAGACATATAAAATAACTTTGTAGACAAATAGCTTCTCCGAAACAATTATATCTTTCTTTTTACATCTGTTTAAACTTGACTCAGTGTACCAGTTGGCACTAGTTGTTTGGTTTTTTTAATATTGTTTTTTTCATGCAGTACTTTCAATTTTATTGTAGGTATCTGGAACAGTCTTAACTGACTGTGTAAGAAATAAGTATATATAGTTTTTATACTCTCTGTGTATATGTATATTTCACGTATATGGATATATGTGAGACCCATACTCTTTTTTTTTTTTTTTAAATTGAGAAATATCTTCTCCGTCTTCATCTTCCATGGATACAACCTATGCAGGACAACCTTCTTAGTAAGAAATTAGTCAAATTTTATTTTATACATCAAATTTAATTCAGCCTTTCAACTCATATAGCAGCAACAAGTCAGAACTTGGTTTGTACTCCTTCCAGAGATCTTCCTTCTTCTTTTGGCCTATTATTGCCTCTGATAGTGTTTGCTTTGCAGTGATCAGTTGATTAGGGTTTTTTTTAATGTGTATATCTGAGATGTAACTTTCTAATGACATTATTCTTCTGTCCTCTGGCCATCTTTTGTGTTTTGTCAGTGCATTCTTATCTCTTGCTTTGAAAACATCACCAGATTTTATTGCTACTGCAGACAGTTTTGCCTATAATTTCTGACAGTGAAATCAATGGTACATAAGAGCAGATTTAACTTCAGCATGTTTTTCTAACATTTCCTGGTAATTACATGTTAAATAGAAGTAAAATTGTTTTGAGACAATCTGTGGCCCTATATGCACATGAAATACCTAAACTGGTATCTCCAATCCTTCAGGACTACTGCCTTTTTCTTTTCAGGCATGTTATGTCAGTCTTTCTAAATTTGAAGTAACTTTCCTTATTGTCTGTGCGACTTCATTTTCAGCCGCATTATTGTGAGACAGCAGGCTGCTGAGGTAGTACAATTTGCCTATAGATTTAAGTGTATCGTCGTTAATGCATACCAACTCAACATGTTTTCCACAAGGGAAAGGTGAAATACAATCTCTGTTTTCTTCGTGCTGATTTTCTGGCTGAAGCATGATCAAAACCGCCAGTAGTAATCTACTGTTCTTCTTCTGATACACTTGAATCCCACATGCATTCACGTTGTCAAAGACAAGGCAGGGACCACTTGCTATGTGGCCTGGGAGTTAGAATGAAATCTGGGCAGACTGAGAATTCTGCCATTTATATTATACTGAATGAGTTCATACATATTGCACAGCACCCAAGCCTTAAATTGCCAAGAATCACATATATTGCATTATCTGACAAGAATACAAGGTGAAGGAATAACGAAGTATACAGAAAATCCAACCATTAAGAACTTAATGTCAGGTCTTAAATATAATCTTGCTTTCGTTATTATTGTGTATTATGTAAACAACTACATTGCACAAAAATTCAGAAATTATTTTCAGGAAGAAAATAATTTCAGTAATATTTTTAAAAGTGAGAAAATTCCCATAATTTCCACTTCCGTGATTCAGAAAATGTGACCATTTTCTTATTCTTTTAACTGAATGTTTGGTTTAATTAATGTATACATGAGGTAAACCTTTATGTTAACACATTTTATATGTTGATATGCCAGGGATAAAAATGTTAGCCCAAATTATGAAACAATTTTCAATAACAAATGTGAGAAAATATGTAGAATATTAACATTGTGAACACATTAAGTTCTTCAAAATGATACCTGAGAAGGGATATTATAGTTATACTTCAACCTTTTTCCAGACAATATCTGAAATAAGCCACAAGTGCACGAGACTCCACACACTGCCACACAATACTCTCCCTACTTCACATCTTCTTCCTTATGGCTTCATTTCCTTGCCAGTAGTAGCAGCACCATAAGAAATCTTAAGAAAAGCTTCTGAACAGGACATGTTACTGTCTGTTTGTCCTTCAAATTTACTGAATGGTGAAATGACTCATGATTTTGTCATCTAGGAAAGCTGATTTTCATTGTAAGCTGGTGCTATTACCTTCTGCCTTGAGCACCACAGTCAAAACTAAAATAATTTTATAGAAAATGTTGGGTTTGTTTGTTTGTTTGTTCGTTTTCCCAAGAAATAAAAAACTTCAGATTAAATATTTCAAAGGTACCTAACCAGCATTTAAAATCACTTGAGAATTTGCCAATCATCCAAGTGCATTAAAAGTATTAGGTACCTTCTGAAAAACAGTTCAAATTAATAATAGATATGAGTTGTTATATAAAAACAACCAACCAAACAAAAGAACCAACCAAACAAATAACAACAACAAAAACCAACCAACCAAACAACCAAAACTATCAAAAACTTGGAACCTAGGAATAAATCCATTTTACCGGTACAATAGATATTCCACCTGTTTCAGTGAGTCTCTATTACACTATCTGTGAAAGATATGATCATGTATATTGAACATTTTTCTTCCCAAAATCAGAGCTTAAGTGTACTGGAAAATGTTCTATGACATCTTCTGTATTCTTTTATTTGTATGAATTGATTCTTTGTGGCCTATATAGATACAGTAAATACTTTATTTAAAATATCTGTTATCCAGAAAATTAGAAAAATGGTTTATTTTCAAAATTACAAGCTGGACATTATTGCAGTGATATTATTTAAGCAGTAAAATGTCTGTTTCCAAAATATCAGCTGATAGTGTTTGCCGTCTGAGCCATGATATATTTTGCTCTCTTGAAATGGAGGACTCCTTCCATTAAATGGAAAGCAAGTACCTCCTTTTGAAGAACTGAGCCTTAGTATTCTGAATGTTTATCATAAGCTTTTGAAAAAAGACCCTTTAATAGCTATGCTGAGTCAACAATTCGTCTTCTACAGGTAACTGAGATTTTTCTTCACTTGTAACTACTTACAGAATGTTTTTTCCACTGGGCAGCATATTTGGAGCAAACACAAAAGCAAATGTTTTGTAGGTAGAGATACCTCAAGGCTATGACCAATGAAACGAAAAAAACAATATTATGTTTTCTTAGAAGAGGCACTAGAACATGATATGAAGAGCCTGGCCCCTTCGGGTGACATTGGAAAAGTATAAACCTCTAAACATATCCTTTTAACAACTTTGGAAGAAGCATCTGAAAAGGATTACTCATTTACAGAGAAGGACCTCTCTTATGTAAATGTTGACATAGCCATTCTTGTACAGTCAGGGAGATGCTGCACCATTTGTCACTTTATAGTTCATTCCAGAAAGAAGCCAGAACATGAATTTATTTGTTAAGAGAGGTTCTGTTGGGGTGTGCTGGTAGCTAGAGAGCTTTTTATGTTACAGTGAAATAGAGTGATCACTTCTACAGATAAAAAATTACTTTCCAAGAGTCATTTCCCATAGGTGTTGGTACACTTGTTCCCATTCATACTGAGCAGTGTGAATGATCAGTTCAAAGGACAAGAATTAAAATATGTTATTTGGTTTTATTCCACTGTGCTGCTGACAGAAAAGACATTCACACCCTTCTGCACTGCCACTCAGCAGCACATAAAGAATGTTACAGCTTGTGTGCCAATTAGAGATAATTACATCAGTGACCTGTCTTGCCACTAAAACACTTAGCAGACTTTATTCTGTCTTTACAACATGGAGATTTGGGGCACAATCCTGACGCCAGTGACACTGTTATAAATCAGGAGACACTGGACTGAAGCCAGCTGAATTACACCCTCATAAATACGGTGTAAGGCAGGGAAGAAAATAAAATCCTTTGCTTATATGTTGGCTCTGATTTTGCAAATATTTTAGTTTTGTATATTACTTTTGAGAGTATTCAAATGCAATGGTAACTAGAGATGTCAGCTCATAGATATAATAAGATTCCATTGTTCTTCATGCCAGACAGCTAGAAAACTAACAGGAGGTAATTCTGTGGGAAAGACATGTGATTTCCAAGCATAAGAAGTTTAAATAATTACCTCTACTTCTGTCCTGAAGCTGTCCTGAGCTCTGGCTTGTGCTTCAGCTTTCAGCAGTGCCACAGTGCGCACATCCTGTTGTTCCCATGGCTTCAGGAGCCAGGACTTCCTATAAAAGCAACAACCTAAATTTTCACTTAGTTTGGGTCCTGTACTTTAGTGAAAGATTTCAGTATGCAATACACATGCTTATGATCAAAAATGTGTCTTGGCTTCAAGCTTTATTCTCTGAAGTCTATCACAGATTTCCAATTCCCTCTTCCAGTCCTGCTACCAGTGTCTCATGGTTTAAAATTACATTGCTTGAAACCCAAAGGATTTTTTTTTTTCACTATAAATTAAACCTGGTTAATTGTCCAGCAGGTACGGCATAGTTCCTGTGGACACTAACAGCCTGCCATTACTAGCATGCCAATAATATTAACCACTGCATTTCTTCCCATTTGCATTTCAGACGGTAATAACTTCATTCAGTGGAACTATAATGCACAGAAGATTATTTTAGAGGTGCAGTTTGGGCTTTCTTCACCACTTAATATACATATGTGTGAAAATTGCCCTTGTATTACTAAAATATAAATAAAATTAAAGACATTACTAGATTGATGTAGTCTTTTATATGCATTTGCATCTTCCTCCCCCAACATTTGGTATTATGCTTTGCAAACCAGTAGGTAGGAAACTCGAATCACAGAGTTGTGTCATATAAGCATGCAGATATCTCTGGCAAATTACTCTGAGCATTTTCACACTTCTACTGATTTCACTTTTCTGTGAGCCCAAGCTCTGTACAATGAAAAGACCCCACAACTAGAAGACACCATACAGGGGTGCCGAAGATTCTTTGTAAAATGTTATCTAGTTATAGAATAAGTAATAGAGCAGTGTATACTAATAGCTAAATGCTACTTACTGGAGATCCTCAATTCTTGAATCTTTTATGTGCCTCTGAATCTCTCTTTTGGTTTTGGTTTTGTCATTTTAAGATCTGATTGCCCAGTTTCTTGCCATCCAGGAGCTTTTCTGTGCTCAACTTTATACTCCTGCAACCTCATTTTCACACATTGTACCTGACTTCCCACTGACTTTGATCTGAGTCACAGGCCATTAGTACCACAGAAAATCAGGAACCAGGCATTTAGAAGCACACACTGTGAGCAACATTTCTGAAGTCAGTGGACATTCAGCTATTATTAACCTTTCTGAGCTCCTGCAACAGTTTCTTTGGGCAAAAAAAAAAAAGATACAGTCTACTTCATATGAATATTGCACAGATTAATTGATATTGTAGGCACTCAGAAGATTATACTGACTCAGTTATGGCTATCACAGTTATTATCCTCATGTAGTAACAACAAAGCAATTTAAAACTGATTTATAAAACCTTCCCTTGCAAAATGCAGCAGACATCCAGTTCAAGGACCTTTCAGACTAATCATGATAGCTTACTGCTCAACATCTTCAACATCAAAGAAAGTCACAAGCTTAATACTTTGGCCCGCTTATGGAAGTTTTTAAATTTATGAGTATAAGGTGAAAACGAGATTTTTTTTTTTTTTTCTAGGTAACGGCCACTTATGATGCTGAATTGGCAACCTGGGTAGTTGTATATGTGACAGGAACATGAAAGAAAATAAAGCCAGGCACGTCTGCTGTTAAAAGAGTATGGCTATGGTTTTCTAAAGCAAGGCTGCAAGGATTCATATTAAATCTACATTTTAAGCCCAGGGTTTCTGGTTCTCTTCCTAACTCTGACATTGAATTGTTCTGTTGCTATGCACTCAACTTTCTGCATCTCTCTTTCAGCTCCATAGCTGGCCACAGGATTTAGACACTATAAAGTAACTCATCACATTTGCAAAACACTTTTTGGACATTTCAGTGAAAAACACTTGAGAAAGACATAAAATTTCTTTAAAGTATCATACACATTTTCTACATAATGCTAAGCTGAAATGAAAATTTGGGTTAGACTTCAGCCAGAGCATCAAATTTGGCTACAGAAAGATTGTAGGAGGAGGGTCACAGTTAGCTGGTAGATGACAAATTCAGAAAAGCAGCTAAAGAGAAAAAATCCTTTAAAACCTGTCTTTTTAATGTTGTCTCTCTAGTTGGCAGCGACTACCACGACTTTTTTTAATTCCTCACCTTCCATACCTCTTTCCCACTTTTTCACTTTAAGTCACATCTACTAAATTATATCAACATACAATAAGAATTTCAGCTTGCATTAATATACAAGAAGGTGTGTATTTGCCATTGGATAAGCCTGAACAAAGAGTACCTGAAAATGGTAAATGGTGTTTGTCATATTCAACCACATTTTTACAGCCTCTCAGTTAATGACATATAACTCTGTTCCAATTGTATTTGTATAGTTATTATTGAAATTACAGAAATAAATGTATCTACCTAAACAAGCATGCTCAAGAAGAAGACTAAATACCATCCTGGATGAAAATATTTTATAGGAAATTAAAAAAAAAATAAATAAATTCAGTCATCTCAATAAAAGCAGGATCATTTTCTTCCCAAAATTAAAGTATTCTCATAATTTGAGAAGTGAAATGCAATGACACACACAATGATGGCATAGACTTGCACTAGAAGATGCAAATTGTGGGCAGCTGGCAGGTGAAGTCGTGGTAAAATTGGTAATGATACAGATTTCCTTCAGAGGAAAGGTACACTGGACATTAAAAAGGGCTCTTATCATAGGCACTTTGTAAAGAGCAGGAAGTTATTTAGTAGAAAGAGACTAGCCCTGCCCAGGCTGGAATTCCAAGATCTGATACTTACTATCTCTTAGGTGGTTTTGTTTATTATTTTTATCAGACTGCAAATAACCTCTTATAAGTGTGCATAGCAGCTCATTAGGATAAACGAACAGTTCTGATATTAATTTGAAACTGAATCTGTTTTTCAGTCATCACTGCTTAAATTATTTTAAAATATATATTACCCATAATTTATTCCTTCATCTGCTAGTTTTGGATAACTAGCAAAATACTAAAGTAAAGAACACACCTTTGCAGTTTCCAGTCCTCTTAACAACAGAAAGGAGAAATAGTGATATTTATATGGGAATTTCTAGAGATCTCAGTATGATGAACAACCTTTTACAGTAATGACTGCTAACACTTAAAAACCAAGACATAAACAAACAAAAGAGTTAAGAACCCTCAACAACCAAAAGAAAGTGCTCATTAAGGAAGTCATAAAATGGCTTGTCCAGGATTGTCATAGTTCACAGCTACACCCTTCAGAAAGCTGCTTATCTTTAGTGCTCTCCCTACTTTCCAAGGCTTCCTGTCTGAGGTCTCTGTAAACAGGCAGCCCTTCACTGGATGCAAATTAACAGGTTATACCTGGTGTCAGAGAAGCTCATCTAGTTAAGTACTGCTTCATATCAAATGGTTACTTTTCTTGGCCATGAAATGAGGGCATCAAGAATTAAGGTTTTACACACAATGCAATAGCAGAGAAGATGAAAAAAAAAAATTAAAACAAGACCAGCATTGTAAACAGTGCAAACACTTAAGATCTAAAACAGTTACCAAAAGTGCTGTAGAACTTTTAATAGGTATAAATTTAGCCATCTTGTTAAATTAAAATGGTTAAATTAAAATGTTAAATTAAAAGAATGGTTTCTATCTTGAACAGTTTCAAAAGACATACACAGTTTACTACTTTGTGACCATGTGATTTTGGCTCAGTCTCTGATATCACTTTATGTAATCTGCTTTGTTCCTTTTACATTTTTATTGGATACCACTAAAAAAAATCAGATTAATTGTGGTTTCAAAACCTCATAAAACTGAGAAGTATGGTCATCTGTGATTATTCTTCAGGAATAAGCTTGAGTCATTCTTGCAGTATCTAGACATTTCTTTTGAGGTCCCCTATGGTAAGTTCATAGTATCTGCCAACTTGAGCACAAAAAATTGTTTTGAAATTTTGAAAGAAAATAAATTTGTATAATGGCTACTTTTCAACTTAAATATGTCAGTAACTTACTGGTATCAGACTACCCCTTAAGACAGATGTTTTAAAAGCAGGAGTAATAATAATAATGATAATAATAATGATGATGATGATAATGATAATAATAATAATAATAATAACAACAATAATAATAATAATAATGTGAATTGTAGTGAGGCATAGAGAATTAAATGAAATAGCTGTATTAATTGACAATGGAAGTGTGAGCTTTGATTAAAAAAACATTTTTATTCTTGTTTTGGTGATTTTTCAGAAAATAATGTATATGGAATAACTTTCATTATATTTTTGGGACACTAGGAAAAGAAGAGCTCTACATCAAATAGATCTTTCTTCCTAAAGCTCATTTCTACCTCTTTCACCTAGTTTACTGATTCTCTCAGTTGTCTGCAGCCGAGAAACCACATAAACCTTTCATGCTGATTTGTTCTTCTCAGATTTATTACTAGTGAACTTAGCAGTGGTAGACTGTTGAGTGTAATGCAACCTTAAAAAAAGAGGTTTCTCTTCTGCTTTAAAAAAAAATATAAGTAGGACTGATATTTAAGATTATTAACAACAATAGATAACCATGGTGTATATGGAAATATCTCATAGGAAACAAAATGTTTAACCTAACAGAAGCAATTCTGTAGACAATTGATAACCTTTTAGAGTTAACATCTGTCTAAATACTTTCAAATGTACTAGTTATTTAAAGGACTTCATCATTTATTTGGCCAAACTTCGCTTACAACATTAAGTTGCTGTGGACAGTAAAAGTCACAGTGAACCTGATGGGCATAAGCAGATTGGAAATTAGGCAGCATAGTTAGCACCGATGCTGTGTTTGGTCAAGACAAAGGTTCTCTATACTAATATAAGTACTTTAGACTCTTCATTTCTTTGACTGACTCTCAGTGTATGGGGTCTTCTGAGAATTTTGTCACCACTACAGGAGCAGGTGGCAAACCAAAAGGGTTATACTGAAGTCTAGAGAGAGTATTTAGTAAGAGGTTGGTTCAACCATGCAGATCCTCTGAATTGAGGAAGACTGACCTTAGCAAAGCCAATAATCAATAACATAACAGCAATGAAGTGAGAGGGAAATTATAAGGGTAAAATACATTTTGAAGAAAAAATTGAAAGAGTTTTAAAACCAGTACCCGGAAGCCATGAAAATACCTTTGAAAGAAGACAACTGCAATAGAACCAACAGATCGTCTAAATGCCCACAAAGCAGTGAGGGAAGATGAGAATACTGCTGAGAAATTAAATGAGTTTTTGCATTAATTTTCACACAAGAATTTTGGGAAGATTACTATGAAAGCTACTGTTTTCTGGTACATAACAAAGCGATGCTACCAAAGCCCTACATGCTACATAACGTGTCATGTAACTTCATGCATAACAAATAAAATGCATAAAACCTCAAAACCGCAAACCCCCAAATCTTTCCCTATAAGTATTCTGTGTTCCACAGAAATAGAGGAGAAAAAAAAGCAGTGACTTGTATATTTAAAGAAATGAAACTGGAGATCACTAAGTTTTTTGTCTCTTTTTAGAAGCTTGTCTGAAGTGGATCATTAAAAACAAAACAAGAACTGAGAAATTTTACAATATGAACATTCTCAGATTGTCATATTTTAAAAGGGAAAAAATATTCACAAGTCCGTCACATGCTAAAATGGTTAATAAAATATAAAAACAAAACAACATAATTGATTTAGACTTTTAGAAGTTCTGATTTCTCAGGAAAGGGAACTAAATAGTTTTCTATAGATAGGGACAAGGAAGGATCAAAACGCACCTAAAAATAAAAAGTTTAGGATAATACAGGCAACATGCACTACGGAAAAATCTATTAAATGATTGACTGAACACACTCATTATGGGTTCACTTATTAGTGAACCTGAAGGGAGGGTAATGAAACTGAAATCTGAAAAGTGCAAGAAAAAAGTTCTGTTATTCAGGTATAAGGAGGTCCATCAAGAATTTCAAAGGGAGAAAATGAACTGGATGAATTAGTAGCACAACAGCAAAATTTATCAATGCTGATCATGCTGGATGGAACTACCTGAAAAATGCAGTTCACAACGCAGCTTTCTAAACTAGCCATATATAAATTAACCAATGTAACACTAACCATCCTATAGGTTTTTTAGCAGAGGTCATCATTAATGTTCTGCTGCAATTGTAAAAAATAATATGTTACATTGCAATATGTAACAACACATGGAATGATGATGGACTGGACTATGTAACACCTTTATTTAAATGAGTAGCCTTTCCCAGGATACTAGACGTAGAAAAAAAAATATACTTTAAAAGTTGATGTGACAACCATGATGAAAGTCAAGTGAAAAATCAGTTCTAAAGACTGGAAAGATTAAGAGTTGCATTCAAAAGAAGATGAATAACAGAATCAACACGAAATAACAAACAGGTTTAGATGTGTATGTCATAAACAGTAATGTTAAACTGAAAACTTGTGGGTTTTTTCTGATATAATCCAAGAATAAAAAGAAACTCCGTTTCTAGGTGAAATAATCTGAATTTGAAAAAGTCAACAGTTGTTCATGTACTATGAGAAAAAACATAAAATACTTCACTAATGAAAATCAGTAACTCAAATTTTTTTAAAAAAATACGCAAAATATTTGTAATTACAACTACTTAATATTGTTAGCAATTTTAAAGGTGATATTTATTATTTCCTTAATGTTTTAACTCAGACGGTAATTCTTAGAGATCAATGAGAATAGGAAGCTTCTTCAGATTGAGCTACCTCAGAGCTATTCTAAATTTCTCTCAAGGTTCTTGAGCCAGCCACATTCGGAGATGTATATGACCTTTCATGGTCATTCCTACATTCTTGTTTTTCATTGTAGCACATAAGTAAAAAGCTAATGGACAGGAAAATCAGAAAGATGAGATAGAAAATACAGCAGAAATATATTTATATTGAACAGCAGTGTCTTTCAATTTACTGAAGTAAAGCTCGTTCCTCTTTTACAGAGCACCATGGAAAGTTAGTGTCTTTCATCATGAAGAGGACTTGAAGTGTGACAAATTAGGTATGAGAACAGAGTTGAAGCTTATCAAGTTCACAAGGAAAACAATAATTTTACTTGGTTGATATTTAATTGTGGCACACTTTTATGGTACATTTTTGTGTATGTCAATTCTATTTTCATAGCATTCAAACCCACACATATTAAAAAATAAGCATTTACGTATTAAGTCATAATCCAAACCTACATAACTTTCTCTGCCATCCTCCCATTGTATAAGCACAATAGCCTTTGCATCCAAGAGCGTGTGACTATAACCAGCAGCAGAAACTTTCCTTTCCAGACAAGAGCTAAGTACAAATTATTGTTTCCACATCCTAAGACTTTTTGTTTAGTTAATATCTGAAAAGTTAATTTGAGATCCAAGCTTTTTGTGAAAATTAGGCCTGTAAGGCACTCCCAGATTCTGAACTGTACCAGTTCTGTGACTATTTTTGCACTACAAGGAAGACCCTCACATCTTTTTTAAGACTTGTCACACATCTGCATGGATTGCTAGAAAGTCCACACACCCAAAAAAACCCTCTGCAGATCTGAGAGTTATAAGTTTTAACTGTAAGTATGTAGTGTTTTTTTCTTCAAAAATGCTAAGATTAATTCATCTACGTGATTTTTTTTCTGTTTCAATAATTTTTATCTAAGTTTTGATAGTAAATCAGGTTAGTCTTACTGAGATAAGTAGTGAGGAGCTACTTGCAGTTTGCACACCAAACAAAACAGAAGTGTGTACACTGTAGATGTGCAAACAAAACATGTGTGATGAAATAGGAAATAGAAGTGAGGTCAAGAACTTATTGCAGACATTTTATTTTGGGTCAAAAAGTACCATTTATTTGTCTGCACAACACATTTTCTACTTATTGAAGCAAATACACTGCTCTCATCACTTAAGGAATTCCTCAAGTGTGGAGGGAAAAAAGATTTTTTTTATCAGGGTCTGCAAATTACATATAGTAGTGTGAAGCAGATCTATGGTCTCTCATACAAAGAACTGGACCCAGAAGCCATTAAAAGTATAATCTGAAGGTTTAACTCTAATCCTCACTTTCAAGTTTTCAGTACAAGCAATCTATTTAGCGTACAGATTACCTAGTCTTCTTCACTGGCACAGAAACGCTGTGGTCATACCCATCAGCCCTCTGTTTTGTTTTTAAGGAGGAACCATGAATAGTTAAGTATTTGCTGTGATTTAGCTAATGTCCTTTTACTTTGTAAAATGCAATCCAATTCATTGTGAATGTGTTTGTAAAAGAAAGAGAGGCAAATGGTTTGATACTAAGCCTTTTTTCTTCATTTTGTGTTGCTAAAGCTGTGTCTGGAGAAATAAAGAGGCTTTGCTCTCATTTCTTATAATAGGAATCTAATGACAGCTTTAATTAGTATCATGATTTTTTTCCCTTACTTTCTAGAATTGAAAGTCATCATTCTGTATTTCTCAGTCATGATTTTCCATTGTGTCTCTATCATGTTATTTCTTTAAAATAATTTACACCATACCATCTTATTTTAGATTTTGGTTAACCCAATTTATTGCCATAATAACAGGAATCAAAGTAAACAAGGATCTACAGATCCTCATTAGTAGTTAGATCCATCAGTCATTGAGTGGAATGCTTTCTCAGTTACAACTCTGTGTAAAGATGTTAGGAGAGAGGTCTTGTCCCTACTCAATGTGTGCCTGAAATTGCCATTGAAAGATAATCTATTCCTGCTCACTTTAGTTATGACTTGATTTTTGCTTCCAGAATAGATATTTCGGAAATAATTATTTTTAACTTCCTCCCTGCATTTGTTTCTATAGCACGTTGCATTTCTTTTGAGATTAGAATAAAACCTCTTTACCAGGAAACACGAGATCCTGATCTTTCGGATGCAGACCCTGCTCAGGTTAACTTATTGACTTTTATAAAAATCCATATTTGATGGGCCCCATCCTGTAGACACCACATACTTTTTGACAGTCTGGAAAGTCCATTTGTCCTGGGACTTACAAGCCACAGCCAGTATTCCCATGTTTTGTACTGTAAATTTCACGATGCTTTTGCAAATACTGTGCTGCACATCAAAGCACTTACCCAGAACATGCTTTTATTCATTTTGCCAGTTTGTTTGGTTTTGTTATTATTTCCTGGCACAGGATGCCGTTAAAAACTCCAGTATGGAAACTCTTAGCAAAAGTGCCTGTGTGAGCATGTGTCCAAGGTTCTTAGCTCTGATACTGGCTTTCTGAAAGATCCTAATTCATGTCCTTTCCTCCCATAGATGCAAAATGAAGGCAAGCATACTGATTTCTTATGCTGAGCACCTGAGATTTAGTTAAGAAAAATCACCATTCAAAAGGTGCTTGATGGTGATGGTGTTGGAGACTATATGAAGAGTGCCAGCATATTGGGGATCATGTACCTGACAAATAAGCCCTATATTTTTGTTGTTACTTTTCTGGAATACATATTTCATAGTCAGTGCAAAATGAGAAGCTGTTACTAGTAAGTCCATAAAAAACAGTACAGGGAAGCAGATTTTCCAGTATTTTATTGTGGTTTTAGAAAGGCTGCGTACTATTTTCCACAGGGAGGCCAGCAAATTAAAAAACAAAGAAAAACAAAACAACCACAATCAAAACCAAACTAAACCAACCAAAAAAAAACCCCTGAAATTGGCAATTAGAGGAATTTAGCTGAAACTTGTTCACTTGTTCAGCTTATTAAGCATTTAATTTTGTGTATAAAGTGAGAAATCATTAGCAATTTTATTATTCTGAATGAAAAACAAAACAAAACAAAAACCTTCTGGAAAAGAGGTCGTACAACTGACTTTAAAAGATTTGGTGTTCCTGTACCTTCCTGAAATGTTTATATAGCCTGTCTAAACCTGTAGTTAGACTTCATAATGAGACTGCCAATTGGTGAAAGAAATTGCACAGGTGGTTTTAAAAAGCCCAGGTTGTTCCTCACTGTTCACAATGAAACAAGGCTTCTGTTTCTATTTCAGTGGCTGTACTGACTCTGCTGTAAAAGTTTTTCTGGTAAAACTCCTTGATGGAAGAACAGAGACAACCAAATCAACTGGCATCCTCCAGCGAGGAGGACTTGCACTAGTCAAATGATGCTGCCCATCTCACTGTGTCCTTGGCCTCCCCAGAGACTTTATTTGCCTTTCAACACACAACTGGCTGATCTGAGCATCCTTGGGCTCAGAAAGCTGCCTTCACATCAAGGTGTGAATATAAGTTATCAGCCCGTCTATGCACAGGTCATAGAGACCACTTAGTTGCAAAACAATAATCAGGAGACCAAATTTGTTTTTAAAGCACCCTATAATCTTCAAATCAAAGTCCAAATACTTCAAAAATGTTGAGTTGGAATAGATGTATTGAGGATTTGAATTAAAATCATAGGTTAAGCCATTTCAAGCAGACATATATCTTAACGATACAAGAAAGATGGTCTAAAGACTGAGGTTTCCTCTCTTGCTAAAGGGTGTTTATTATTTGACCTGCAGAAAGGAGCAAGCTTGTTAAGTATGTGCATTTCTCCCCATTACTCTGAAACTCCCAAAGTCACACAGCAAATCAGTTGATCATATAGAAATAGCTCCCATGTCTCTTGATGCAGAATCTGGTGTCCTATTCTGAAAAAAACCCACAAAACTTCTGTTAATAAGGTGTCTACAGCAGCTTATCCCTTTGGGTCAGAAGTTTGAACCTAGTCCAAGCTGATAATATTCTGACTGACTGCATGGGTCAGTTCTATTCAAATAAAACTTTTGTTAGTCAGTGGAGTAAATGAAAGGAAAAATGGATGATCCGTCATTTCCAGAATATGCTAAACAGAGCTTACTTTGCAGTGACAGGTTAAAGGTACTATCAGAGTTCACACTAGCTCTTATGCTAGCTGTTTTAGATGTGTCAGCAAAAAGGAAAGGGACTTCAGGTCTTTGAAGCTGTTTTGAGGAGGTAAATGTTAACAAAATACGGTTGTCTCAGTGAAGCTGTCTTTTTTCACTGTCTCCCTTCTCACTGTGTAGGGGCCTTCTTATCTAAGGGTGTTCCCATGGCATCTCCAGTTAACACACAATTTGCTTTAAGGGGGAAAAATAAACAATGGCAAAAGCTTTTCCTTTGGGTATTTCACTCTGTTGTTTGGAAGCAACAGCTAACTAACGATTTACTGCTGCAGCCGCACTCATGGCCATTGCAGATTCACACTGGGAGCTGCAATTTGCTGCTTCAGGAGATTGAAACAGGTAAGCTTTGGGTAGTCACATAAGAACGTCTTTGCACTTGATAGCCACACATTAATCGCTGCTTGCAATCAGGAAAATGCTTGAATGCAGTGCTGGCAGAGGGAGGAAGGAACTTCAGAACATTGTATATACTGATGGTGAAACTGACAAGACCACCTTCCTAGCAGTTGACGCTTGTTTCCCCTAATGACTTTTCTATTTCATTAAGTTAAAGTTTCAGTACGCATGGGCCTCAAACTCTCCTTGTAAAAAGATTATTCCACCACTGAATGCACTTTGAAGTCAGAATTCCATCCTATGTTTGCTCTTTATAGTCAGAAATTTATTCTTTTTCTCTGAATTTTCTTCTTTGTTATTAAACAGTTATGTTTATGTAATCATACTATATACATCCATTCTTAGTGCTGCTGTAATTCTGCATGGGAGTTTTTCCTCAGCTTACATGCAGCATATCTTTCTGCTAACAAGTGGCCCATACCAGTGTAAGAAGTCATTCACAGGTCTCAGAAGTCATTGTATGCACTCCTGTTGATTTCTGAGAATTTTATGTGGATTAAGCCCTTAGAGAGGTTGATCCTCTTCTCACAAAAATAGCAGCAAGACTGATGTGTGGCAGGGTCAAGCCACCAAGCATAATATTTTACTGTTCCACAGTCCAATGCCTTTGCAGACAAAAAATAATATATTTTTTTTTCTTTTTCATGCTGCATTATAATCTCATATCTAATCTGTGATCCATCTATCTCTAAAATTCTTCTAGCACACCTTCCTAGTAGAAATCTCTCCTTTACTGACAATCTATATGTTTGGTTTATCTTCCCATGGATACATTATACTGAATTTGTCCAAGCTAAGTTTTTTCTCTTTTTCCCTACTCTAAATCCTTCTTGGCATTTATCTTCCTTCATTGCTGCTCACAACCTTTCACAATAGTCAGGAAGACTATATTGTGCTATTGCTTTACAGAATATTCAACTAAAATCACAACCAATTATTATTCAGGAAAGTATTTTAATTTATTAGCCTTTAGGAATAGTTTTTAGGCTTTTGTGTGCTTTATGATGTTCCATAATTCACTGACTTTTAACATTTCCCTCCTGAAGGAATCTAGTCTACTCGACAGGAAGCTTTAATTGGAGAAGAAGAAACTGCAGAGTTAAAAAACCTGGTTCTAATAGGAGTCAGGTTTTACAATGAGAAGGTTGAACTGTTGCAGGGAGAAAGCTGCTCATTACCAGAGAAGTGTCTGAGTCCCAAAGGGTATGTATTTCACTGGAAAAAATAATGTTGTCAGGGAAGAAAACTCATCATTTATTAGCTGCTAATTGCAAATCAACAGCTAATAGTATTTTTCTTTTAAAAGCATGAATGGGAACACTAAAAAAATATTTACTTTCCATAATGTTACTAAACCAAGAACTTTTTAGACTACAAATAATATTATTGTCATTCAAAAAGGTTAAATTATTGTAATTCAAAAAGATTTACAAAAGCTTGATTTTATGCATTTTTATGGATGTGTGTAATTTCAAAAACATTGAATAAGACCACTGAATTCCCTGGCACTATTGGCATTGTATGAGGTTCAGAGACAATGGAATGTTTTGCACGATTGCCAGCATTAGATTTCTGTTTGAATGCCTGAGATTTCTACTTGGATGACTGAAGCCTGAATCTGATTTCACTTATTTTGTCTAATTTAAACATAACATGCCACGTAGTCTAAATATTCATTATAACAACAGGAACTCCTGCTGTATTGATTGTGTGGCACGTTAATTTTTTTCAAGTCTTATTTTTGGTGCTTGCTAGAAAATATTAGCATTCTGGGATCTACCGGACTACTGATACTATCTTGTCCATCCCAGAAGCCACAAGTCTTCCAGAGAGACTTTTTAATGTCTCCCACATGATGTTTTTAATTAGATCATCTTAGTGAGGAGTCTTCATTTCCCTCCATTACACCAAATAATCTGTTTGGTTCAATTGTAAAGAATAAAATGCAATTCCTATTACCAAGAACAGTTACAGCAGCAGGATGAAAGGAATATGTCTTCATTGCCTGTGTGTCATCTGACCTTTCCTCTCATTCTAGCTCATTTGGTTTATCACTTGTTTTTTCTTCCATGTCTCAGAGGAACAGCATCTTTGATGCTGGAACTGCCATTCACTGTGGGCACTGTCTGGCACTCTGGGGTCCTCATTTATTTAAGGCATCTTGGTACTTCAACAAATAAACAGCACATGCTGATAGGTCCATATTTTCAAAGTACCTGAATGAAGGTGCAGGAATCAAGGACTGAGACAAGCACTGAAGTCCTGAACAGAGAGAAAGAGCATTTTTACCAAGGCAAGGTCATGAGCATCCAAATAACTTTTTTCAGAAACTAAGGAAAACAAGGACAGAAACAAGGGAACTTCTGTATGACAAAATTAGAAGCAGCCAAAATGAAAAAGATTAGAAGGTCACTATTAATTGTACTTACATAAAATCTGGTATTAAAGGGCACAGCATAAGAGGATTCTTCTTCCCTCCATAAGGAGGTACAAAGAGGAATCAACTCCAGCGAGTTTCGGCAAGTTGTAATGTTGCCTACACGTACTTCCATAGTGTCTTAGCTATGGTCTGTCTATGTTCTAGAGGTATTAGTGAATAGTACAGTGGCCATACCCATTGAAGGAAAATAATAATAACAAACAACTCTCCCCATCATTCCCCAAAAAACACACCTCAAAAAAAGCCAAAATGACCAAAAAATTATCCCTCAGAAGATGGATTTTCCTGAGTTTACGGGACAAAAATTAGAATTTTAGCTGCCAAGGTGAAGTCAGGAGGCCATTTTCTTCCAGGATTTTCCCTGAGGCAAAACCATCCCTTTCCATGCATGGTCCCATGAGCAGGATTTTGAAGGGTTTGGTTCATCCTACTCTACCTTACATCATGACTTCTGAATGTGTCCCAACAAGCCTGCAAAAGACCAGACTGAGGGATGCTGGCAAACATGTTTTCTTCACAGTATTGACAGCCAGTTCACATGGATGTTTGTGCTGCCAGTAGCATGTGCTAGGAAGAGTACTTTTAACAATAAACCCAAAACTTAAAATAAGATTGTTTATTGATAATACAGAATATTTTGTTCCGGATTGTCTGGTAATTCCTCTACAAAGATGTTGTTTTCCCTTTTCTCCATGGACAAGAAGTTATTTTCTTACCGAGTTTTTGGAGGCTTTTAACTCCTATCAGGTACTGCTTCCATTTTACCTAATGTTGATATTTTGCCATACTTCTTTCCTACTCTGAAGTAAAATAGAAATTTAACTAGACAGATGGAGTACTTAAATTAAGAAACATTCATCATTCATCATTAACATATTCTCAGGGCTGAGTAAATGGAACTATTATTAGAATAGGCATTCCAGGTAGATTTGTGCAATATTTACATATGAGAGCAATTCTTTTAGAGTAGGTAGAAGGTCTGTTCTTTCATTTACACTTCTCCCCTCTTAGGGCAATAAGACCTAAAATTCTCTATTTCTAATGGTATAAATCTATAGCACCTTGTCAGTGTACTGGGACTGCTACAAAATTTTGTCAGCATTAAAAAAAATCTGAAGAAAGTTGTTATTCTCATCCAGAGGAAAGGTATATGCTCATTCTTAGCAATTTTTCTGTGTTTATCAAGCTCTAGATAGGACACATGTTTCTAGATTCACCCAAAGCTGAAAGTTTCCACACTGTACCTGCAATGGAAATATGAAAAGGGGAAAAAAAAAATGTGTTTGTTTCCTTTTAAGAGGAGCTCTTTAAAATACATATAAGAACATTCTTAGTATTTTGTCTACGCCCGCTGAAATCTTTTACTTCATATGACTCTGTTCCCCTCTCTTCACTGAGCAACAACAACAAGCCTTTTCTCAATGACTGTTTTGTACTTCGCTGTTGGCTCTTCTCCTTATTCTTATAATGTGCATAAGCTGCCTTCTGCAGAATAGTTGGTAAAAAAGGGAACAACAGATCTGGAAAGACAGTTAATTATGCCCTGCACAGATCCATTAATTCTGACTGAATGGCCAAAGATCTGTTAAGTCTTGCACTTTAAATAGATGGTTTTGCAAGACGTTTACTGGGTAAGTATATATATATATATATACACACATACAATGTCTGCCCTTTTTATATATGGAAGTCCTTAGTTTTTACTGTAACACAAGCATATAGGAAGGGATAAAAATACTTAAATAGTAACATGATAACTGCAATAATAATTCTAAAAGGAGAAATATATGATGGACAAATAGAAAAACATTCATTTGAAATATCTGTTTACTCTTTTCACTATTATGAAATAGCCACTGAAAATTAGATTCTGATTCTTTAGCCTGTTACTACAGATTAAGATAAAATGCATAACCCTTTATCCTGTTACTACTACTAGCATTTTATCTTAATCTGTTTTGCCATTTTTAGGTTTTTAATTTTTATCAGTAATAAAAACATTGCTTTCGTGTTCTAGTCTCATTAGTCCAGGTTTTCAAATCTAGGATTTCTGTTTCAAAGTATCTGTTATAAAAATACAGGGTAGAATAACAATGAAGGTGTTAATTTATGTACACACGTAAAATGTTGGCTGTATTTTCTATACATTTCTGTGAATTATTCTTCAATCTCAGATACACTGGATTTCATATGCCCCTTAAGCTACTTCTAAATCACTTCTGAATTACTGTTTAACTACCTTTTATTGAATCTGTATTCTTGACAGTTGTTAGTGAAGATATACTTCTGAAAAAACACCTGAGTGATGTATCACAGTTGTTATCTCATTAATCTGAAAATGCAGCTTTGGGCGTGGATTCAAGGCATTCAGTTGCACAATTAGACATTGGATGGTGTGTGACAGATTCCAAGCACGAACAGTTGGCCATATGATCCCTGAGTATCTGAATGCAAACCAGTAAATTAATTCTGATTTATTGGTAGATGTTTCTGCCAACCTCCAAAGCAAAGTCCATAAATGTTTTTGAAAGGAAAGGGAGTGAGGTAGGGAAGAACCTCTAAAAATGAGAGTGGACTAAATAAGCTTTGTATTGAAATATTTAGCTGAATAAAATTACCATGATTAGTGCAGGAAGCACTCTCCTGTATTACAGTTCCCTCTGGCAATTTTTCAAATTCAAGTATAGTCTTAAGTTAACTGTACCACTGAGGAAGAGCTCTAAGAGAAAGTATGATTCCAATGCTCTTATGAATCACAGTTGCTTGTTTCTATTTCATCATTGTCTCTTGTCCACAGGAAGGAGCAATTTGTTTCCCATTTTCTGTGGAATGCTTTTTTTATTTTTTTTCTCCATTGTACTCCAAGTTACTTCTTGTCAAGCCGTGTCTCCTTTTGGTCTCCAACAAACCCATTTTCACTGGAAATTGCTGAATAAATAGCCCCAGTTGCTCAAAAAAAGTCTCTGAATAGGAGACTGCAGTCCGGTTCTTACTGTATATATAACCATGCAAAGGTTGGAATAAGAAAAATAATTATTTCAACTTTGTTTGAATTGAGTTGGCATAGAAGTAACAAGACCCAAATAAAGAATGTGTAATAAGTCAGACATGCTGTAAGTATTTCAGTCAGAGCCTTTTATCTTGCTTCTTTTTCCCACAACCTGCTGGAGATGTGGTATTCATGCAAATAAAAACTGATATATGTACACAGTACTTGAGAGAGTTCTGCTGCAAAGGAAGTGAATGAACTGGGAAGTGGGATCTTTGTAAGTTCTCTAGATTCATGGCAGTGACTAGAGTAATTGAACTTTGTGACTGCAAAGGCATTGACTATAGATACTCAGTAAAAACCTCTGATAACTAACCAGAATCGGGGGGGAAAAAAAAAAAAAAAGTGAAAAGGACTTTTGAAATACTGATGTTGAAAATGGGGTAGAGTCCTTTATAAAAAGACAGGTAGATGATTAACTGAAAAGAAACTATCTTGCATAAAGTCCTGTATTTCAGCACTGAGGGAAGAAACTGACACACCAAATTCATATAACAAAAGGAAAAGGTTTATCAGCATTTAAATAAATTTTATAACAACTATTGTTAATGCTTGGAAAATCTACAGTGGTTAAAGGAAACGTAGTCATAGCATAAAGAGCCTAAATATGGCCAAGTTCAGCCACTAGATAAAGTATTCAGAGAAAACGAAAAGCAGCAGGACAGTAAGACAACCTTTTTTCTTTTACTTGTAGATGTATATGAGGTATACTAAGATTTGAAGGTAGTATTTTTGAGTCTTTATTATTATTTCAAAATGAAATATTGCTGCAAATCCTTAGACTCTCTCCCTATATAGTACTGTACAGAAAATGGTGTTAAACTCACCGTTAGTTGCACAAAGAAAAGCTTAATATAATACTTACTTGGACAATGGGAATGTAACTTTATTTCTGTGTTTCCTTTAGCACTTGGGATCTGGGACTTGCAGATCATCTTCTATAATGGCATACAGCTTAGAGCACTTACCCATTAAGAAGGAGATACAGCTTTTCTTCCTCTGGGACAATATCCGTATTTCACACTAAGTTGTCTATTTGTGTGATAACATTCTTCTCTCCAGCCATTATTAAGTGTAAGATGCAAAAACGCATTCTTTGAGACAAGGATCAGAATACCCAACCCTCCCATTTGCAAGCCCTAAGCACTGCAATGCAGCCTTCCATCAGGGCTGTTCCTCACACTCCAGTCAGTACAGAATATGCTTGTTAACCAGGGCATTTCCTGGGAAGGGACAGGTCTGCATCTGTATTCCTCAGAACAGAAGGGTTATATGGAAACAAGTCTCTTTCTTTGTTGATAGTTGTTTTTGCACAGAATTATCACTATTTTATCTTCCTTCAAAAAAAAAAAAAAAAAAAAATCCATCTGCAATTTCTTACACCTCAAACTGCAGAATAAGCATCATCCCTGGATGTCTGTTTGTGGTGGGCTGACCTTGGCTGGCCACCAGGTTCCCAGCAAGTCACTCTTATCATTTTCCCTTCTCAGCAGAACAGGGGGAGAAAATACGATGAAAGGCTCAAGGATTGAGATAAGGACAAGTGCATCTTTTACCAGTTACTGTCAGAGGCAAAACAGACTCAGCTTGAGGAAAATAATTTAATGTATTGTCCATTAAATAAAATAGACTAAGATAGTGAGAAATTAGAACAAAACATAAAAATGCCTTCCCTTCATTCCTCTCTCTTCCCAGGCTCAATTTCACTTCTGAATTCTCCACTTCATCCCCCCTAAGCAGTACAAGGGTATGGGGAACGGGGATTGAAGTCAGTTTATTACACGTCTCTGCTGCTCCTTATTCCTCATGCTCTTCCCCTGGTCCAGCATGGGGTCCTTCCTGTGAGCTTCACTAACTGCTCCAGTGTGGGTTCTTTCTATGGGGAGCAGTCCTTCAGCAACAGACTGTTCCAGTGTGAGTCCCTTACAGGGTCAAAGAGGTCCTGCCAGAAAACCTGCTTCAGTGAGGGCTTCTCTCCATAGGCTGCAGTTCTTGCCAGGAGCCTGCTCTGGTGTGTGCTCTCCATGCGGTCACAGCTTCCTTCAAGGTACATCTTGGCATGGAGTCCGCCACTGGCTGCAGGCTGCATATCTGCTCTGATGCAGTCCTCCATGGCCTGCAATGAATGCAACATGCAAATAAAGGACAAAGAAAGAGGAAAGAATTCTGTGTTTGTTTCCCCTTATTCTTTCAGGCTTTCTCCCCTTTCTTCTCTAACTCTAGCCCTGATCTCCCTCCTGTTTTGTTCGTTTGTTTCTGCTGGTATTTCTGCTGTGTTAGAGCCTCTACAACCTTTGTCTTTTTCTTCATATTCAACTCTTTTCCAACCCACCAACAGTGCTCTGCAAAATGCCTCAAGCTTGAGGGACACCAGCAAACATTTGGACAGCTCCCCTCTAGTATAGTAGCTTCTCCACAGGATAATAGCTCAATGTCCTCTTCATGCTCCTCAGCAATACAGTATCAAAAGAACTTTTCAGCTTAAAGACTAAATACATTTTCTGTATCATATAGATAGAAAAGGAGAGATGAGCTTTACATAAAAGTGATTGAAAAGTACCCAGGGTGATTAAGGCTCAATAGTGCTTGGATGTTTCTAAGCAGCTCTGACCCATAAAGGATAGCTGGTCCTTCACAAAAATTCATGGAAGGCAGATGACTTTAATACTCTGTGAAATCTGTAAAACATAGTACATGCTTATCTAGGCTGCTGCTGATTTCAATAGCTAGCTGGACTAAAAAGGAAATTGTAAAATAATGTAAAGAGAGACTGAAAACAAAGACATTCCTATTTTCAGAGATGAGTGGCTCGTAATAAAGAGTTATATAGGAACTTACCAAAACAAAATCTGTACAGCTCAGTGAAGTACGAATAGAAACTTGGAGGGGAAAGGAAGGACAGAACTGGATAACAGCATATTTTCAGAGAAAAAAAAAAAAAAAAAGGTGAAGCCTTTCCCTAACACTGCTTATCCAAATAAAGATGAGGGGAAGGGAAGGGAAGGGAAGGGAAGGGAAGGGAAGGGAAGGGAAGGGAAGGGAAGGGAAGGGAAGGGAAGGGAAGGGAAGGGAAGGGAAGGGAAGGGAAAAGGGTCGTTTTATTCTAAATATATATAAGGGGAAATAATTCAATCCAAGATAGAAAAGACAGTTCCTGATCCATCTATTTCCATTTAATCACATTACCATCATCACAAATCACATTCAAAGAGCAAAGGTTACACACAGTTATTAAACAGACACTTGATTTTCATGGTGCACTTCATTATCACTGCATTACTAACAGTACTTTATTTTTGGTTTTAATTATCCTTTTAACTGAGTGAGAATTCAGGCAGTGCTAAAATAGTAGGATTTATTGTATTGAAGACTACAAAGAGGAACTGTGTACTATTTCCAGTATTTGTTTTCATTTGTGTTTCTTTGCTTTGTATTGCTTTCTAATGATTCTTTGTTTTGCATAGTTTTCTTATTATAAATAGGTGCTTTCATCTTCACTACTCTTTTTCAGAAAAATAAATATGAGATACAGCACTCTTCACTTGCAGTACTAGAAACCCAGAATATGGTTTTCAGAATGTTTATTAAAGTGATTTTCTCTAGTTGCATCAAAAAATATACAAAGTATACAAAATATCTCTGTCTCACTGTCTGCAGAAGATGCACAGCCTGCCTTGTCTGTGGGGATGATGGAATACATTTCAGAATATTTGGGTTGTCAAGTGACTAGACAATACCTGAGAGAGTCCTTGAATGCCATGGCATGTATTTGTAATGGAGCTGATTCCAGCCTTGGGGTTTCACCTCAAAACCATGATTATGTGTGAACAAGTCTATTTACTAGAATAATGGGAAGAAAAGTATCTTTGGCTAATGCTGTCTAGTGTTATCAAGCTGTCCAAATTTTCTGATTGATCAATTTATTACCATTGTTTTCTCCGGCACTGACTTTAAACCATCAGAAGTTAGCTGATACAGAAAGTAATGTGGACCTATCTTCTGTTCTTAAAGCAAATGACTACTCTGATCCAAGAAAGGCTGATTTACTTGTCAGCATCTCTACAGTAGACGCTGCTGCACCTATAATGCACTTGATTTTCCGCTGCAAAATTGTAGCATTCCATTTGTCTTCCCCAGGTGGTCATGACTACTGTGGTGTACATCATATCGACTATTTTTTATTTCAAATTCCTTATCTTAAGCTGACTGACACCACACTCCAAGGACACGGGAAACAAACATATGTTCTCTGCTGCTTCAAAAAGAAACCATTGGGAAAAAAAAATACTGTTAATATTCTAATACTTAAAGCTTAGCTTTTCCCTTCTTGTGTGAGAAGAAAGCAGGTGGAGGAATTGCATCTGTTTTCTAATTAGTGTAGTTTGGGCTTGAGTAAGGTTGCCTAATACACATTTAACTCAAGTCAGAAACAAAGCTATTGTTAATTCCCTTCAGATTCTCCTACTATGGCAACACAGCAAGATAAAGATGGAAAGAATTCACTATATTCTGCTGTTGCTCTACGAGTCTGTATGCAGTATGCTTTTAAAACCTTCCAATTAAAGCACCTTGACAGGTATTTGAAAACTCCATGGAAAAAGAAGAAAACTCAGAAAGTGAGATTGTGAAGATTACTGTTAGTGAAAAAAAGCAACCCAAAAATCCAAAACCAACCAAACAAAAAAAACCCAACAGGTTTTACCTCTCTTTTCTCTCTTCTGTCAGTCCCTTTTCACTCCTGCTCTCCTATTCATTAATATTTTGGTATTTAGCATGTTGGTTACAGTAACTAAATGTTAATTTGTTCTTTGACATGTTACATCAAGAAGAACCTGATTAATTAAAACAGGAGCACCATCCCTGAAGCATCATGGCTGGTGCATTGGTGTTGATGCCTCAGGTTCAGTACATAATGAGACTCCTAGCTGCAGGCAAAGGGAGAGTGCATGCTTTCCCATCTCTGGCATGGAACAGAATTAAGCATTAACTCTGTAGCAGACCTCTGCTTATCAGCAACCTTGCTATTACTACACCGACCCTGATGTGCATAAGCAATATTTTCATCCACTTCCCAAGAGATTTATCTAGCTGTTGAAGTAGAAAATGAATATTTTACAGTTCACTTGTCTGATCAATTACCTACAAGCTGCTGCAGTATTTTATAGCCAGTGGGAGAGCTGTGTAGGTGATGATAGAGAAATCAGGAGGGAATCTGTTAACCAACTACAAAAAGGGGACTAAAACTGTGAATGAGCCATCAGTAACCATCCTTTTGTTCATAAGGGTCTAGCCAGAAATTACAGTGTAGCCAATTAAAATACATAAATGATAATCAGCAGAATGTGAATTCCAGAGTTGAAGAAATTTGATTGCTTGATTGGAGGATAACGAAGTGCAGAAATGATTCAAAGCCAACCCCTTCTCAGGGAATCATGTCCCTCAGTACTTTATTTGCCATTTTTGTCTTTTAGATAATTGGAAGAAATTCCGTCCTAGAGACACTTTGGAAATTAAATGAACTTAAAGTTAAATTGTGTACACTTTCTAGACAAGTTGTTACTGATCGTAATAAAGTTTCAACAACCCGAGTTCCCAAAGGTTTATTTTAATAGAAAAAGTTTGTGTTGGTAATTCATTTTAAGAACATTACACCTGACGTCTTGAATACGTTAGTGAAATATCTCTTAACTGACTGCATATGAGTTATGTTTTCTCCCTAAAAAACTGTAAGGCATATTATTCTGTTATTTACTGAACAAACAGTGACAAGTTCAAATTAATATTTAAAAATGGTGAAAGCATAAAGAAACAACCTGGAAGATTCGCAAGGTAGTTTATGTTTAAAATTCCTCCTGTTTCGCCCAAGAGTTTTAAACATATCTTCGTTCTTTAATTTACAGACAACCCTGTGAGAGAGATAAGTTTGTATTTGTAACACGAAAATCAAATCTGATTTGTTTAGTGATAACAGCAAATATCACTTAGATTAAAATGAGTTTCAGGCCTTAAATCTAAAACAGAAATAAATCTGGGTTCAGTTAAAATTCAGATGTCATTGAATGTCTGGCTTTTTTTTACTTATTCTACAACATCATCAAGAAGTAAACACTGTAAAAATATGTTGCTGCCTGAGTACAGAACATTGGCCTCATATTACACACTTGATTAACTGCAACTCCTTTTAGGTTATACTCTGCTTTTATGTTTTAGAAGAATGTGCCTTCTTCATCGCAAGCTTTTGACAAAGTTCTTCTTTATTGTGTCTTTATCAATGTTTATTAAATATGGAAAAACAGACTGAAGAATGAACTTGATTTTTCTGTAAGATCCTTTTTTAACAAATCTTTGAAGTGGAAATATTCAAAATACAGAAAAAAATAATATATTTTTATATACATTAAATAACAGTGTGTGAAGTGACATACATTTATTAATAATATCGTTCACTATTTTTTATTCTCAAAATGACACAGGTTTTATCCAAAGGGAAGAATAAAATAATCTTCTACTTCTATTATATGTTCATTATTTAAATGTCTGATATCCATGTTAACAAGTCTCCAAGGCCTCATGCTTCAAAGATGAATTTTACTATGGGGGCACAAACACACATGACAATCCACCACTGAAGAAGTCTAAAACCTCTTTCAAAGGCATATTACTTCTATTTCTGTGGCAAAGCATCTGAGACAGGAGAGGACATTCTCCATGTACTACCTATGTTTTCTAGTAGAACAACTGATCTTTTAATATTTTGCTTGCACTGTGTTTTAGTATATCTAATCCAAATAATGATTCAAGAGTAGCAATTATTTAAACAATTGTTAAAATCTTGTCCTGATGCTCTATTTTAATGCAAATTATTTGTGTCTTTAATTGCATTGGTGGTATAACTATTAATTATCTAGACAGAGGCTTGCCATAGCCAACAGAAATGCTGTTGCCTTGTAAAACTTATAATGCTACTTAAACAATTTAACACTGAACACTTATTCCACATCTCTGTTTGGTGACTGTCTTTGTTGGAAGAGTGTGACATTGTATAAATGAACTTCTCTGTGGGATTTAGTCTCCCTAAGTCCCCCTTCAGCTGCAAGGTGGGCACCTTAACCTAGTTCTGACACAGATGGCTTTTCCAGTCTGTCTGCTTTCCAGACCTGTTCAGCTCTGAGTTGTGTAAATTCACTGGGCTTCAGTCATATCTTGAAAATTGTGCATACTCTGAAAATGTTGAGTTTGGGCAGCTATAGCTATGCATCCTGCCCAAAGCTCCCCATATTATGGTAAAATCTACCTGAAGGTCTTGAAAGGGTTAGTCATGGTCACCGGAAAACAGTCCTCATCTGACATGGTAGTCAAGGTTTTTTCAATGGCCATAGAGATGAATAGACTCCATGATGGCTTAATGTAACATCCCCATGAGGCATGGTCCCAAACAACAGCAAATACTGAGTGGGGTTAATACATGTCACACACTCCTACTCCAGCTGAACCATGAAGCAGCCAGGAGTTCAGGGACAAGTGGGCTGTGGGTAGGAGGGACCATTGCTCCATCCTGCTGCTTGGAGGAGACCATTAGCAGGTTGATAAAGGCCTATTTTCATGGCCTGTTTCTGCTTTTTCTGTAGTGAGATTTGAATGTGAAATACACAGGAAGTCCAGGAAGGAGCACAAAGCTGGGCCTGCCCAGAGGACCAGTTCTAGATGAACTCTAGACATCTGAATTTGGTGGGGGACGATTGTAGTCCATAGTTCCATTTTCTATCAGTCTAGCCATAGCGTTTTAATAGCCAAAAGCTAGCTAATGCTCTCCTATTGGGCCAAAACAAGATAAACCTTGTGTCTTCTACATTTCAGAAAAAAAAAAATATTTTTTTAGATGTAAATTGTACTTCAGATGTACATAGTAAAGTGTTTCCAAACTGGATTCCTTTGACGTGTTAGCCATCTGGAAAAAAAACAAGATGAAAGCACATACTGTTATATGGAGTACTCAAAGTCACAGAGAAAGTCAGTGGAATAGGACATCAGTATGAAACCATTTATTTTACTTTCATTTGCCAAGAGTTACATCACACAGAACAAGTATGTTTAAGCATTGCCTTTTTCAACCTTTCAGGTGATCCTTGGAACACACTCAGAACAACAAACTTCCTACAGCTCAACATTATGCAGAAAAAAAGTTCCTTTTATTCAGTGAATTTAGATTCTTTCACTAGCTGTGAAATATCTGGAAGTAGGTTACTATATTATCCAAATTATTGGAAAGGGTAATTCTCTGGGGTTTTTGTTTGTTATTTGGAATGTTTTATAATATGTATGTATACAATCAAATTTCAAGAAATATTTTCATGCAGTAAAATTATACTCCTACAAGCTTATCTGTGAAAATTAATGTAAAATGAGGCAAAAAAAGGACTGATCCAGCAGCATCCAGGTTATTTAGACAGCCAAAGTCTTATGCAGTGTAAAGTGATCCAAGAGGCAAGTAATTAACCTTAGAGTAAGGCAATGTATATTCTGACACTGTTTCTAAGTACACTACCTATTAAACCTAACAGTTGTGTGAAGCTTGTCTTATGGCTTGATTTTCCTCTTTCTCATTCTGCTCTCTTTCCATTATTTGTACTTAAACTGTAAGAAATTCATAGCAGGTACTTTGTTCCACAATATATTCTACACATTTCTTTGTACAATGAGGCCTCCATCTCTGTAGATACTCTATCAGATAGTATAACATATCTAAGAAGACTAAGAGAAGTCCAGATTTTTTTTGTCAGCCAACTATATCTCTAAAATCCCAGTGTTTAATGAAAACAAGTTTTTTCAAATTTTCTGAAGTTTGTGATAGTCAGCAAATGTCTTGACACCTTTGAAGGATTAAATATAGGCACAGTGCCACACATACATTTTCTTCATAGCAGAAAATATGATTTTTCTATTGGCTGGCTCTGTCCACATTCCAAAATTACACCTGATATGAAAATTCATAGTTTCACTTTGCTCATTACTTCTGGAACTTTTTTTTTTTTTTTTTTCCCTGCTTAAAAGTCTTTTGCATTACGAATTAATGCCCTTTGGACTGAATTCGTCCCTCTGTTTCTGTCAGGAGTTATTAGCTCCATCCTGGCTGTTATCCCAGGAGCAGTGTTTGATGACATGGCTGTTCATGCCTTCTCTATCAGTCTGAGCTTTTGCTCTCACAGTTATTTTAACAACTTTTATGGCAATCACTGCAATCATTTCTTAAAGGTGTCAAGACACGTCCTACCCCTGATGGATTCCAATAGTTTCAGTGTCTTAGGGAAAAGCCTCTACACTATAGTTTCCACAAAGACTTGATCTTTGAGAGACCATTAACTACTTCTTTTCTAAAGAGGAAAGGATACCTCAGAACTTCAGCTTACAACTTGATATGGATCATAATCTACCAGTTGTGATGATGAGCCTATGAATGGGGTATCAGGGCATACCCTAGTTGTCTTTAAGTCAAAAGCTTAGATGCTTCCTGAGAAAAAAGGTTAGACAAGCAGATATCTTGCTGAGATGAGGCATTCTGGCTTTGAGTCTCCCTGAGCTGGGACAGCACAACACAGAAGGGTAAAGCAAACTAGCATCTTCCTGAAAGGAAAAAAATTGATAGGGAATGTTATAGTAAAAGTCTGTAAAATCACAGCAGTTATAGGAAGTGGAGGCAAGGAATGACTGTTCAGTGTTTCAAGAACTAGACAGCATAAAATGGCAGATGGCGAGTTCAAATCAAAAAGAAGGAAGCTTTTCACAGAAGGAAAACTTTTCACAGCTTCATAATCACACTTTGAAATCTCTTGCTACATAACAATATGAATGTTAACATGATCAAAAAGTGTTCAGAAAACAAGCAACTTCATTGAATAAAAATCTATTAAGGGTCACTAAAAAAACCCCCACAATAACAAAACACAAAGCTTCAGCAAAGTTGTGGAGGCTGGAAGTTCATTGTAAAGCATGTTTACCCTGTTTGTACATTTTTTCTAAAATGTCCTTTCTGTTTCCCTCTTGGGGACATAATTCTTGACTAGGTAGAGCTTTGATGTACAGGAGTGCATCCACTTTTAGGTAGACAATGATAGCTTTTAGGAACCTTACAAAAATGATTTTCAGTCACTTGGCACCTGCAGAGCAAGAACTCCATTTTTGCCATTAGTGCAGAGCACCTGATGGTTTGTGACAGATCTGGCGGAAAGGTAATGACTCAGGACTGGAGTGCAAATATATCCATATAACCACTCCACTGTGCGCCAGATATTTGCCCTCTGTTATCACAGATTGTCAGATAGAACAGTAGAGGAATACTAGATGATTTCCTCAGAGTCTGTTTTTTTGCAGTGCAATCATCTTGATTATAGAAAATTAGTGGAGGAATCTCCAACAGCTTGGCTCACTGCACAAAATGATGCGTAGCCCAATCATCTATTGACCTACAAACGAAATATCTTCTTGAAAGACTGTGATCGCAACAACAGAAGCTGGGACTTTCTTGTCTGTATCTGTTCATCAGGACTAAAAACAGCTAGAAAGCAAAGGCAAAAAGAGTGAAAAGATGGAGAAATAATCAAAAAAGAAATAATGCAGACCATGTAACTGAATTTACTGCAGTGTTGAGTTTCAAAATTATTAACAATGCTTCCTGATATGTCAACCTATGATATTCAGAGAATAGTATAATCACAGGAGGTTATCAGGTCAGTGAAGCATGACTTCTCCTTGGTGAATCCATGCTGACTACTCCTGTTCACTTTCTTGTCTTTCATGTGCCTGGAAATGACTTCCAGGATTAGTGGTTCCACCATCTTCCAAGGGATTGAGGTGAGGCTGACTGGCTCATAGTTCTCTGGGTCCTCCTTCTTGCCCTTTCTAAAGATAGGAGTTACATTTGCTTTCTTTCAGTCCTGAGGCATCTCCCACAAAATGACATCAGCTAATACTGATGAATTCCTTTTGTTCTTGCTTTTCCATGAAGAAAATGCAAACTGCCTTACCTCGCAGTAACTTGTCCATGCAGCTATGCAACAGTCAGGTAGCTATCTTCTACACTCTTGAAAATTATAAAAATCACTCACCACCCTTAGTTATCCTAACAACGTATAGTGACGTTGTAATTAGATCTATAAATGCTCTAAAACTGCATAAGCTAATTCACTCTGATTTAGGAGCCTGTTGAAAAGCTTGACATTCTTGATCAATATTTGCTGGTGGGTTTTGGGAAATATGACATTTACTTAGCTACAGTAGAGACTTCATACTGTATACTTTATCTATTGAAAGTACTTGTAACTGTACAATGGTGTTTGCCCTTACAATAATTTCAATATAATGTTGACCATAGAAAATGAGAAAAGCAAGTAGGGAAGATAGTCATACAGTCATAATTCCAGTGCATTACACTCACACTATGAGAGTGAAAATAGACTAATATTTCGGTAGCACCCTTATTTAACTTCTTAGTCTATTTCCTGTGTTTGTACTGTATAATTTATTTTGTAGCCTAATGATTTATGAACTTTATTTAAATATATAAAAGAACACAGGTTTAAAAGACAGATTTCTGGGATATCTGGTCTTAAAAATGCATACTTTTTTTTGTATCTTCCATTATCATTAATGGGAATTACAAGACAGAGTGTAAAATATATAAACCCCTCTATATACAATTTGTGATACACATGAGTGTAATTTTAAATGTAGTACCTAGCTTTGAAATGCTTCTGATATATCCAGTTATTAAAACCTGCTGGACTTAATTCTGAATGAGAATAAAAATTTATATTTTACCCGAGTTATTCCTCTTTTCTTTAACAAAGTTTGTCAATCAGAAATATAGTAAACTTAGTACTATTATAGTAGCAATATTCTTGAAGGATTGCTTTACCTATGAAAACTTCTTACATGACTGTATTCCTCCTGTAGGGTTGTGAACACTTGGAAGAAAAGCCATTCTCCCTGCCTGGTATCAAGGTATAACTCACCTGTCTGTTGGTGTTCTTTGGCCTATCATAGATAACCCTTTTCAAAAGCTTATTGGTCCTTAATACATTTGTCTTTACAAGAAGAATTTGTGGGATAGACAGGTGATATCATCTCACATTGTCAGGGCTATTCAACTTCAGAGAAATGAATTTCCTGACCCAGAAAAGGGATAGAACCATACTCAGATTAGTTGAGCACTGTAAAACCTAAAAATTTCAAATCTATGTTTAGAGATTGTAAGTGAAATAATCGGTTTTCGGTTTTCTTACAGAAAACAAAGAAAAATTTGCATATCTGTACCTGAAGAAAAACTCCTGAGTGTCCTCTAGAGATGCTTTACTCTGTTTTCTTTATGCCACCGAGTAGTGTGTTTGAGCATGCGGCCAACATAAAGTTTCACATCAACTGCCACTTGCTGAGTAACAAACCGTGTTCTGAAAGGCAATGCTGAAGAGAAGGAAGCAGAGCATGTTTTGCACTGAAATCTTGTAGTTCAGGTATTCACTTAAGATGAGAGTCCTGAGCTAACTTCCTTTTCTTTAGGATATTTCAAACATACTGTTCTTTAGCCCAGAAGTAGCACTCACCAAACATCATTATAACTTATTTTGGAGTTTAAAGGCATAGCATCGAACAGCCCATTTGGTTCAACCTTTTATGGGAAAGGAAGCCTAGACGAGATTATCTAGCACCCTGTCCCGTCACATCTTGAAAACCTCCAGTGACTCCACCACATCCCTGTGGAAGTTTGTTGCACCCACTGTTCTCACTGTAATAAATATCTTTCTTATATCAAGATGAAACTTCTCCTGGTGCAACTTGCACCTGTTGCCCCTTGTCCTCCTCATTCAGCTGTTTATGAAAAGAGACCCTCTGTCATCTTTGTAGCTGGACTGTAAGTGCTGGAAAACTGTGATGAAGTTGTCTCTGAGCTTTCTTTTCTCTAGGATAAAATGACCTAACTACTTCAATCTTTCCTCACAGGGCAGGTTCTATGCCCTTTGATCATCTTTGTGAACCCTCCTTTGGACCATTTCCAGTCTCCCATGTATTTTTTGAATTGTGGGGAATATAACTGGACACAATACTCCGGGTGCAGCCTGATATTCCCACCTCCATCTGTTCAAATAATTGATTTTCACAAATAATTAAATATTAACTCTCTGGCCAAGTGGTTAGGTCTCCCATTTGAAAGACAGAGATGGGAAACATCTGCCCCTGTTCCCCAGTGAAGGCTCTGATCAGTAGACCATTTTCTTACTTAGCAGAGGGCCAAGGAATATTTTTCTTTTTCCTTTTTTTGATGCAACAGCATCAAGAGAAGTTAAAAGCCTTCTTTCATTTCTTAACCACTCTTTGCTGAATAAAATAGCTCTTTCACAAGAATGGGCTTGTGGGTATGAGTGCCTTAAGTGGATGAAGACACTGAACTAGAATCTCTCCCCTCTCTTTGTACAAAGTGCAAAGCGTGGAGGAAGCAATATTTTAACAGAAAGGAGAAACCTTTTCATCTTTTGACAGGAATGTTCAAGAAAAAGGTAAGGACAGCCCATCTCAAGCACAGATCAGAGTAAAATGGGCACCTTTTTACCTCAAAGATGTGGCACTTAAAATCAATTCATTTCTTCTTTGTTGTGTCCTTCAGCTGGTCCATGTGCAGTCATGACTCTCATTTTGGAGTAATTAATTAGCCCATAGCGTTACAACAGGGTGCAGGATGTTCGTTCTCTCTGGGTTGCAGACCTTAAAGAGAAGTATTGGAAAATGCACTGCAACTACTAAGCCCTTTCATGAGTGTAGTCTCAAGAGACAATAAAATAGTTGTGAGAATGCTTTTATTTCATTGTGAATCCAACAGTATGATATGCCTGCGCTAACTTGGAGTAAGAAACCGAAATGAGATCCCTGTTATCCAAAACTATTGATCTAGCCAAAATGTTTTGGGGTGTATTTAGCAGGTCAAGAGAGGTTCTCCTTTCCCTCTACTCTGCCCTGGTGAGACCGCATCTTGAATATTGTGTCCAGTTCTGGGCCCCTCAGTTCAAGAAGGACAGGGAACTGCTTGAGACAGTCTAGCACAAGGCAACAAAGGTGATTGAGGGAGTGGAGCATCTCCCGTATGAGGAAAGGCTGAGGGAGCTGGGTCTCTTTAGCTTGAAGAAGAGGAGACTGAGGGGTGACCTCATTAATGTTTATAAATATATAAAGGGTGAGTGTCAGGAGGATGGAGCCAGGCTCTTCTCAGTGACAACCAATGATAGGACAACGGGCAATGGGTGCAAACTGGAACACAGGAGGTTCCACTTAAATACAAGAAGAAACTTCTTCACAGTGAGGGTCACAGAGAACGGGAACAGGCTGTCCAGGGAGGTTGTGGAGTCTCCTTCTTTGGAGACATTCAAAACCCACCTGGACACATTCCTGTGTAACCTCATCTGGGTGTTCCTGCTCTGGCAGGTGGATTGGATTAGATGATCTTTTGTGGTACCTTCCAATCCCTAACATTCTGTGATTTTGTGATTTTTCCACAGAATTTATTTTGTTCTCCTGCCTTGTCAAGCCTCATTTTGAAAACTTAAGAGAAAGAAAACTGAACTCTTTTTGGGAGGAATATATTTACAACTTTATGTTTTGAACATCAAGGCTGTCAGTTCTGATAATTAATAGTTTCTAGTGGCTTCCCAAAACAAATTTATTTCACTCATCCTTGGTACACACCTACACAAAAAGCACCCTTACAAAATGTACCTTTTATCTTACCTGTAACCAAGCCACTGTTATTACAGATAGTTACATTGAGATTGTTTTGAGAAATGAATAAGTTTATGATCATTCACCACTTATCAAACTCTACTTCCACCAGCTCCAAATTAACTTCACTGATGCATCTTTTTTACACTGATGTTTTTTCCTAGCTACCTCTAGCTATAATTAGTCACTGAAAACTGTCTCTATGTCTGGAAAATGTTTTATGCTCCAGCCATAGTTCTTTTTCCTTGGTAGAAAAAATCCTTCAGCTGTTGAAATCTCAGTAATCTAATGATCAGAAACCCATTAAGGAGCATCCGAGACCACTATTCCTCTTAAAAAACCCTATAATTGTGGCACAGCAACCTTTTTTTTTTTTTTACTCTCTTTTCTTATTTATTAATGCAGAAAGACATATTCAAAAGTAAGGAATAACTAGCAAGTACGGACAGTGTGGGTATTTATGACAGCTCAGTTGTCATAAATAGAATGCAATAATTTAGTTTAATGTGTACTTCTAGCTCATATGTAGTTGTAAAATTAACAGGCTACAAAGCATAGTAAAATTAAAGATAGCAATCTGAAAAACTTTTACTGTTACATTACTGCTCATTTCCAGCAGCTGGTCCAGCTAATCTGTTAATGTTTGGTCTTTCAAATTTAAGAGAAAATGCTGAATCACTTTTACATAATTTCAAAGGATAACAGAATTTATTTTGCTAATGTGACATGATAAAATGTGAAAGCCATAAACACTAAATAATTCAAATTATTTTCTTACCTTTGACTTTTGATATTTTCTTGTGACTTAGGAGTTATCTAACACAGGCTGGACTTTGTCAATAGTAAAACTCTCACTGAACTTGAAAGGTCATGGGAGACCCATTTTGTTTCTCTTTCCTGAAGAGCTTTGCAGGAACAGAAAACAGTGGAAGAACTGATGAAGGAATGTTACACAAGGTGATACAATGTACAATGAGCAAGCCAAGGAAAAACATCATATAAGCTAGTACTTTGTTAACAGATATCACTATATTTTTTTTCTTGATGTCCATTCTTTATTCACTTACTAGAAATTTGACTTTACTCATATTATTCCTTTAATACTTTATCCAAAAGCAGCTGAATATTCAGCAAGTAAAAGCAAGTAATCTCTTCTTTTAGGCATGAAAAAACATCAAAAAGGTTTAAATGTCCAATATTTTTACTCTTTCTGTTACCACCTTGTTAAAATTCAGAACTACTATTTTACTTGGAAATCAAAAATCAAGGAGAATAGAATCGTAAGCTCTGAAGAGCCCTTCTTCAGTAATTGTCTTGTAAATATTTGATAGATAGCCTTTATTGTGATTGTTTACAGTATAGTTTACAAGAAGCTTTATGGGTCAGATTTAGAACACATCTAGACTAGGGCTCATAAAAGGAGTGGTTATATTTGCCTTGAAACTGTGCATCTGCTCACGTCACTGAGCCATTTACAAAGAAAGGAAAGGAGAAAGGGGAGAGGGAAAGGGAAGGGGAAAGGGAAAGGAAGAAAATTCAAAATCCCAGGGAAGAATAGATCTGGATTTTCTTCCTGAAGTTATGAACTGAACCCTGATTTTACAAAGTTTGTAGAAAACCAAGGTAAGCTGACATGGCTACGTGACACAGCACCATGGAGCAGCGACTCCAGTGGTCATAGGGCTGCTCAGTAAGAGCTGATTCAGCTGTGTCCACCCAGCTCTGGTCAAGCCTGGGTTCTGTGATGAGAAATTAAAGTAATTGACTGGGGACAAGGTTTGTGCCAGAGCAGGCATATCAGAAGTGTTCAAATATTACTTCTGAGCAAATCAATTTGTACCTCTTCAGCCTCTCAGTTTGAGGGTCACAGAGGAAGTATGTCCTTTAAATGCAAAGCTGGAGAAAAGACAAAGAATACAGGGAGGACTAAGTATTTAATTATTATGGAGGATCAGCATTGTGTGCTCTCTTAGTGCTAACAGCCCAGCTTCTACCATTACAGCAATCAATGCAAACAGCCCTGTAACAGAGCCCCAGAGGAGTTTCTTTGTGTAGAGAATGTAGGAGATGAGGGAATCCGAATGTCAACCCTAGACAGCCAGCTTCTCACCTTCTCGCCTTCTCAGGACTCAACCCTCCCATGTACTAGAATTGTTTCAGTTTAAAGACTTTGAAGTTTCGTTGCCATACAGGTTAATTATTGTTGTTTATACCAGCAAGGACAAAAGAAAACAAAACTTATCACATGAATTCAGCTGAGTCAGTCACTTAATATGGAAATCTAAGGCCAGACGTTTGTACGGCAAAACAAGAGGAGAAATCTGGGCGAGAGTCACCTTTATGTGTCTTTAGCTGCATTTTACATGCCAGTTTGCTAAGTGCTTTAATTGCATGAATGCATGAAAATGTGCGGGCAGCAGTCAATTTGCTTATGTGTTTTGGGGTGTAAGTCTGCTTTGTTGAAAGGGCAAATGTAGTAACAGTAGACATATGCAGAGATTATGACAGGAGTGATGTAGAATGGTTAAATAATGAAGTAGCTTTGAATAAAAACAAAGATAGGCAGAACACCGAGAGAGAACAGCAAACACACAAAAGCAGCTAAAACTATCCTGATTAATCTGAAAGAAGTGGCAAACAGCTGCAATTGTGTTTACACGGGGCTCTATGGAGCAGAGAGAACCTAACTGGGCTAACCAGAAAGAACATCCTCACATAGTCCATGTCAGAGCTGCTCACCTTTAGCACCAGGCTGGCCTGTGTATTTCAACATCATATCTGTGAAGGCAAGATCTATTTGTAAGACTTCACATGCCTCCTGTTTTGTTTCCCTCTGCTGCTGCACTTCATTTAAGCATTCAAAGCTTATACAGATTGGGTAAAAATCCTACTGCAGAAAACATCATTATTAGGTACCATGCGACTCTGGAAGTCCATGTACCAATCTACTTAAAACATTGTTGTGAAATTCAGTTTTTAGAAAAACCTTCAGTACTTCCTACCCCATGGCAGTTCCACAAAAGTAGCTACGTTGCTGTTGATTTTTCTCGATAATGTGCTATTTCTTCTTTTCTTGACAAGCATATAAATGTGGTTAATTCAGTATTCTATATGAGAAAAATAACAAGTTTTAAAAAAGCAAAATATTCTGTTCTTCAAATTTAGTCTTCAGTGGCAAAACACAGGCTTTTCTGACAATAAGTGTGGCTTAATGGTAAACTTACTAGCACATGTGACATTTTTTGAGATTGATAAGTTGGCACAGGGTTGCACAGAATTTATGACGCATTTTATCTTTGCCAAGACATCTTTTTGGTGAAGATATATTAAATGGTCAGACGTGGCCTGGTAGTTAATAAAGTATGAAGACACCTTCACTCCCATTGACTTTACTGACATCAACAAGGACAAATACACTTCTCTCTGGCAGAGAATGAGACCATTACAACAATCCATTTATAAGTAAGTTAAGCAAATAGTTTTTAAATGGTTATAGGAGAAGTAGAAAGTGAGCTCATTTTCTGAGCAACCAAACAGTATATGTAGCCTACACAAAGGTAATTCCTTTGATGGAAACAGATCTGTCTGTGCCTTCTTGCTCTTTTATTGAGTTGGGCAATTTTGCCAACTACGTACACTATTGAAAATATATGGAAAATCATATAGTGCTCCTGTAGAGTGTCTGGCAGTGAAACCCATAGGGTGTTCAATTTCAAATGTATTTTTCAATTTTGTGAAAAATTCTGAAGCTGATCTTGGTTTTCAGACTACTGAAGGAAAGGAAGGAAGGTATTTTCCAAGCATGGCAGGAGTGCAGTATTTATGCCTTATCTAACATACATGACATACACTGGGCCATGTTACCATAGTCCTTTATTTAGAGGAAGATCAATTTAGAGTAAGACCCATAACTATCTCATCAAGTCATCAGAGTTGACCTGTTCTCTCACTACAACAACATGTTATTACTTACAAAGGGTACTTCATTTGCAACAGGAAACCAAACAAATAAACAAACAAAAAAAAAAACCCACAACAAAACAAAACAAAAAAACCACACCAAAACCAAAACCAAATAAAACCCCCACGCAACTGTCCCATCCCCAGTATAACCGTGAATAACAAAGCATAACAGTACATAATCAGTGGTCTGTCCTGCAGCAGACATCCCCCACTGCTTTTCATCAGAAAGTCTACCCTGAAGTGTAAATGTGTTGGAAAAGTGTCAGTGAAGTTCTGACAAATCAGTATTATCTAATGAAAAACATTCTGTTGAAGCTCTCATTCTGCTCTGGTCCTGGGAATAGGTAAAATGTATACTGCCTAAGACATTTAAATATTTTGATAGGAATCACACATCAAGAAGATGTTCACATAAGTCTTTACTATCTCTGGTTTTAGTTCTATTAGGTGATCCTTTTTGAGGGAACTGAACAGGGAAAACAACCCAAAGAAAGAAACATACTTTCTATTCTCATAAAAGGAATCATTTCTTATTGATGCTGAAAAGTGAATTTTTTTTTTTTTTATTTTCTTCATTTCTACTTTTCTTCTGAAATATCTTGTGATTTGAAATGGAGCAGCAAGGAAGCAGAGCCTCCTATAGGTTATTTAAGACATTATTTGGAACAAAGCAAGAAGGTCAGCAGACAGTGAATGTCAGTACATATTTTGGATGCAATCAGAAAATATCCTGAGTGTTCTGGCTGGGTCCAATCTCATCAATGTGTGTATGTGTAAAGCCACACATAGAATAGCAACCATGCTTTCTATGCATGGTGGAATCAAGGCAGGATTTCTCATTTCCTTTCATGTATTTCAAATCTCCTGTATCCATTACAATCAGTCAGCCTCTATTCTGAAGGTAGAAAGCAAATGCAGACTTTTTTAAAAATTATTTTTAAATTTGTTAATGGCAGTTTGGTACTGTTACGTATTTTATTCCATTTCCAGATTGCACTGATACAGCGTTACTTGATCTAACAATGTAAAACCAAAATAAGTTTTAATCGCAGCTTGTTCAACCATTCTTACAAACACTGGTTTACTGGGAGCACAGCTTATACTTAATTGTAAGTCCAAATCTCTGCTACTTGATTAAGAGAAAATTATCTTTTGCAATTTAGACAAGAAAAATAAATATCACAAATATGGAGCTACATGTGTTGGGTTTTATGCATTTTAGATTCCATTGTTAATGCCTTACAACCACATACCCTTCGTATTACAATGATTAAGTGAATTAAGCATGACTTCTTGCGGTTCTGAGGTGTCTTTGGCACCGTACCCACTCAGCTAGCTGTCACCTCCCACAGATTACTGTGCCATTGGAGAACTGCAGGAGCTGGCAGGAGGATGAGCTCTCCGAAATTCTGAAGCTGTTTCCCTGAAGATGAAGAGACAGATGTTTCTGTTTAGAAAGAAGTTTAGAGGTGATGTTACACAACCATTAATTAGAATACCCTTCAGACACCCTAGAGAACAGATACTGACCTGTTCATCATCTAGCAATTACCTTCCTCCTACTTGTAAACTAAGAATCAAGTTGTCAGCTGAATGTCAAAAGATTATCTTCAGCCTTTTTCATCTTTTAATCCTGTTCTGAATGATACCTATTGCCTTGCTGAACACAAATTCCTATCTCTCTTCTAGAGGCTATTAATCTGCCTCTGTATTACTTTGCTCCACCCAGTCCGTAGCCTGGTGCACAACTTCCTTCTCAGAAATGTCAAATAGATTACAAATTTACATTCAAACAGCAATACTCCCTTGCTGTTCAAGAATGTCTAGATTTTGGATAAAATTTCAAGCTTATATGTACAAAAATATGTACTTCATGGTTTTCTGAAGTTACTAATCTCTAGAAAACCAATACATGTTCTACAAAAGAAATGGTTACCCCTTGTTGAAATAATCAGAGAATGTGCCACTTAGGCCACTTAGGGTTCCTTTCTTGACAGTAATACTTTAAGTCTGATCCAACAGGAGAATTTGGACACAGAGTTACATGATCTCCTATTGATTTCTTGTTTTTGTGCTTTTGTCTTTTAGCACAGTCTGATCTGCAGAAGACAGAAGAAAGCAGCTTGTGTGCAGGTTAGGAAGTACATCTTTCATTTCAGATGCGATCGGTTTCCTATTAGTACATGATTTTCACATTGTTAGTAGTTCCTTGCCTAGAAATTGTGTTGGGACTGAGTAGTTCTGCATCTCCTGGAGTGGCATTTTGAATCTCATTTGGGAGATGATTTCCTCATTTCCACTGTTATATCGTGCTCTTACAATGTGCATTTGGGGGTTTTAGTAACTGCTGTTTTCCTAACAGCTTTGAAATTATCCCTTAGTTTTAAATTATGCACCTGCTAACATCAATAAAAATTTTCTGCAAGAAGACTTAGCAAGGCCAGAAAGCTATGCTCCTACTATCTCTTGCTCATAAAATATTCAGATTCAATTAAAAGACAACAGTGATCAAGGTGGAAAGGAGGGTCTGTGTGTCACTACAGCTCAAGGGTAATGATAATTGTCACCTATCAAATTACACAGGATAACACAGTGTGGTGGGTTAACCCTGGCTGGACGCCAGGCACCCACCAAAGCCACTCTATCACTCCCCTCCTCATCTGGACAGGGGAGAGAAAATATTATGAAAGGCTTGTGTGTAGAGATAAAAACAAGGAGAGATCACTCAGCAATTACCATCACAGGCAAAACAGACTCTACTTGGAGAAATTGATTTAATTTATTACGAATCAAATCAGAGTAGGAAAAAGATAAATAACAAATCTTAAAACACCTTTCCCCCACCACTCTCTTCTTCCCAGGTTTAACTTTACTCACAATTTTCTCTACCTCCTCCCTGCAAAGGGTGAACAGGATTGGGCGTGGGCGTTGTGGTCAGTTCATCACATGTTGTCTCTGCCACTCCTTCCTCATGGGGAGGACTCCTCTCACTCTTTCCCTGCTCCAGCATGGGGTCCCTCCCATGGGAGATAGTCCTTCATGAACTTCTGCAATGTGAGTCGTTCCTGTGGGCTGCTGTCCTTCACAAAACTGTTCCAGTGTGGTGCAATCCTTCAGGAACAGACTGGTTCAGTTTGGGTCCCCCACCGTGTCACAAGCCCTACCAGCAAACCTGCTTCAGTGTGGGCTCCTCTCCCCATGGGTCCACCGAAACCTTGCCACACAAACCAAATACACAATATTTAATTTAAAAAATAATGGGATTTCTACAGCAGTTTTTGTGAGATTTAGTTTTGCTTCCGGTGGTGGTGAGGTTTGTGGTTTTGTTTTTGTTTTTTTTTGTTTTTTTTTTCTTTTTCCCCTGAGATGTAGAACATCTGGTCTAAAAAGCTCACACCAATCTGTCAGATGAAGATTCATAAAATTACAGTGATTAAAAAGGAAAAGTGTTTTACAATAAACTGACACATCTGTCAAGTGTCAATATTTACTTACAGGCAGCTTTGATGTCTTATGGAAAAACAGATTATTCTTCTTCCTCTGCCTTCTTTTTGACTGAAATCAATATTGGAAAAATAAAAAGGAGATAAATTGCATTTAGTTGTTCTCTTTCAGTACATTGGTGTACCGGTTCTAGGTAGAGATAAAGGAAAATGGTGACCTTTTGATATTTATTTCAATATTGATCTGTCTACGCTTCATCTGTTCTTTCTGTGGTCAGTTTTTAGCTGTCAATAAGACATTGTCCCCATAGCTGCCTTTGATTGCTGTGTGTATACAGCTGTGCTTGCTTAAACCACGTTGGCATGCACTACATATCTGTAGAAATCAGATTTTGCCTTTAAATTAACCTGAAAAGCCGTTCCACCCCTCATTCTATAATCTATGTTTTCAATGGATGTAACCATTTATTTTGGCACAAGTATAGAATCTTCCTTCAAGACAAACTGCATGAGCAATTGCATTACATCAGATTTTAGGAAGAAAAATCAGTTGTGAATCTCAACTTTTATTTTGTCTTCTTCCTTTTCTTTGGAAAATGTGCGAGGTTAAAGTAAAAACAGACTGAACAATGATAACAACATTCCTTGGGTGAACTTATGTAAATATTCTACTTTTTAAATAGCGATTTTAGCTTTTTTCTCCTTTCTTGGTATGCACTATTTTCTTAGGGAAAAACAAAAACAACAAAAATACCCCACACATGCATATGTTATTGAGTATCTCATTTTAAGGAATTGAGTAGTTTGGATGCTTGAGACTTCCTAAATTAGCTTAAAGTCTACAGTGATCTCTATTCAAGATGTCCATACTGGGGAGCTCCCAGATGGAGTGTTAGATAATGAAATGAGAAATATTGCTTGGAAAACAGGATTACTGTTTACTTGCCTTCTAGTCATGGAGGGGAAAAAAAAATCTAGGGGACACATTCAAGAATATCAACAGGAAATATTAAAATACATTTATTTATGTACTTGGAAGAAAAGTGTATGACTTGCTAAAGATCAGAATGTGTAAGCCAGGTTTTGAGCTTGTCATGATTTTGTGTGCCACATCATAAGCCCATCAAAATTCTCTAAAATCCCTCAAATGTTCTATCTGAGGGGATATTGACATATCTCTCCTCTGTATGCAGTCTCCCATTTTCATAAAACTTGTAGTAAGACAATCTTGGGGATTTTTACATCTCTAGTTCAGCTGAGGAAGCTGGCCAACGGGTTAAAGGCAAGAGAAAAGAGACCAGTAGACTGACTGACACACAGACAAACACTGTGGCTGGACATTCTTTCTTTCTGCATGAAATCAGGGAAAGGATGCAGTTTGTTTACCAAGGATATAATTAAGGTACTCAGGAGAGAAAACAGTGCTAGAAGACTTAATTCTGAAAACATCAGAGAAGAATTTATCTGTGAGATTATGACTAGAGTCTGGAGAAAAGTATAGTTAGCACAAGGGGAAGAAAATGCAGAAAAAAAAATGCACACAATTTAATGTAGTGATTGTACTTTTAAAGTTTCCAGGCAGCGATTTGCCATAGATCCCATTTTCAAGGATTAAATTTATTGACTTACTTGAGAACATTCAATTTAGCCTAAGGAAAAATGGGTCATAGATTACTGCTTTTCCAGGAATGACTTTGAGGAATATTAATGTAATAGCAGACAGGAGAGGACAGAATAGCCATCATACAGTATCTTTAAGTTTTGAACTTGCTGGAAAGATCAAGCATTTAGTACAGGAAAGTCTGAGCAACCTTAACACGCTGAGTATTGTGGCTGCAATAAAAAAAGGTGAGGAGAACACTGGATTGTATTGCTAGAGGGCATACAGTATAAATCAAAGTAGTTTATATTGTAGCCATGTAAGCTATAAATTGAACATTACTTAGAATGGTGTATATAGTTCTGTCACCGTATTTTAGCAAGGGTATAACTGTGCCTGATGAAAGACTGAATGTTAGATTAACATGTAGACTAAAGTCATATGCTAAAGGTTTCTGTAATAATTAGAATTGCAGAAATAAAGTTTACTAAGCTTCCTTAATTAAAGACTATTATTTTATAGGCTAGTCTTACAAATTTGCTGTTGACAGCAACTGTGAAACCTACTGCAAGTTAAACACACACTTCGGCTAAATATGAGGACTCCAAGTCTACTATTTACCAGACTAAATTAAAAGTCAGAATCCAGACACTCAGCAGTCTTCAGTTGTATGTTCCAGGTCTTGAAGAAGGTAGCCCAGCTCAATTAAAAATGGTACAATACTCCCGGCAGTGGGTGTGATCATAGGTTCAAAGTAACATCCAAACCTAATCAACAGTATGGACCTATGCCAATATTCCTCACAGGGTTTCTTTGAATAGGATACAATTGATGGAGTGGGAGATTCTAAATAATTTTACAATACATGCTCCTATGCTTCCTGTGGAAATGGAAATAGATTAGAGATCTTTTTCTGCCTTGAATGCAAAAAAATGTTAGTCTTGTTTTGTACTTGGACAGAGAGTCTTCAAACAGGGTGTCAGGAAATACAGCATTCACTGTTTTTTTCTGGGTGAAAGCTTATATGTGAGAAAAAAAAAAAAAAAAAGAATAAAAAAACCAAAAAACTTGTTTTTTCTATTTGCCCTTGCCGATGAACATCAAGCTGTTTTGATGTCTTCTATTTATTATGGTTTTGCTCTGGGAATTTGAAACTGAAATCTACTTCAATATTATCTTATTTTGTGAAGCAAATTGGTTCATTCCCCCATCCATCAAGTAAAGCACACAGCACTGGATTAATTTAGATTAAGGGAAACAACAAGAAAAAAAAAATAAAAAAAGACAAAGAGAAAACTTCAATGAGACAATGCTCTGAGTGTCTTTTCTATACTTTTTCCAATTAAATACCCTGGGAACCCTGTCTGGAAGGAATCTCTGAAATTTAAGGGTGTAATAGATAAGAAAATTAGTGTCATTTTCCAACATGAACTGCACATTTAGATTTACCATTTTACTCTTGTTGTCTTGAGTAATACTGAGTGAACTGTTCCTGATTATCCATATTTATATTTTCCTTTTCTCTTGAAAATAATTTAAGTATACATGTAGTAGAAGAACTACATAGACACGTAGAATTTCTAAGAAGATACAGGAAAGAGGTTGGTAGTTTATGTTTCATCCCAGTAACATTTACAATGACCTTTTTTTCCCTTAAATCTCTGTCAATTTATTTGTTGCTACCAGTTTAACATATGACTTTGTTACTGTGGATCTTCTACTTTTAAGCAGAAGGCCAGTTTGAAGTATCTCATGTCTTCATTTAGTCTTGGCAACAGGGAAAATATCTGTTTCTGTGTATCATTTGAGCCATATATAACTATCTAACTGATACGAAAGTGAGAAAGTCAACATTAGAATAATAGGAGAAACAGTGAAGTATGCACTGTAGAGTTTTCGGGTTTGTTTTTGGTTTTCATTTTCTATTGATTCTTTCATCAGCACATAGTTCTACTAAGGTCCTGCAGTACTAATGCTACTCTCAACTGACATAAAATCTATGCTCATAGGAACTTGGCAAATACTATCTCAAAAGCCAAGTTCCTGTGGCACAGGTATCTTAAAATATGTATACAAAATTATGACTTTACACAAAGGGCTTGCTGCAGCCTTCCAAAGAACATTGTTCCAACATGCTGGTTTTAGTGTGATATTGTAGATGATTGAAATATTCATGTAAACCATTATAAAGGGTCCCACAACTGAGAGTACCATGCTTTTCTGATCAGCATCCTGAATTAATTCATTCTTATTTTGTATGAGACTGATGTTGCAGAGTAGATATTTTTCCCAGCACAAGTTAATGGTTAAAATAAACAAAATTGACAGCAGCTATATAACAAATATGTTGTTTTACCAGCTTCAGAATCCACATACTGCAATGATGAGGAAAATAGTCTGATACTAAAGCAAAAACCCTGAACAAATGACAAATAATTACTTCACTCTCATTAAAACTCAGTTTGCCATATTAGGTTCTTTCGATTTCCACGTTTCATTGATGATTTTGAATTACTTGCATATAACACTAATACTTGCACTTTTCTATGGGTCAGTGCAGGTAGTGTGTGAAAAATACATAACTGTACTGTAGGTGTCTGGTTTTTTCCACAAATCTCACTTTCATTTAACAGCTAAGCCATTTGAAAAGCTGCAATGAAGATCATTGCAGCTCCTTTTATCACACCTTAGGTGTATTTGGTGCTCTATTTCTAACTAAGAATTTTCAAAGGTGTATATTCTGAAAGTATGAAAATCCTTTTGCAATCTCATATCTCAAAGAAAAAAAAAAACAAACAAAACAATGCACAGTGCACTGCCCAGAAAAGCAAGAGTCACATCTAAAGAAGGAAAGAGAATGATCATGTGCAATGATCAGTTCCATGTGAGAATGACTATATCTACCATATAATTAATTAAAAATGAGCTAGATTTTAACTTACTAGAAAAACTTTAGGAGAAAAATCCTAATCTAAATATATGAATTTTCAGTGTGTCACATTCAAATCCAAAAGAGAAGGAAGATGGGACTGGGTAAAGAAAATGTGTACAGCTGTTGGTCTGATTGTTCAAATATTGTCATCTTCCATTTTCCACCTCTGGAGATGAAAGGACTTTGGCAAAGAGATGAGCAGGAAAGCTTATGCATTCAGTCTGGCGCTTTCTGTTATTTCATTCACAGTCAGGCAGAATTGGGAAAGAAAAATTAAACTTAGAAAGTCAGAACTGGACTCAGCATACTTGAAATGTAACCATGAAGCAAAGAGCAGGACCTTATTTTCTAGGGATGTGTTGAAAGAATTCTTCTTTATTGGCTCCTCTTGACATCTCTTTTTGCAGTCATGGCCTACAGTGTCCACCACTGGACTGAGGTCAATGTTTAACTACAAGGCATACAGTTTGAGCTCTCTCCCTTAAAAATTGCAGTTTATAGATTTAGAAACAATTCATGATGCTACAATATACGCTGCATAAACTGGTATTAACCATTAAGTAGCAGCATCTATTATTGAATACATTTTTATAATATTAATACTTTTTTTCTTAAAGGTAGAAGAATCCAGTTTTCACTGGGAAAGAAACACACATCAGAATTAGAATCTCAAGATTTCTTCAGTCATCATAGCTCTAAAAAGTTACTATAAAATATAACCTTTTTTTTTTTTTTTTTTTTTTTTTTTTTATTTAAAATTTTTTTTTTATTTTTTTTTTTTTTTTTTTATTTTTTTTTTTTTTTTAGAAAAAACAAACAAACAGACCTGTAGACATTTCACTTGCACTCTAAGGAAAAATTACGAAAATTGTAACTGACATGAAGCATGAGCAGCTCCACTTCCACTGTAAGCTACCAAAAATAAGTGGTTCGTGGTCAGAATACCACATCCACTGTAAGCTTAAATTAATTCAATATTATAATGACCACAACAAAGTTATTGTAAAGCCCAAAGTATTCTGTGCACTATACTGCATGAAAACGGTTTCGTAGCCAAGATGAGCAGTGATTCATTGTTGCTTTAGGAGATTCTATGGCTTGTATCTTGTAGGAGTTTAGGTTACATTATTTTAATGACTCTTTACAGAATACGATGGACAAAATTACCATACAGTATTCATTGTCTCAGAAATCTTATTTTGAAAACTTCTTCAGAAAACTTCAGTTTTTCATAAAATCAGCTGATAGTGGAAATACCATCAATCCGTAATATTTGATAATACTTCACTGTCAAACAACAAAATACTGTACAATAGCTTATGAATATTCACACACCATTTCCCAGAAAACATGTTAATCCAAAGCACGGAAGTTTTACAGTATGATTCAAGATTATACTTCATGAGGATTTTCTTGATTTCTTCTGTGAGTGTTTGATGTCACTTCTTTATTGCCTCTTTTTGAAAGACTCCTTTTATATTTTATCCAATTGCATGTGTGGTTTTCAACACTTAAATCTTATTACCACATTTATTGAGAGAAATCAAATCCAAATAAACAATTAGAAATAGAAGGCAACTGTTAGATTACTGCTGTACCTGCACATTTCAGTTGCCTAATCAGTCATCATTCAAACTTGTAAGATTTTCTTGGATCCATATTCTACCAACTGGCCCCTTCAAGTCTAACAACACATTTGGGACAAATTCATTTTTATGAAAGCTTCATTTTTTTTTTTTCTTTTAAAAAGCATCTGAGGCACATAAAAGACATCTGAGAGCATCTATACACATGATTACCCAAGAGAGCCAGGTTCTTTTAGTGTTTATATAATGAAATATCTGTCTCTCTTGGGTAATTATGGGTATACCAAAATGTTCACTGGTAATTGGGAAATCTGACCCACCATCTACTTAAAGTGTTGGGTTTTTGTTTGGTACATGAGGAAATTACTTGAAAAAAAATCATTGCCAAGGGTTACACGGAATGTTCTTTCATCATCATTCATTGCAGAAGCAGGATGGAGGAAAAACACAGAAACATAAGGAGATGAGATGAAAGGAGGACTGCAAAAGACGGCAGACTTCTAAACTGAGCTCTGTGATCTCTCTGTCTTTCTCTCTAATGGGTGTCCTCCCTGACTAGCCGAACGTTAAGTAACAGGCATGTGGTGTTTTCTGCAGTCGGAATGCAGAGAAAGGCAGAGAAAGGCAAAGAAAGCACTGTACTATCCATCAGGATGAATCAGGTTATTAAATAAAACTCAGCCCCAACTTTCATCTACAACTTGAAGCAAACCAAACTTTTGTGGTACATGTACATGCATATACAAATACATATATAAACATACATATACACACAAATATAGTCTCTAGCCCTTCCTAATTCTTCTGAAAAAATCTATGAGGGCTAACATCACAGTTTTTTATGTTTACCTCCTCATATGTCCATTTTCCATGGATCTGACTGTGACAAAGATGTCTTCAGTAAACAATCTCATTCATCACAGTTTACAAATGCAATAGTAGTTTTGATGGGAACATTTGAGTCATAAAAGGAAGCTTTTAAGCACTCTAGATTCCTTCTGGGCTGTTTTCACCAAAAACTCATCAGTATTAATGTAATATTAAGTATGGATGTCTTTATCAGATAACAGTGATGAACAATTGCCTGAAAGTTTGCCCCTCCTCTTCTAGTTGCCTGCCTCCCTTACCTCCTCTGGTCATGTCAGACAGGTGGATCTAGGGGAGTCACCTTAGATCCCAAGTGTGAAGGGACCTCAGACTTTTAGGATGAGAACAAGGCTGTGGCACAGTGGTGTGACTTTTCTCCTCTCCTTGTGACATCAGGCAGGAGTTACATGCAGTTGCTTATCCTCAGGCCCCACTGCTACCCATTTCAGACAAAGCAAGTTAGTGATAGACACCATTGCTCAGTTTTCTCAGGGCACAATATTCGTATTCCTATGAGTTTAAGTGTCTCATATAATTACTTTTTTTTGCCTGCCATTTTAGTAGAGTTTCTGCTATTGCTGGTAGGTTAGTAAGGACTGTAAGTATTGCCTAGAACACCCATTTGATGGAAGTGTGAATGTTTTTACTTTCATGGTATGATCCTTGGCAGGGATTTTAAATACTTTTAAGTCGTCCTACAATGCAGCAGTCCATTGAGATCAAAGAGAATATTTGGTGGCTAATGGTGAGGAATTAAGGTGTCTCTGACCCAACCCACCACATCTGGCAGTGTGAGATACGTGTGAGAGCTTACCATGCTCTGCATTTCACTTCTCTGTGGTTTTATATTGCTGCACATGAGGGCAGTGCCTAGATACTTTCCAGTGAAAATAAACTGTTGTAGCACAGTCCCCAGGACATTCTTTCAGTTACATCTATCACAGGATAGATGTAATAGAAGCACCAGAGCATGGGTTTCAGCTTTATCGTGTGATTATTAATACAGTTTAATTGTGAATAGACTACAAAGTTCCACGTCGGTCTTGGTAACTTGCACTCTGTAGACAGTATTTAGACCCATTTCAAGGACTGCACAAAACTATTCCGAATACAAAGCCACCCTCTTTTGGAGAGGAAGGAAGTTTTCCTGGATGTCAGGGAGTTGTCCCATTTCATGTTTTTCTTCAGGATGAAAGTATGAACTGTTGCCCTTTTGCTTTAATCCACTTGGCTTCTGCAGTCTCAGGTATTACTTTTTAGATGCAGGGAGCAACACTTGAGCACAAGGCTCAGCACCCACAATGTAAGTGGAAAATCTCTATCGCTATTCAAGAGCCATCCTCAGATGCCTTCTTATAGACTGTTGAGCTTTTTAATCACCTCGTTTTCTGCCTGTGGTCATGCACAATGCACTACACATGAGTTACTCTGAGCCTTTTCTTCTGAATCATAAACGAGAGGTCTCTTACCTTGAGTAGTTGTATCATCCTCTTCAGTGTGTAGTGGGATCTGAATTCAGTCTTCAGGCCTGCAAGGAGAAGGACCCAGGTCTTTCTAGCCCACAGCCTTTTTCTCACTGCTAAGAGATTCAAATTTCTGTGGTGGGTTGAATTCTCTCCATGTTTTTTTGCTGCAAAAGCTGTGAACAAAAGTCTCTCTCTCTTTCTCCAGCCAGACACTGATGCATAAATCCAATTATCTTGCATTTAGTCCTTCACTTAATTTTTCCCCATCTCATTTCTAAAGATAGCATCTGTGCTAGTTTATTGTATAGGCATCCAGCATCAGAACTAGTGAGCATTATAAAAACTGCTGGAACACCTAGAAATTTACCACTGTGTTAACCTTAAATGATTGACCAGTGTTGACAACAACTTTTTAAATTTAATTGTTGTTAAGAATATTCACAGAGGAAGATGGATTAAAAGTGAAAATAGAAGAATCTCAAGTAATCACAAGCCAACATAAACATCCCTGATATTTTTAGTCTTGATTTTTTTTCCTTTTCTAAGGGTGCATATATAAAAGACAAAAAGATGATATAAATTCAGGCCACAGAGTCCATCAACTTGTAAATGCAGAAGTACAGTGGACATGAGTTTGTAGTTCAGAGCCTGATTTTTTGTAACAATGTGTCTGGCATCTATCAGAAGGCAGAATCAACTCTGATGGTTTTATTTAGTTTGAGTTTCTTTTCTTTACAGCCGAGATAATCTCACTATCTCTTCCCCATAGATCTGGCAGTAACTTCGTCTTACTCAGTGAATAAAATTAGTACTTCCATGAAATCAGTGTTCCTTATTCTTGCAGTCTCATCAATGCTGTCTTTATAGTTACAGGAATGGTATATCTTTCAGGCCATCAGCAGTAGCATTAGGTTTTAATCATTTTAAATACAGTTGAAGCAAATTTCTCATCTTTGTAACTTCAAGTCCAGTTTTTAACTGTTTGCTAGGAAAATGGATATGCTATTTTCATAAAGCATTGGGATAAGTTGCAAACTTAAACTAGTTGAAATAAATAGCTTGGAAAAATACTACCAGCTACTTATTATGTATATGTGTTATGCTGTCATATTCTGAAATACAGTTTGATAATTGCTGTACTTTGATTCACTGATGTAAAACTGTGAAAGATATTGTCATAGCTCCATCGATGGGAAAGAGCTGGATTTATGACACTTAGATGCTACTGTGATGAGAACTTTATCAGAATTTTGATGGAAGGAATATGGCTGAGCATTAAAAAGGCCATTTCTTTTTCAAGTCCATGTTTTTTTTTTTTTTTTGATTTTTTATTTTTTTTTTTTTTTGATTTTTTATTTTTTTTTTTTTTTGATTTTTTTTTTTTGTTTTGGTTTGGTTTGGTTTTTTGGTTGGGGGCGGGGGGAAAGGAGGATGTTCAGGTACATCTATTTAAGGCAAATGATGCAAAGAAACTACTTCTTCAGAAAGCCCGTAATCAGTTGTATTCAGAGGAAGAGTAGCCCACAGTTCTGTAGCAGTGTGCCCAGTGCTGTATCATTTTTTCTGCTGAAGGAAAAAATAGAGGAGGGAGAGATGAGAGAAGGCTGTGCAGCCACAAGCACTTTCCTACGTTTAACAATAATATTGAGTTCTACGGCTTTCTACAATTACAGTGGCTAGTATCGTAATCTGCCAGTGAAAAAAACGTATATTACAGACAGTGCACAGCCTTGCGCAGGACAATCAGCACTGAGAGGGAGACATTCCTTCCTATAGGAAACAGTTCCTGGGCTTTGGATCCATTTTGCTGTGCCAGTGTTGTATGTCAGTGAGGCTGATGGACAGGCAGTCTGGGTCAGAAATCCCTAAGGGTGAGGGCATTGGGCATGGCAATACCCTGAGAGCACAATCAGAGAACAACGGTGCCACCGTAGGGAAAAAGCAAAGATGCTCTGGATCTATGTCGCATGAAAGCTTGACACAACAGCTCTGAAGCAGATTGTCTTCGAAACAAGCTTCACTGGCTACAGAACATGTGGGATTTTGGTTAACAGTTATTCCTCCTTTCCCCATGGAGGCAGATCAGTCTTCAGACGCATTTTAACAGCCACTCCGATTTTCCTAAGACAGTCTCTGTGAACAGATGAGTGTGTGTGACCATTATTACTGATTGCAGCACACACCAACCAGTGATTTAAGGTTCCATGGGTTCTTCTCTCACCAGAGATGCCCAATGTAAAAATAATTTACCTCAGAAGTAGACAGGAAGATGCAGCAAGAGAAATCAGTGTTTCACAAATGTGACTGCTTTGGGGATTTTTTAAGTGAACTAAGTGGACATGCTCATTCAAGGATAAATTTTCTTCGGAATAAAATTAATAATCAAAATGTATGAAGAGAAAATATAAAGTCATAGAGGTTCAGGTGTCATCTCTGAAAAAGTATCAGCAGGATCCTGAATGTATATTTCCTATAATGTACATGATTTTCCATATCACTCTAAATATAAAATTTCATTCCGATCCAGACCAAAAGTAATTTCCAAAGCATCAAAAATTCCCACAAATGTTTGGGTTTTGTTCACTTCTAAGGTCTGTTTTTAATGAATTCAAAACATGTAACTGAAATAATCCCCCATAAAATACTGAAAACTCATTTTACTTGCCAAAAAGGCATTTCCTTATCCTCACAGATTATTGTCAATGAATATTCATCATGTTCTCTAGAGCCATTAAATTCCCAGTACACCATTTCATACCATGCTTTATCTCAGAGAAGAAGTAAAGTCCTAAGTTTTTCATTCAGTAGATAATAAATAGATTTGCTTTCCTGACTGCAGTCCAACATAGCACCCATTTCTTCTGTCCTGAATTCTGTTGGTACAATTAGCCCCTGAGGTGTTTACAAGGTGTGCAAAATTGAGTGAGCCCAACACGTCTAATTAAAACTTTTAATGGCGTCCATTGTGTTCCCCTTAGAGAAATTGCTACATTCATGGATGTTCATCATAAAAAGTACATAAAAAATGAGATTTTATGCTCCCTTTTATGCAAGCCATTTGGATATTACTAGCTGTTTCTGCTTCAGTTTCTGCCTACATGTTACTAATCTCCGTAATTTAGTTGTAGGAAATAGAAAGGTCACAGAATGATCTCTGTTGAAAATAAAACTATTTGTGTAGGCGCAATGAATCCATGTTTGTAGAATATCAGATGTAATAAGCCATGTGGAAATGAATTTTAGATTTCTTGCTTGAAAAGAAACATCTGTTGAAGTGATGATAAAACAAACCAGATATTCCATTACTTTTATTTTCTGTTGTCTTTTCTGTAGCCAGAATTTTCCCTTGAAGCCTAACATACCTTTTACCTGATCTTCAAATTGCTGAGTGCTTCAGACAGTGTTGTATAGGAGACAGCCAAGCACTCAGCATTGTACTGGACTAAGGGCTGGTATGTGGGAAACAGTGTCCAATTCCATACTTGCGGTTGACTGTGGACCCCAAAGTTTGTATACATATATTTAATTATTGCTGTAAAGCAACTGGTGAGGAATACAGAAGTTGTCGTTTGTATTCATAATTAATTACACTGACCCTTCCCACTTACTATTAATTTACACACAAAACTACGGATAAAATATATTTATTTTTTAAGTTTTATTTTTTAATTATTCTGGCTTATGGCTTCTGGGCATACACTCTAGAATAGGAACACAAGATTTAAGGTTTAAAATATTTTCTAGTAGTGTATATCATGAAAATAAATTAAGAAAACAGAATGAATATTCCTTATAGCCACAGTATTGTTGAGAAATTCAGATGATCCAGTCTTTAAGATGATGTTATTTAAATAGTATATCTTAAGCACTGAAATAGCAGCATGTAAATTTCAAGTGATAATGAGAATGTGGATAAGATACTTTTTTTATATCCCTTTTGTATCAAAAATACTTCTGATGTCAAAGAAACAGACCTATATGTCTTCCTTTCTGCTACATAATCTTAGATTAGCCCAGTATTTCATATTGATACTGGCCATAGACTGCTTTCTGTTAAAATTATTCTCATACATATAATTAAAGAAATAAGTTTTTCAATTGATTTGAAACCTACCGCTTCTGTTATTTCTGTGCATTTAGAAACTAACTGCACATAGGACTGTCATCAGAATGAACTTATATAATTTTTAGGGAGGGTGGGTATCTTTGTGCTGGTCTGCTTTTCAAAATAATTGAGACAACTCCTTTATTTTCAAGTAACTAATTTCATGCAGTCCCATGTGCAGAATATTATGTGAAGTAAACTTGCTTAGGATTAGCAATCTATAATTAAACATTTGGTCTTGCTAGGTGTTTGCATTTTCTTTATGGTCAATGGAGAATCAGACATCTGCAGATGGTGAATCACCCTCAGTGTCTCAGACATATATTTTAGAATGAAACTTATTGCTTTCTGAAATCCATGGCTTTAATGGTGTCCAGATGCCTAACATCCAAATAAATCAATGAGAGCTTGGCACTTAGATACCTTTCAGGATCTAGATCTGGACAGGCTTTGACCCCTAAAAAGCTGGTAAGATTTAGACATTTTATTTAGGTGCTTTGAGAATATAGTCACATATCATGACAATAAAGCATGAAGAACTCTAAACAATAAATGAAATAGCTAGAGATACAACATTCATATAAACACATACGCACACATGCAGCTAACATAGAATTTCTGTTTCCTTCATGGTGTGTACAGTCTCAAAAGAATTAGCAAAGCTGAAAACCTATATATGTTTTTAGATGTATAATAGCCCACTAAAATCTCTGCATAAAAAGCTGTCCCTTTAAAACCCTTACTCTTAATTATTCTTTCTAAAAGCATTTGAAGGATGAATTTTTACACAAAAACATTTGGGGAACAGAATGTTTACCAGACCTCACATATGATGGTTACAGATGCAAAGAATAAAAATTTTTAAAAAGAAACTTACAGCAGCTGCTGGGAAAATTACTTAGGCAGGTTTTAAGCAGTGGAAAAGTACAAGTAGGACTTGTATGTGCATGTGTGCATACTCATCTTTTGAGTACTCGTGAGTGCAGAGTCCTTTCAAAGGATACACTAGAGCAAACATCTGTTTGCAGATCATAACCTTTCTCCATGTTTTGGTCACTTTGGACATCTGCCAAACCAAACGTTATCTAACAATTTGTTTTGTGGGGGCAAATTACAGTCTGTAAAGGAAAGATAAACTGAATAGGGGTACTTCCTCAGCTAAAGAGAAAAGGGTCACTTTTTTGGATGTTGACTTAGATGGTTCACTTTAGCACAACACTATCATCCTCGATAAAGCTGGTTATGAAGTAAGGAAAACAACTCTATGGTAAACAGTTAAAAGGAGTCTCATGTAGGCTGAAAAGTACTGTACTCACAAAATTAATAAGACAAGAACAATGCAAGAAACAGTCTAATTTGGTCTTCGTTATTTATTTTTTTTCTAACATAATTATGTGTCTTGTACTCAGCTTGGAGACATACCACAAGGACATGTAACTTTTTAGGCTCTTTTGGCCTATGTCTGCTGTTCATGGTCAGTAAACCCTCTAGAAGAAAGCTGAATTAAATAAATACTGATTGTAGTGTTTTATATTTTCTTTTTAAGCTGTGAAAACATTTGGAGGAACTTTTGTAAACCTTCTAGGACTCACATTCAGGTCAATGGAAGTTCTGAATGCATAACAAAATGAAAGAATAAGCTTCAAATTTGGTACATGAATTGCCTGAAAATGCTGAAGTCTGATATATTTTATAGCTGCTCTTGTGAGAGAGCTTGCATTGAATTTGGCTACAACCTCATATCTTTAGGCATCTTTTGGTCAGGAGACAACTGATATAGATATTACCTCCCCCCCTATATTAGGAACATTACATATTAATTGAAAAACACATTAAACATTCATGAAATAATAATAGAAAGTAAAAGATTACTTCTGTGTCTGCTATTACAAATGTTTTCTTATCCATATGTTCATAGTTATGGAAATATCAGTATACGTATTTAATTTTTTCTGTGCTACTGTGATACACTAGAAATGCAGAAGCAAACATTTGTCCAAAATCTGCCTCATGATATGCCATGGAAATGCATGAATGATGAATTGTTTAAACCTCCTTTCAGAAGGCACTGCAAAAAAGCTGATAAAAAAAGAAGGCGCTTGTCTTTCTCTAAAAATCTGATTTGTAGTCCTTCTAACATTGGCAAAAGTTGTAAATCTGCCTCTCAGTCCAAGGATTTTACCTGCAACACCACCAGCTTCGTCATAATGCTATAACACTAGAGCCTTTCTGAGACAGAGGGGCACGGAATTGCGATTTAATTTCAGCAATTTAACATGTGCCTAATTTTGCTTGGAAACAACTGAACATGGGTATAAAAGACAATCTATTGTACACAACGAATTTGCCTACCGTTGTCTGTGCCATGGCAGCCAGGATGCTGACTGGCAGATGAACTGTGCTTGAAGCTGCCAGCCTGTTCTGGTGTGGCCTTGAGCCTGTGCTACACTCTCAACTGAGCACCAGTTTCTGGGTTCAGATTCTTGCTTTTGACTCAGGCCTACCTGTTAACAACATGGGGAGATGACTTCTTTTTTTTTAAGAAAGTTTTTGTGCATACCCCGAGAGTGCAGACCACAGGAGAGTGCAACAGTTTAAACACACGTACACAGCCCCACACAACACATACCTTTAAACCTCATTAGGTCTGGCAGACCAGAAGGGTGTTCTCAGGTCCTGGATCACAGCTAATCACAGGAAAGGAAGACTTAGGACACTCCTGATTCTAAAGGGCAGAAAATCTGGTTGCTACACAATCTGTCTGAAATATGAGGGAGCCACAGTGAGTCTCTGTTTAAATTTAGGCTGAACACAAGTGGAATGTGAAGCAGTATCCCGCTCGAGTGTCCGATCATTTAACTATTGACCGTTACGTCATGGACTTTTTCCTTGTTACACTCTTCCTGAATTTTCTGGTGAAACTCAGTTCATCTTTCTCTGGTGAGCACAGAACTGAGTTATAGCCTTCAAAAATATTTTCTAGGCATGCCACAACTTCTTCCATCTTGCCTGGATTAAGTTTAGACATATCCTTTTCATTTAGGTATTAAACCTGCTGAAGAGCCCACAGAGCTGGATGAGAGTGCTGTCTGTAGATAGCGAAAAATAAAGCTGGGTGTTATCTTCATAGAGCTGAAAATGGAGTCCGTGTTAATTTTATAATCTTTTGAATTTTAATATACATAGGACTCTACAGGTAAGTAAGATCAAGGTAAAGGATTAACTGCCTGGTGGGTCCTTTGAGATTCATTTGAGAAGAGATGCCAGTATTTATTCAAATCTTCTACTCCAGAAATATATTTAACGGTACTTTTTTATTAAATATTTATATTTGGGGTCTTCTTTATACACGCAGTCTCAGATTTGGTACACCTAGAGAGCTCTTTATTGATGTGAAAAATTACATCATTGCCCAAAATATGAAAAAAAGGATCTATCTCCAGTCACTGTGTCCAATGTTTCAAAAATACATCAAAGCAGTGTAGACTTTCGTCCATTGACAACAGATCAAATGAAAAATGTTCATAAATCAAACTTTTTTTTTTTCAAAGATAAAATTCCCTTATTAGGACAGCTTAATACCATTGCTACCACCCATTCATGGGATCAGGTTTGTTTTGGGTTGATTTTGTGTATTCATGTAAAGGGCGAAAATTTTCCCTGATGGTGCTATAAAACATTCATTTCTCATCTCCCATTAGGAACTTCAGCAGACACTAATTAACCCTCTGGAGAAAATGTTTATAAAAATAACAAGGAATTATTAGCAATGAAGGAAATTTCCCCCCACTACTACCCCGCCCACCCCCCAAGAAAAAGTCATACTGAGAGAGATAATATATTATTTTAAGTCGATAAGTTAACTCATGGGTCAAAAATTTTAATGAGCTGACACACACCACTAAAAAGCTTTTTGGAAGAGACTCTGTGTGTGTGTGTGTGTGTGTGTGTTCCAAGATGGGAATCTTTCATTTCCACCTAGCAGTGTCAGACCATCAGAGAACAGTTTCAGAAATGTACACATTCGTTAAGAAATTTTGTACCTTGGTATTCATGAAGAATAGTATGATTCCTAGAAGGGGCAAGTCTTTTCACTTTTTGTTCCTAAAAAAATAGCTAGACATGGACCAATCTTATCTGGGATGCTTTCGTAACATGAACAAGAGGGTTTTAGCTGTACAGAGACACCACCATCCCAGCAACAATTCTGGCTCAATACAGTTTTATGATGGCTTAGCTATTTTTGGAAAAAATATTTTCCCTAATTTTCCTGTCAAAAGGAAATATTTATATCTGTTTTTTCTTTACCTAATAATTTCTTTGTATATAAACTCCTTATAAGACTTTTACAAATGAGAATTTTTCCTATAAAGTTTCAAGATTGGGGCTTTATAAAAGTTTTAGTTCTATAACATCATAACTATAACGTGACTATAAAGCTTTTCAGATTTGATTTGTGCTAAGATCAAATCAAAAGATCCGCTTTTAAGTTTCTCCTTATTAGTCCCCAGTTTCCTGATCCCTTCTTATAGTACTTCCTTTTTCCTGTTGTCTCTCTCCTTACAAGAAAAAAAAATAAATGAATAACAGCTTCTCTGACTAAGTAACCAAAATTTAAAATTAGAAGACATGATTTTTGAATAGTGTGTGAATTAAACATGTTTTAGCATTTCAATCCATCACAGTTGATAAACATTCTTTTACCTGAAGTGCTAATATTTCATACAGTGTTTGTCTTTTAGCACAAAATAACAAGAAATCAATCCACACAGCCCTCAGATCTTTTGCTATTAAAAAAATCGAGCAACACTTAGCTCTAGTGTTTGTTTTGGTTCACTTTAACAGATAAAGACCACCTGCAAATTGGGTTCCTCCACTTTTTGAGCTTTGTGGGAGTTTAGTCCTTAGACTATGATGGATAGTTTATTCTAAGCAAGCTAAATATTTAATCTCACTACACAGCAAATACATAAACAACGAGGAATATACAAACTGTTTACTGAATGTTTAGGAGATTCCACATACTTCAGGTTCAGACGAACATATCTTGAGAAGTACCTGGTCATTAAGAAGGAAGTTCTTTGATTCTTAAAGGTCATCAGTATATTGATTACTTTTTTCTAAACCTAACCTAAAATATAGACTGAAACAAAAGTGACAAGAAAACATTTTATTATTTGAAGAAAGAATTTTATTTTTTTTTAAATCCCAAATGCAAAATCTGATGGTTGTATTGTAGAACGAAAATATTAGGTGTCAGTACAGCTGAATTATCCTGTACAAAATACCAGTAATTTGAACAAGACTGACTGGGAGCACAGGACAGAGGAAAGAATAAATGAAAGCAGGTATTGACCACCTGAAGTACAAAATCAGGTGACCATCGAAGTGGGCTCTGATCGAATTGTGTAGGGGATAGAGTTGTATCAAGTACCTCAACTTTAATCCTCCCTCACTTCTTGTGGTTTCAGAGTTTATTGATTCCTTAGGAATATGATTTTATATGCAAAATTAAGATAGTATGTAAGTTCATTATTCATTGATGTTAATAAAGAGATATACCTTTCAATAAGTGATCATAGTGTAGTTCCACTGAAATCAGGAAAGCTGTAGGAAATCAGGAAATCTAGTAGCTCCTTGAAATATTGTAGCAAACATGTTACAGTAACTTTACTCAGGAAAGTATAAACAGTCTTAAGAATGCAAAACTGTATGAAGATCTCTTGCCCTCTCTTCTTTTTCAAATATAGTGTGCAATATGATTAGTCTTTGACAATCCTGTGCCGTTCAAACCTATCCGGAAAGTTGTTACGTGTGTTCTTTCATTCCGTTTCTTTTCCAGGAAATTAGTCTCTTGATGTGTCTTCTCACGCTTCTTAAACACAACACAGGAAAAATTTGAGTTGATTACTTTCTGCCCTTCTCTGTGCCTTGTTTCCCTGTTAAATTTGGCCAATTATCTTCTTTTCGTAGCAAACCTTTAATTGTGGCATAATCCTTTTATGACAATAAACGTATTTTGAACCACTTTTCTTTCTGTCAAAAGCCTTAGATACAAGATCAGGCCACTTGATTAGACTGGATTCACAATCTAACCACTTGGCTGCTCCCTTTTATCTTCCACTTGATTTACTGTAACTTCATTTTCTAATTTCTTTCACTATTCATTTTTGCCCTTTCTAACTCTTCCAAAGATCTGTTATCTTTTCTGTGATCTCATTTCACTGCATACAACACTCACATTCCATGTATTTTCAAGGCCATGTATACCTTGTCCCATCTTAATATCTGAACATGATCTCTGTTATATTTCTCCAGTCTTGATTTTCTACTGTGATCATTCTAAAAATCTGAAATGTCCTTACAATTTTCCAAGCAGCAATATATGTAATTTCTTACAACGTTAAGCTCCCCCAAAACTCACCATTGCTGTGAACGAAAGAAATACTGAAGGGAGAAAAAACAAAGTGTAAGTAACAGAAAAATCATTTTCTATGCTATGTAATTTTATTGAGGCCACACACATGTTAAATATGTTCCTTTCTTTTTACCTCATTATATATACATTATTCATTTGCCTTACATCTTTAAAAACAAACCATGTTTTCTTCAGAACAAAAGACAGAAATATTTGGAAAGAACACTATCCTGAAAGACGTAAAAATTATTATTCACAATCTGTGATTTCATAGCCTCACTGTAATGCGTGAGTTTTAAGTGGATGTTACAAAGAGCATTCAAAGATATGAAATTAGACTTTACTGTGTCCTGAAGAGATGACAGGCAGTAGATTTGGATGCTAACAAAGAGATCTAGGTTATTAATTAATAATCTCATTTTTAAAAGTCTGTATATGTTTGTATGTGATTGAGTGAACAAATTGACAGGAACTAAAAAGAAAAAAAAAAAAGTAATACTAAGAATGCCAAAAGAAATGGAAGTAAATGAAGAAGGATTAAATATCCTTCTTTTTTTTTTTTTTTTTTATTCTTTATTTTTTTTTTAATGTTTTTTCTTAGTGGTTCTAAAAAAACAAAAACGAAAACAAAGAGCACAATTTTCAGTGTATTTCTCTTTGAGGAACAACCTCGCATCTGAGTGAGCAAGGAAAATTACTGGCAGTTTTCTGACTGAACCAAGGTCTATCTTTTAATAATGTTCTTACATAATAAGGAAATAATACGGCTGTGCTTTTGATCTTTCTGTGTCTCAGGGGCAAAACTGGCATCACACTGTACCCATGTAGACATTGATCCTTGTAAAGTTCTTCTCATAAACAGAGTGCTGGAGGCATTCACCACAGAGTCCATAAGGAGGACAGATATATCTCATAAACTGCAATATCCTCTCACAATACCAAAGAGTTGAAAGAAACCTGAAAAATATTAGCAGCTACCAAATACTCACTTGTAAAGATATATTCCTATTGGACATAATGTCAGAATTTTTTGTATTGCTTTTAATAGTGGTGAGTTACAGATATTAATACTCAAATAAGAAAATAATTAGATACACATGTTAAGCAGGTTCGTATCTCAGGTTATTTTTCTACCAGTTCTATTGACCCTCCTGAAAAATCCTTCAGCAGTAATGATTGAGTGCTTGGCATTTCCAAAAACATTTTTTGAAATACATCACTACAGAGCTGCCTAATAGGCGGAACTGCATTGGTGTTTTACCTACTAAAAGGTCAGCTCTTCTTTTTCAAGATTCTAATATATTACACATCATTTTTGATTGGTGGTGTGGACTGATTGCTTATAGATGGCTGTACAGTGGTTTTACTACTGTACAGTGCTTCTGCCAGCTCAGAAGTTCAAAGTAACTGGGAATCTTGTCCACTCTAGTAACCCTGAGGCGACAAGTTGATTTAATTTGAGCACTGTGGCTAAAGACACAAAAGTATTCAATCTATTACAATATTCTAGTTGACTTGTATACAATTTCTGTTCGTGTGTTCATTCATTCATTATTGCAGACCAAGAGATTATACAAGTTATTTAAATAATCGGTAACTCTGACAAGCCAACTGCAGTAAAGACCTACCAAAAAAAAAAAAAAAATTAACTGGAATGCACTTTCTTGAATTTATAGGTTTCATTTGCAAAGAGTATCAGAGGGCTGTGGAGACATAAAGAAACATAGCTTTTTAATAGTACACACACAGGTTGACTGTGTAAAAGCAAACTTTCTTTTCAAGGATAAACCCCGCATTTACAAAAGTTCTGTATTATAAATGAAAAAATACAGGGTCAGAATTACATGAGAGATAAACGGAAGAGGAAGAAATAAAGATGAGACTAAGGTAAAAATCTTTAGGATTTGAGGGTTCATGGTCTTGACTATGAAAGGAATAGAAACAGTTTAGTTCTACTGACTACATTCATGTGTAAAGCTAAATTCTTAATCATGTCCACTTTTGAATATCTACAAATGTCATTGCAAGTGTATGACCTTCTCTGTCATCCTGTAGTAATGTATCTACTGAAAATCTAAGAAACATGCACATATAAAAACAAAAGAATCCAACAGTTTCTTCAGGCAAATTTGCCTGTTCTCCAGTAACTCCCTTCAATGGCCCAATAAATTATATATTATTTAAGCTGACTTCGTTAATTTCCAATGATTTCTATCCTACTAGAATGAGTGCTTCTGTAGCAAGTGTGGTTGTAGAGGGCAGAAATTACTCCAATACTATTTTAAGAATATTTTTCTAAAATATGCTTTGAATGTACAATTACCACCTCTCTATTCTTATCTAGGAAATGACCTACAGAGACTCTTCTGCTTTGTGAAGACACTTTTATCCATGATTTTCAGGAAAGTCTATTGTACACATGTTTGCAACTGAAGTTCCTTCATTGTCCCTTGTCACTTTTATTTCTAACCTTGAGGATTTCATAAGCAACTCTAATATCTTGTATAGATTTTACATTACTATATACTAACTGATTTTGTACTGTAAGCACAATATCCAGGTTTATACACATATTCTATAACAACCATGGATAATATTTACACAAATATTTAAATCTATTTCAAGAAAACAAATCTGGAAAGAATTAAAGATGGTCATTGAACTACAAATTGCTTCTGCTACAAAGACAATGCCTAAAATGAGATCTAACACAGAAAATGGATTGGAGTAGGACTAAATCTCGATTGTCGATGTCTGCTGCTTTGGATAATATCACCAAAAAGGACTCAAATGTTGCACAAAAGATAACGAGAATGACTTAAGTGTGCAAAGAGTTATTTCTGGATCCATATCTGATAGCACTTGTCAACCCTAAAGGTAAAGAAAAAAGAAAGAAAAATAAAAAGAGGATAAAGCAAACAAACACAAACAAAACAAAACAAAACAACAAAACAAAGAAGTGGAAACCTCTCCTCAGTGGTCAGCTGGTAAAAGAAGGAATGGGAATATTTCCACAGTGTCTACTTCTGGACATCCTCTCCAGTGCAGCAGGTGGTTCTCTGAATACATCTTAACAATAATCATAATGTTTCATCTGGATCTGTTCAGTTGCCTTATGGGTTACTTTGGCTCAATACATGAGTATCACTGACTGGAACACACTTTGATCAGGTGCAGATGATGCACATGACAATTAGCTATCAAGCTTTACAAATGTATATTATTAGGCAACTTTTACTAGTTATTTAAATGACTATTATTGACAAACATTGTCTACTCAGCTCTGGTTTCCCTAGCGTGAAGCTATAAACTAAGATCTACAAAGCAAAGGATGAAAAGGGAGGGGGAGTTGGGGGAGAAAGGTCAATTCTCACATCAGGAACAATTGTTCTCCACAAGAAACTCTACGTACTAGGCATGACAATGATCCATACAGTCTCAAGGTTTGTCTTTGAGAGGCCACAAAGATGAGTGCTTTGGATTACAAATCTGGGATAACCTGTGGAGAAAAAGCAAACAGGAAAGGTGTGTACATACTGTTCTAATGTTAGCAAACAAGTAGCTGAGACTAATTGGGAGTAAATGAGAAGCAAAATACAGGCATACTATAGAAGGAGTCTGTGTATGTGTTGCAAACCTGATCTCACAAAAAAGCATAAAGCTTTTCCTTTCTGCTTCATGGCTCATCTGTCTAGGAAAGTCCCATTTTACTGGACTTTCCTGCCCGTTTTTTCTTTGTCTCTACTTGCTTCTGTCCTCTGTCTTTATTTCTACTACAGTCTATGTTATTTTAAACTGTTTCTTCACCCTCATTTCCCCTGCTTCAACTACTTCAGTGTTCCAGCTCTTCCTTATTTTCTCCCTTCCCATTTCCTTTGAATTCTTCCCTTTTCCTCACATTTAATATATGTCTCCGCATTTTGATCCTCACATTTTTGTGCTGTGCTTCGAGTCTTTCTTCTGAAATGCCGAAGATTAGTTTTCTCTTTGCTATTACAAAATCCTGCCACCTTCTGTTTCCACCTCCCTGTGTGCTCTTTGGCCCTTCAACCATTTTTATCGTTGTTCCTCTTCAGCAACCCTGACCTCAGGCATCCCAGCCTTCTTTCCATCCAGCCATTACCTTCTCAAACATATACCAACTCAGTTTTTGAAGTAAATTGTGGATGTTCATGTTAGAGGAGTAAAAGTCAAGTAAGTTTGGACTTTTATGAGATGGAAGAGAAGATACCATAGAAATGTTGTGAATGTTTCTGGAAGGATAAAATTTTACTTTCACTTTTTCATAGACAGCACAGGAATATAATAAGAATTTTCAGCTAAGTTTTATTTTAGAGAGGGAGAAATAATACAGATAATAGATATGTTTGATTATTTAATAAATAAGATTTTCAGGGCTGAATGTTTTAAAACCTAGTATGTCCCAATGGCCAACTCCCTGAGCCTTTGATCATGTTATTAGGTGAAGATGTAGAAAAAAAGCCAGAGGAATATATGAAAGATGTACTAAGGATGGTCTCTCAAGCAGTCAACTTAGCTGGCCTAGAGGTATCAGTGTAGTATGGTTACAAAAAAAGAAGAGTTGCTAGGACAAAAGCTGAAAAGGCAATATAACATGTCGCTCTTCCTAAAGTGTTTCATTAGTGCCCCTTGTATTTAGGCAAGTGCTGGGAAATTACTGTATTATCCCTTCCGCACTCAGAGCCACAGAAGCAGAAGAAGTAGCATGCAGGAGATGCTCTGTTACACAGTATTACAGATTTTCTCTAGTGCTGTACCTTTCAGAAAAAGACAGATATAGGACAGGTTTGCAGTTTTGGTTTTAGGTTGGTTGGTTTGGGTTGGGTTGGGTTTGGTGGGGGTTTTGTTGTGTTTGTTTTGTTTTGTTTGTGGTTTGTTGTTGTGTTTTGTTGTGGTGGGGTTTTGGTTTTTTTTTTTTTAATTTCTCTTTCAACAACCGTAGTAACCTACTATCCCACTGCAGTTTCACCAGGCATGGAATCCATCTCTCTGTAGAATTACACGTGCAGCCTCCATTAAGGTCACTCAACAATGTGCACCTAACACAGGAGGCACATCTTTTTCCTCTAGGTTTTTTAAAAACCAGTATCAGGCTGATTGTCATTCAGATGCAAATATGAAACCAATCAAAGTGGATTGAAAAGATGTAGGCTACCATTGTCAAACTGAGAAGGAGGTGAAAAGCAGCCCCTTGTTGCAAGTTGTGCAGCAAGGGAAACGGTTAAAATATGGTAAGACAGACAGTGTTGTGTTATTTCTCATTATGAAAGGCCACTACTCTGCTAGTTCATCACCGTTTTTCTGAGAGAACTGGACAGGGTTGTGTCAGGGAAAGAAAAGTGTTATACAGGAGACAAGAAATACTGCAAAGCATTAGGAAGACAAAGAAAGCACTTAGTGACTTCAGAGTAGTTGCATGGATATAACCTGGGGCACAGTTTGGCTCTGACTGTTTCTATCTGCATTTCACTTCACAGTGTCCAGTTCCCTAAGTGCTGGTCTCACACGGTTGTAAATCCAGAGCATATCTACTGAAGACTACTGTTCTGAAACCACTGAAGGTAATCCAGATTGATGCTGGTGTGAATGAAATCACACTCTGACCTTATGCACTTCCTCTATCTCATGTAAATTTTTTTTTTAAAAGCGTTCTAGGTAGTTAAGCTTACTTCACAAAAGCCAGCTTCACTGATTTGGTGGACTCACAGTGCTATGCTCTGATATTATTTTCTTTCTTTTGGACTCTTCATTTTAAAAGAAAAAGGCAGTCAAAGCTGCTTTAGCCATTCACATAGAAACAAGGTGTCACGACAAAAAGAGGGCAAACATATCTTTTTTCTGTGCATTTCATCAGACAAACGTTCATCCTTTGCTGAGATTGTTCACGTGTTTAAAACCTTTTTGACGTGCAGTTGTCTTTAAAAGGCTGACCTATTTCTCACATTTTCCTCTCAAAATGATCCCCCAGATATCGTTCCTGGAATCCATCTCATTCCAATGGATATTCTCTCTGACAATCACAATTACATTGCTTGTTGGTCAAGCAACATTATGAAGGAAGCAGATGCAGCACTGCAAGAATGTACTGCTGCTGTCAATAGCACTCAAGAGCTGAGAGGACAAAAAGCAAAATAAAATGTAACCTTTTACTCCTTAAATATAACTTTTGAAACTAAGTCTCAAATCACTTCAATTCTGTCAGTCTGAACAGAAATTATTGACCTATTTGCCAAAGATGGTGGCAAGTTAAATAGAGGAACAGCGTCTCTTATTTTGGCAGGAGCAGTAACAGGTAGATCCATCAAGTCACTCCAGAGAACAAGTCAGTGTCAAAGATATCTCCACACCTGCTACTTCTGTTACTAATGCTCTCAAAATGGTTTCACCAGCTTTCAGTGCTGCCACAGCTGCTGTTTCATGTGCTGAATGTTTTATCTCTTTGGCAGCAAGAAGCCAGTTGATGCTACTTATGCAATTTATATTGCTTGTGACATGTACAATAAACGACAGGCCTTCTTTCCTCCCCATTACTTTTGTTGCTCTGAAGGACTACTCACAATCTGAAGGACCTGTTTCATGTTTATTGTTATTAATCTAAATTGCAGTTGCTTCCAGGCAGGTCAATCAGAATCCTGTTGTATTAAGTGCCCCACATAAACAATCTGATCCCTTTCAGATATTAAACATGATCCTTGGATTTTGAGTCTTCTTTAATCTAACTCTTCTTATATAAAGATTCTTTCAGCTTTGTCTATGTGCCAGTCATCAACTTCACCACTGCTTAGCTGCATTCACTGAATTGCCTTCGGTGAAAATGCTGCTAGACTACATATCCTTTGGAACAGCAGACTTGCTTTCCCTCTCTGTTTATAAAGTACCATGCATATGTGGTATTTGAGGCTATATCAACTACCGTTGTGAAACACAATTACATGCTGCCATATAATTGCTTGATGGATACAGGTTGTTACCCTACTGCTGACACCACAGCTCCTCTCCATTTATCTGCTTTGCAAACACGCAGGTGGAAAGCGAGACAAGGTATTTTCCATGTGGTCTCTGTCCCACAAGTGCAAATATTTTTGCTTTTTTATGATTATATGTTTTTATTTACCATATAAATATGTCTTTTCTTCACAAAGATGGTGTTTCTAATTCCATCTTCTTACACCCCAGCCCAGTCCATTAAATCCACCTGAATCACCAGGAGAGTACATTGAGTGGTCCATCCTTTTACTAGTATTCTTAATTGCTAACAATTTAAGAACAGTCGCATTCTTTTCTCTGGATACAAAATACATTTACTGACAACTAGAATCACTTTATGACCACAGGGAAGACAGATAGTTTCAAGGTGAGACGTTGTGCTTTTCAAAGTCTAACTAACTAGTTTCTCTAAGTACCTGGGAGATATTTTCATTTCTGAATTAACCAACCTGCAGCACACCATTTCAGTGGTTGACGCACACAAAAAGTGTGTATATGCTTCAGAGGTTTGAGGAAAGAGACAATTCCAATTATCTCCCCATTTTCTTAGTGAGTAAAGAAAACACACTGTATACTATCTGTCTGAGGTATGTAAAAAATAAAGCTGGAATTCAAAGGTTATTTACATAAAATGTTTACAACCCAAAATCATAGCATATTTGTCAAATCTCAACTAGATAATTTATATCAAAAAAAGTTGTATGATAGGACTCCAATGTGAGATACTAAGTCAAAGTCTGGTTTATTATATGATCTGACTAGAAAAGTTGGCCTACAAACACAGACTCTGCCACAGAAAATACAAAAACTGAAGTACTGAAATACACAGCACCATAGGGAATCTTACTAATCTTAGAATAAACAAGAATGTAGAATGCTATGCTGTGTATTTTGTTAAAAATCACATTTGTATTACATCTGCTTGACCCCTGCAATATGAATCTTATCTATGCAAATGAAAATGGTTTCCTTTGTGTTCATTATATCAATGTGCAGCATTTTTTCTTGGTACTTTTTATGTGTTAAATATTAAAGCTCACATACTGAGGGCCTGAAAATTAAATCAGATAAGATTTGTAATGTTTTTATGTTTCTCCCATCCACATCATTGGAACAATGTATTAAATGCCCTTGAGTTAACTTACCTTTTTATACAGCTAGATTGTATCTTGTATAGTCTTAGCCAGCTTCTGATTGGTACAGTCACTGACAGCAAAACGGGTACTTTCTTATAATCTTTTTTCAACAAAATGCACATCAAGACTATTTCATTATGTAGCAGTTGACATCCTACTTTAATCTAATTATATTACTGCAAAAACAAATTTATTGAAAAATATATCAAATTTTTAATTTCTTTTCTCTGTGGTCTATGAAAACTATCTCCTTACAGTTCAGATGTCTAACGAACAGCCTCAATATCTGATTGAATTATCTGTACACTTTCAAAGTAGAATTTAATCTTGTTGTAATTTGAATGTGATATAAATAACTTTTTGATCCATCAGCTTACTCACTACAACTTCAGAAGTTCAGCTGAACTAGGAGTCTTATCTTACTGTTATATATAAAATATATTTTCAAGTTTTCCACAATTTTATTTATCTCTGAGTGGGAGTGGAAAATGAGGCTCGCTAAACAGGATGATGAAATTTCAAGTTATTAAATGAGATTTAACAAGTTTATATACTCTACAGGATAATTACATGCAAATAGGAAATTTTTATTAGAAATTGTATTCATTCTCTGTATGAGCAGTTAGACACCTGAAACTAAGTTTATCTCAGCATAATGCAGGCTTATGTTACAGGTGGTGACCTGCAGTACAGATTCCACCTTCCACCACAGCTAAGTTGTTAATTGGGGATGAATTTTTTCCTATATTTCCATTAGACACTGTTTTGGCAAAATCTCCATAGTGTCACGTCCATCACATATATACCAAAGCCTTTTCCCAGGAGTGTAGCAAGATCTTTTCTCTTTCTCCTGAATCTGAGCTCTGAATCAAAACTGAATGAGGTTTGCAAGTGAGCTGGTCCCAAACATAAGGGATCTAGAAGAGCAGATTCTTCAGTTCAATCTTATTTTTTAAAAGATGAGAAACCACCATTTTTTCTTGACTTAAAGTTAGTGGGTAAAATTAGTGAATTAGTGTGTAAAAGAAATGTTTTAGTTCCACAATTATTCATTATCACAGATCTTCACCTTACCACAATATTACTTACTGATCTTAACATGTGCCAAAAGACATAGATACAAATTAAACTTCTCAGCTAAATTAACTTGACAGCTCAGAGCTTGACATTCACTATGCAATGGAGACATATTCTGCATTTGAAATGATTATACAATGAACTGCACAGAATCCCTAGAGTGATAGGGCTTTCTCCTTTTCTTTGCACGTCTTTTGTGTTATATATGGGCTGGGTTCTAAGTGCTCCTCTCACTGGAAATCATGAAGATTGCCTTTATACACACTTGAATGGAGACAAAGGTCTGTAATTATCTCTGCCTTTACAATGTTCAAGCATTTTTGGTCACAGAAAAATACTGCTCAAGACAACCCAATATTTTCTGAAAAGACCAGGGAGAGACATGAGTTAATAGCACAAGTTCAACACCACCTGCTTAGTTCAGCATCAACAAACTAAATCACTTTTTCTAAAGAAACATCATACTGACCAAAAGTAAATTTTCTTTTTAATAGAAATGTCAGATGAAACTTGACCAAAGGCTTGAAAGAGACCAAGATGAACAATATACAAACAGTTCCAGATGTGTAAGTTTACCCACTTTCTGAAAATGCCAGTGTACTTCCAGTCTATTCTACTCTAGTTTTATATTTAACTAATCTTATACTCAGAAGTTGTCCAAATATTTTATGTGATTGTTTCACATTGTACACACAGAAAACATAGAGAGGAATGTAATATGTTCCTTTTGCCTGGTCCATATTTTAGGGCTTACTAGGAAAACATCTTGGAAGCAATCAGTGTCACTTCTTGGCTTTGTACAATGCCTAAACTAGCATTTCATAGGTGAATTATGTCATTCAAAACACATTGGTGATCAGCCTTGAAGACAACATGGATTAAATTAGTCATGCATCTCATCACATTGGTGCCAGAATAAGTACAGAATGGCTTCCTACTGACAAAAATAAAAGACTTTCTTTCGCATTACATGCTTCCCTACGTGTCAAATAGTCAAGAATGCCAAGCAAAAATTTCCCCCAAATTCTTCTAGTTTTGTTTTTTTAGCCATTCCAATTAGAGTGATAATGTGAGGAAAAGCAAACCAAAAACTTTTCGTTCAGCTTTGGAAATTTATTCTGTGATTTCCCCAAAAGTCACCACAGTTGTGTTTTGTTTTTTTTGTTATTTTGTTTTGGTTTTGTTTGTCTGTTTTTTGTTTTGTAACTTCTTTCCAGTTTTAGATGTTATGGAAATATAATATATCATGTAAAGTTCTGCACAATTACATTTGATCACAGGACCAACATTGCCCCTTGAAATCTCATAGTAATGTATGTAGATGGATAAGAGTTGAAGATATCTGACTATATGTATGGACTATAACTTCTGCTCTTATAGTTAGAATGCTGGCTCAATGGCTATAATTTTTGTTTCTGTTCAGCATTTTAAATACTTAAAATCTGACTTTCCATTGCTGTAACCAGACTTCTTATGCTTAAAAAATGTCTTTTTTAATTAAAGTTCTTCATAATTGAGTCTTGAAGACTAAAAATATATCTTTATAATAGAGCATTTTCCCCATTCACAAATTCGTTGTCCAAGAAAGTCTGTTAAGGACATACAAACTCTGTTGGTCCCTGCCCTACAAATAGATACAGAAGCAGATACTTATAGCCACAGCAAATGTGTGTCTGCCCTACATTTTTGGACAGGATTTCCAGACCCTAGCCCAGAAATTAGCTGCTAATTTAAGATGTAATAGGCTTTGCATTAAGAGTTGTATTTTGATCAGTGCAGCCAGTTTACACAGTATCAAATCCCATATATTCATTTATTAACATCTTCCTGATGCTGAACTTTCCTCTCCTCCAGTCCCCACCTAGCAATGATATCAACACCTACTTTCTTACAGCTGGATTGTCTGCAGCTTAGGCTGTGTTTATTATGCATGGTGTATACCTTGCTGGCTCTCAAATGAGAATCCTAATTTCAATATGAGTGTCCAGAGGCTTGAAATAGAGCATGAAAACTGAATACCGGTAAGGGGAATTTTTATGATAAGAATATCCACTTACCCCCTTAAGCAAATGTGATAATTTTTATTCCACTGGAAACCCACTTTCATATTTGCCTGTATATATTTGAGATTTTTAATAAGTGTTAAAAGTTGACAAGAAGGAATAAAACTTTGAAAATAATAAAAAAGTAAAAGTTGAAAATAAAAGTTGTGAAAACAAAGTTGGGAAGAAAACATTATTTTTTAATTGGTAAAACTTAAATCAAATATCAATTTGTGAATCATACAATGCATAGTCTTGCTGCACAGAAGGCCACGTGGAGCCATGTGAGGCTATGTGCTTAACTTTTAAATCAGAAACATGCAATGATCCCAAAACATTTAAAACATAATTGGGGAAGTTTTTAAAGGTTAAGGACTGCATCCTAAGGTTCACTATAATGAAAGGTCTATCAACAAAGGGAAGAAAAAAAAAGATACAGCTCTGGAAGAGAAAAAAAAATGAAAATAAACAATCTAACTAAGTAAAGAACAAGTTTGAAAGGTATTAAGTTATGTAAAGCAGCTGATTGATCCTGATTTTTGGTTTCCTTCCAAAAAAAAAAAAAAGACTACAATAGGGCATGAGTATCCTACTTGAATTTAGACTACTAAAAGTACAAAGTCATTGAGCTATTAAAAGCACTGCAAGTATTTGAGCTTCTAAAGAAACCAAGACATTTCCCTTTCTGGAGAGTTTACTGGCACAAACAGCACAAAAGAATGAAGGAGACTTGAGGGGAGAACTGAAGGAATGAATAGGGAAAACATCTGTAGGAAAAAGTCTTTGAGGAAGAAGATTTTACATCTATTGGGATATTGTTTGAAGTAAAGTTGAAGGGACTGTATGCAGGTAAAAAGTGGTAGATGACAGCAAAGGAGAGATTTATACACAAAAACATGTTATAGATATTACAGGGGCAAAGTCAAGTACTTACAAGTACAAAAGGAGATAACTCAACAATCTTTTCAGCCCTAGTTCTTTTCCCTTGAGGATATGCATTATGACACAGGCTTTTAATACATAATTGCAGACTGGATTTTTTCTGTGCAGGACCCCTACCCCATTGACTGAACAGAATGGATGGTGATCAATTAAAAAACAACAGCTATTCAATGTTTTGTTTTACCCTCGTCGTTCATTTTGTGGACTTAAGCCTTATCTACTGCACACTATTCAAAGGCTGCAATGAAGACAAAATTATTAATTTCCTCATGGGCTTTTCTCTGGCACTTGGCACTGTGATGTTCCACAAGTATTAATTTATCTTCACAAAGCGCAGTGTGATGTGAGGGGTTACTGTTATCCCCACATTACAGATAGCAAGCTGAACCAGTGAGACAGTGAGAGTAAAAGTATCTGCTTGTCTACAGTACACAATTTAGGATTTAACAACTGATTTCTCAAATTACATAAAGTAGCACTTAGCATGTACAGGACAATATTACCACACACTTCAGTCATATCTGAGAATGGCCAGAACAACTCAAACCAACAGAAATCAGAGAAGGGAGAATACTGATTAGCTGCTTCTATTATAACACTGAATTCACCTCAGCAGCAGAGACAAAATCCAAATTTCTGTTTCATTCACATCCTGACTTTGACAATGAAAAGACAGGTCATACAAAAAGCACCCCAGATTCACAATTGCCAGTAGGTCCAGAAAATGTTCTGAATAAAGCATGGAGTCCAATGGAAGATGCACTAAGTGGCCATTGAATGAAAGTGACTGTGCATATGCAAGAGAATTTAGAACTGAAGGTTAGAAGGTTATATGTCATTCTGCAATTTTATAATGCTTGGTTTCACAACTACAGAAATTCTTCATAAAGTAGGGCACGTGGCTGTTTCTGTGTTATTTCCTGTACTTTTAAAGTTAAAAAGGAAACAAACAGAACTTCTTTTACGTGATGCTATTGTATTTTACTTTGGCAAGTCTAGGAGGTTTGCATGATCTTTGGACACTTCCACTCATGGTATATGTGCTAGCAATGGTAGAATATCGAAGAAGCCAGCATTAGAGAAATGAGAGTAGGAAGGCCATACGAGGGATCTGGACTGGCTGGATTGTTGGGCTGAGGCCAGCTGCATGAGGTTTAACAAGGCCAAGTGCCGGGTCCTGCATTTGGGTCACAACCACCCCAGGCAGCGCTACAGGCTCGGGGAAGAGTGGCTGGAAAGCTGCCTGGCAAAAAGGGATCTGGCAGTGCTGATTGACAGCCAGCTGAACATGAGCCAGTAGTGTGCACAGGGGGTCAAAAAGGCCAACAGCATCCTGGCTTGTATCAGGAATAGTGTGGCCAGGAGGACTAAAGAAGTGATTGTGTCACTGTATTCGCCACTGGTGAGGCCCCACCTTGAATATTGTATTCAGTTTTGGGCCCCTCATCATAAGAAGGACAACAAGGTGCTGGAGAGAGTGCAGATGAGGGTGATGAAGTTGGCGAGGGGCCTGGAGCACAAGTCTGATGAGGAGTGGCTGAGCTGGGGCTGTTTAGCCTGGAGAAAAGAAGGCTGAGGGGAGACCTTGTTGCTGTCTACAACTACCTGAAAGGAGGTTGTAGCATGGAGGGTGTTGGTCTCTTCTCACAAGTAGCAAGAGATAGGACAAGAGGAAATGGCCTCAAGTTGTGCCAGGGGAGGTTTAGATTGGATATTAGGATAAAATTTTTCGTTGAAAGGGTTGTCAGGCATTGGAACAGGCTGCCCAGGGAAGTGGTTGAGTCACCATCCCTGGAGGTGTTTAAAAGGCTTTTAGATGAGGTTCTTAGGGACATGGTCTAGTGCTAGAGTTAGGTTAAGTTATGGTTGGACTCAGTGATCCTGACGGTCTCTTCCAACTGAAATAAGTCTATGATTCTATGAATTAGACTTACCTTGCTTGTCTCAAAACTAATGTCTGCCATCTTACTGCCTTAGCCATGCCATTAACAATGAAATGACCACATATCCTCATAACTTTATTGAACTGTCTTTGCGTAGAATCAATGACTTTGTGTTAGGCCTTAACAAGAGAGTCCTGAGGACCACACAGGAGACAGGCTTCAGATCTGTGGTCAGCTTTAGAGAATATGTCAGCCACCACTACAAAATCCTAGTTCATCCCTTCAGCCTTGGACTGGAAAATGATAATTTTTGCTGTGACTATCAGAGGTTCTGAGGGGCTGGACCAAACTGATTAAGAACAGAATCTTCTTAGACTTAGCAGTTTAAATTTTCATGTATATTTGTGGAGTGTTTACCAGTTTGTAAGCCAGAGTCTTGACTTATAAACATTAAAATCAAATTTCATGTAAATTGGGACCAATCAACAAGGAAAATTTAATCTAAATTCTTGAAGGCCGATGAAAAATTGCAGTTGAAAAGATCTTTTTATGAGAAAATCGTACCACTCTAACATTAAATAGCGGTCCCTGTTCTGATTTTAATACACTTAAAAGCGTAAAAGAAGTAGAGATAGAAACGTTGGAGGCATTAATCAAGTCTAAGATACAATAAGCAAAAGTATGGTGGTAGTTCTGGACAATTTCCAAAAGATATTGTTCAAATGCTGTCTCGTCTGTCCCCAAAACATACGTTATTCTAAATCAAGAATCTATTTTAGTCTAACCTGGATGCTAATATATTTTCTGTAATCAAATAGCAAAATATCAATAATGTAGTGGCAAATTGGTGTCCTCTTTGTTGTAATACTGTGTCTAAAGGAAAGATTTTTCTGCTTTCCCTGTGAACTAAGGATTATCAGCCAGGGTGTGAATATTACAAAACTGAAAGTATGCATGGGAGCAAGATATAATAGTAAGGATTTGAGTTTGGTTTTGTTTGTTTGTTTGTCTTTATGAGTATGAATCTACATGCTGTTGTCTACACACAATTAGAAAAACTCAAAACCAAACCAAACCAAAAAACAACAACAAGAAAAAGGACCACCCTAGCAATATCTTTCCAATTATTCAAAGACAGGAAATGATTAAAGAACATCTACAAGGTGTTTTCAAAGTAAGTAAGTATAAATTCAGACTGATAATTTTATATTGTGTTTCTGTACAAGGTCATGCATCCAACTGCCTCTTATACTGCCCACTTCTTACTCTGAATAGCAACAAAGCTGAGTACCAGTGTATTTCTAATCACATCACAAAACCGTGTAACAGAGGAATGACCAAGGTGTATCCCATTTTGAAAACATATGCATGAACTTAAGTATATTATAAAAGGCAGAATATGAAAGCAAGGTATATTTATAGCAGCTTTTCTCTGGAGGAGGTACTTTCAGGTGAATATATCCTGTCCTTGTGGCTTTTACTTACTTCCTTGTACGTATGAGATAAGAGTTTAAAGAACTTTTTTTTAATCTCACAAGTACATTGCAATGATGAGAAGCAATACCATAGTCAGCTCAGACATAATCAGAAGAGATTTTTGAAGGTGAAACTGGCAATGAGAAAGTAGAGGTTAACTGCAGGACTCAGCTCTGCTGGCACTGGTGAACACCTGAGAATGGGAGACTCGTTTTTATCAGCAAACTTCAGCGTGGGGTCAAAAGTAACAGAGGAACTCATTCACTTAAAATTCTCTTCATTCTAAATGTAGAGACCATTGATCTTCAAAACTTCCAGGGACTAATCGTCACTCAAAATCCAGTATCTAAAATAACTGCTTCACATAAAAAAGATGAGCACTTAGAAAAACTATGTAAGTGATTTACTTAATTAGATAAAATACTCAACAGAATCCTCAGGCCATCTGTGTCCTGGCACAGCAGTTGAAAATTGAAGGCTATGAAGTGCCTTGATAACTACTTAACTTCTGCTGGTGAAATCCTAAGACATCCTCACAGCTCTCCTGTTCTTCCAGCTCTGCCGAATTCTCCATATTCTGTGGTACTTGAAGCGACAAAAAGTAACTTAGACTGAGAAGGGGAATGAACATACACTCCTATGAGTTCGGACTCCACTTTTTGCACAGGAGATCACTTCAAATACATTGCATCATTTTGTCAGGTTTTATTGAGAAAATCTCCCGTTGAAGTCAAAAGCAAGAAAGATTTGGGATGCCAAGATGTGTTTATCCTCACCAGATAAGGAAGAGCATCGGACTTCCATCCTGTCTTCAGTTTTGCTTTAAATGAAGAGGATCAATGAAAAGCATCTAAGCTTAATTCTAAAACAATCAGTGAAGTACAAGATTTTTCCTTATTGATGAAATAGCTTCCATCTGAAGAAGCAAATGAGTATGAATTTTAATTAAAGTAGTTCAGCTCATCCTTTGGTGAACAAAACACCATATACAGGTTTGCCTGTGTGCTGGCCATGATTTTCAAACTAGGGTACAGGCTGTCCACCCTATTTTTCTCAAAATATGGAAGGTTTATGAATCACATACTAGAGAAAAAATCCATAGAGACTAATGGTGGAAGGTCCTCCCTGTGTTTCTGTGGTTTGAAGGACAACCAGTTTTGCAATTTGCATCATGGTAGTACCTGTGAACCAGAGCAAGACAAGACTCAGTTGCAACACAATATGTGATTCGGTGTTAGTCTGAGTAAAGATAAGCACGATACTTGTTATTTTTTTACCACCTACTTATTATATTCCATATTGCTAAAAGCACTAAGAAGACAGATTCAATTTTCATTTTGAAACTGGAAAGCCATTAGATGAGTCTCCCCTCTTCCACACATCAGGAATTTGAGATCATCTTCTGTATACAGTTTTAAAAGCAGTATTTCTCTTCTCGTGAAGGGAGTCTACAAATACAGAACAAAAGCAAAGCAAAACAAAACAAGGAAACAAACAGAAACAACAACAACCAAACACACACAAAAAATAGAATAATGGATTGTAGACTTCATTTATTACTCCACAAAGAATTGTTTTGACTACTTTTACTGAACAAAACACTCTTTGCACTCCTCATATGTTTCTAGAGGAAAGGTGCAGGACTTCACAGTACTTTGAATATGTCAGAAAAAAAACTTCAGGGTTTTTATCAAGAACAAATTTTCTTGGGATATCTGGTATCTAAAATAATTCATTCCATATTTATGTAGTTATTAAGTCACCATCACTTGCTTTTTGACCATAACCATTTCATAACAATGCAATCATCTGTTTCTGTCATGGGTTCAGGAGTTTTAGTTCAGTAACATGGGACTCTAAGAAACCTCATGAGTTATCAAGAAGTTGTACCAGACACATTTTATAATCCTATATAATTGTATCTACTTTCAGCTTGAACTCATGGGTTTCTTTCTTCCACTAGATCTTTAATTTTTACAGCCTTTTTTCCTAATAGCCAATCTAAATGTATTTCAGATTAATTATAATTGTTTCTGTATCAACATTGTACTTTAGCTTACATAATTTTTCCCTGACTGATATTCCTTTGATACATTAAACTAAAGCAAGTATTTTCCCTTCAGCCCTGGGTAAACATGCTTTTCCTACTGACACGTCAGTCATTCTTTAAACTTGCTTCAGTTTGAACTCATCTTGCTTAGCACAAACAGTGAGAATTTTACATAGTATTTCAGGGATGTTTCACCAGTGAACTACTAATTAGAAATAGTACTTTCCCTTTCTAGTAGCAGCACCATGCCTGATAATTTTGCAAGGCTACATCTGCCTTTTTCACAGGATTCTCGTGCTGGTGACTCTGTCATCCTGTGCCTAACTAGCACTTTATATACTGAAGTAAAAAAATACATGATTTCCTCTATCTAGAAAACCAGCTTTCTGATAAATTTGACCTATTGAATTATTTTGGTTTGTGAAATTTATATAAACAATGTTGTATTTTAATCTGTTTTTCATTTCCCCTTCCATTTTCATACAAAATAGTGCAAAAAATATTAACATTTTGGAACAAAGTAAAGAGCATGTAGTTTCCAGATTTATTCAATCCTTCTTTTAAAAAGAAATACTGAATTCACTGTTTTGTAGTCATATAACAACTTCACTTTTGAATATTTTCTTCCTAATAGACACATAATTTAGTCTGCTAGTAGTTTCGGAAATGTACAGTAGAGATTTGTTTTATTTATCCCAGCCAGAGCAAGCTAAACAGTTTGAATTTTGTTTTGATTTTTGAAGGAGTAATTTCCATACAGTCATTCCCCTTTGGTATTAAAAATATTTTTTGATCAGCATCACAGTTTTACCAATATTGAGACAAATACCTACCTATCTGAGAGTCACATTTAGATTCCCTTAATATCAATAGCATCATTATTTTGGCATTTATATCTTTCCTTGGACTAATTTTATTTATACGACTGCAGTGCCTTTTAATATTTCTATACTCTCTCTTGCAAAGCTTAGCTCTCTTTCACTTTTGGCAATTCTGCAAGTTGTGATCTTCAAGATGTAATGTTCTTTGTGATTATTACTGTTTTCCATTTTGTAGAATCTTGACTCACTCTTAATAGTCTCTTCAAGAAATTTATTATATTGAAAGTCTTCCATAAATGGTTTTTGTTTTGCTTTCATTAAGATACAGTTCAAGATTTTTTTTATACTGATGACCTGAGGAAACTTCTGCATCCTTTACATTCAGTAACTTTCATACCAATTGTCTTAATAAAAAACAAAGCAGGGTGGATTTTTTTTTGTTGTTTTTGGTCAAAATACGCCTTGCCAAGTGAAAAACAGATCAACTACTGGTCATTTTCTGTTCATACTTCCGTTTACTTTAATTTATATTTGCTCAATGGTTTTATGCTATTTGACAAATCTGAAGATCTGAAGTTTCTACATCTTCCCGGTTTAAGTGACTCTTTGGTGGTGAAATAGGTGGGAAGCAACAGCTAGGAATTTCTGGATCTCACTATTACTCCCCATGGAATCAGTGTACAAACATTTAACTTTTATTTGCTTTTACCCAAATTTTCAGCTGATTAGGCATATGCATTTCACTAGGTAAAATATCTATGTAACTATTTCTTTTTTCATTTACATCTTCGTACACTCCTTTTTCTTCATATACTTCAGTCTCATTTGACTGTCCTTATGGAATTTAACCAGCTTTTTAGGTTCTTTGGACTTTTTCTTCTCCCAGATTTCTTAGTGTAAATCTTAGTCGTATCTGTTCATTTCCATGAATATTCCGTACTTTCTATGATCGTTTTGCATGAGCAAACATCTCAAACTTCTTGAACCATTTGTTGATCTTCATTATCTTGCTGTATTTTCACACTTTTTCGTTATGGGCTGAAAGAATTCCTCCAGTGACTGCTTAGGCCTTTTTGGAGCACTTGCCTTTAGATATCGTAATGGTTGTTGATACATTATAGTGGGAATTTGCTAATACAATTTCTCCTAACATGAAGCGCAAAGAGGAATTTATTCCCCGCTATTGCAGAATGCTATTTTTTTTTAATGTTTTTCTTATATATTCTTATATATTTAATTGTTGCTCTAGGCACTTTGTAGTGATTCTTGAAAGGTGCTACAATACTTAGCTGTGTGACACCTTTTGTGCATTCAGTTGTCATCCATTAAAATCACATATTACTTGAATGCATTAAGTGTACCCACTAAAACCAATTAAGCTGGTCTTTTGATCACTTTCCTACCACTATAGAACCAATATAGACTTACAGGGCAAAATCATCAACTGATTTCAGTGCAGCTATGCCTGTCTGTAGTAGCTGAAAATCAGCCTATAACTCCCAAATGAAGTTGTGAACAGAGTTCCAATGAAAAATTTATTCTCAAAGAAGGTTTATGGGAAGTTTTCATCTTAGAAATATATAAAGAATAAAATGATATAATATGAACAGAATTAGTCAAAACTCCATGACAGTTAGCTTTGCAGGGTATCTGTCATTCAGAACTCCATTCCTCAAAGGTTTCCTTGTGGCATCCATTATCTTTATACTATAACAGTATCTAGCATAAATTCAGTGTAGCTTCACAGCTCCGACATAATACCAATAATAAGTCTAAAATACACAGTAAACTAGTAGAGGGTATACTTAAAAAAAACAGTTTTTTGTCTTAAGCATCCACTTTATAATATTCCTGGGGGTTGCCATACAATTTTATTTGACATTTGACATTTATTTAAAGACCAGATCTACTAAATAGCCATTTTTCCTCATCCCTAGAGTTGTTACTAAAGACATGTTTGTCTATATAATTTCCTGAGTAATACATAACTTTAAAGACTTAAAATAAAAGGGTTTATTGTGGCTATTTGGCTACATAAGTGCGTGCTAGAGAGGGGAAAACCAAGAACATTCCCTAGTTCTGTGGGATCATTTTGGAAACGTCTGCGCTATATTCTTTAATAAGATGCACTAAGTCCAGCTTTCCCTGTTGGCTCAGGTTTGCTGACCAAGATGAGAAGGACTAAAGATACTGTTGTCTGGTCATTCATTTAACCATGTCCAGAGCCTAGAGGAATGAAGTAGTGCTGCTACCAGCAGGTACTCTGCATCCTCATGGCCCAAGAAATTCTGTATTCTCTTCCTCTCTCAAACTTCCTCGTGCATCCATTCATGTTTGTACACAGTCTGGGCAAGTTATATTTAGGACCTTTAAGTACCTAATAATGTTTTACCAAACTTTGCCACAGTTTCGAACTGAAAAGCTTGTATCTGTTCTTATTTTTAAGATAAAACTCATCACATCATTTCACAACTCCCTTACTAACCTCTGCATATCAAGTTCTTCCTTTATTATGGGACTTGAAGCTGCAAGTGCCCTGCTAATATGTGCTCTTCTCTGAAATATATCAACATGTCATTTCTAATAGGAAATGCTGACAATCTTGTCAAGCTTAAACATTCCACCTCTCTGAAATACAATATAATATGCTGTCCCTCAGCAGTAGTTGAGATAATATACAAAATCACTCCAAATTAACCTGGGTTGCACCAGTACTTTACCATTGAACTGATGTGACACAAATACACTGCTGTACAACTAGAACAAAATATTGAGGAATCATACCAAACGCTTTAAAAAGTGATGCAGTTGTCATTTAGATTTTGTGGGGGTTTTGGGGCTTTTTTTTTTCTTGTAGGATTATTAGAACACTGTCTTTTTGTAAAGAATTGTCTCAGTACCCAGCAACTTGTACTGGATTTTATTTTATCTCATAATCATATGTAAATCCCAACTGTTTCTTCTATCCCCGTATTTTCAAAAGTATAATTTTGCTTTTTACTCGTGAAAAGAAGAAACTTTACAACAAGCAAAATTAAAGTGCCTTCAGTATTATACTCTACAAAAGATGTTGTGGAAAAAGGTTAACGTTCCTAAACCAAAGCAGACAGAGCAAGGATTTAACTTAGAAAGCTTCCTACTACTAAATGCAGTAACATACATGAATGTCAGCAGAAACTCAGATCTGTATCTTACATATAGAGCACCCTACTGGCTGCTTTCACCAAGATCTACATGGGTTTTGATTTTGACCAAAAATTTCAACTTAGGGGTAAGAAATGTTTTTGAAATTAATATTTTGTTAAAATCTATTTGTCGAATCAAATACTAAAGAAAATATTTAATATCAATTAATTAAGCTACAGAATAAAATATTAGTTTCTAAACCAGATGTTCTTTTGTGAGCATCTTTAAAGTGCAGGACGATCACATCAACCCATTCAGTCATTCTTACTATGGCACATCTCTGTATTTCCTTCCAGAAGGATGGTTTATGGTTTGAGAAACCTTTTCCTTCACAGAATGAACAAGGACACAAGAAGTCTAATACATCTCCCATTGAAAAATAGCATTCCTAGTAATGAGATAAGTGGTGTCATCTTTGAGAACTGACCATATTTCTGTAGTGAAAAATATTTAGTCCTTTAGAAGGAAGGAAGGGACAGGTTTGCTGGCAGATTTTTTCCTTCCTGTCATCAGTTTTCACTACCCTTTTCTCTGCTGAGTTCCCAACTGTTATGTCTGTAGCTGATGACAAGACAGAGTAAGGCATGAACTGTTCCAAAACAACAGCATATCTTAAAGTACAAGAAAAAGGGAAAAAGTACGTATAATAAGCATGTTGTTCTGTACTTCTCATGACAACTATGTCTTGCTGCACAGATAAGCTAAGAGACTTGGCAGGGCTAATAAATGTTGATCATATTAGAGGAGCTTTCCCAAGTCAGCTTGGAAAGATTACAACTCCAAGTTAATTCATGCATAACAAAACCAGATAGATGAATCTTTAAAAGTAACTTACCAAAATCTTAATTCTGATATTGTTTCCTATGAACTACTTTCATTTAATATTTATTGCCATGGTTCTTTTCTGTGAAGCCTTTAATAAAGACATTTTAGGAAGAAGCATGTCTAGACAAAAAGGGCACACGCATAATCAGCACAAAAAGAATTAATTAAAAAATTATAAATTCACCTATTAAGCATTACTGCTATGAGAGTAATATACCTGTGGTTTTGTTTCAAATAAAACATGATACAAAATATTAATGAGTGTAACTGGTAACAGATGAGGTCATGATCTGTCCAATTGGTAAAATTTCTGGCAATTTGCTAAAATTATGCATTTATCATGAGGTAGTCTTTTTTAGGAATTTGGTATCTCATCTGTCCTGTCCTTCTTGCTTATATTACTTTCTGGTGAGTATAGCCAATTATGGTCTTATCTTAGTTACATTAATTCCTTTTCCTTGTTATAGATCAAACTGATTGTGAAGAATCCAATAAAAAACATACTCCTGAGAATACACCTGCTGTTACTCAGGCGACATCTTCATAAGAATCCAAGACTATTCCTATGTTCTCATGGAAATAAAGATCATGTACTTTATTATACTTGCCTTGATTTCTTTCATGTGTATTTGAGCTGGTGTGCATTATTCATGTCTGCTTTGGGCCTCTCAACCAAGAGAAATCACTAAAATGTGTATTTCCCTGCGAATGTAAAGGGAGTGTTTTAAGGAGGCTGTGATCAAGTGAATTGGAGAGGAACAAGCAAGGGAAAAGGGCATAAAGAGGGCAGCCAAGGATGAACAGGCTGCGGGTCAGTATGCTTTTCTGTCTAAACCCTGCACTTATCGCTGCAGTCTGTCCTATGAGTTCATTACATCCTGTTTCTGACTGTATTTGGTCCGATTGCACTCCCTGTTCCGAGTGAGTATGTATGAATACTACCAAACTTCTAGCTTAATGGGCAGGCAAATAAGTGGCAATTGAAATTGGAGCATGAACCTCAGGGCCTCACAGATCCAAGTACCAGCAACCAGTCAGACTGGGGATCTGGGAGCCACCCACTGGATTAACTGGGTACCTCAGATTGGCTGCTGCAGAGATCCAAATTGTGTACATTTGTATGAAACCAGCACTTAGAGTAGGATTTCAAACTTCAGGGGCTCACAGGTCTCAGAGCCAGTAGCCAGAACAGATTCAGAGGCATGGGAGTCAGTATATCTCCAGTGTTTAGACCGTCTGCTGAAGTAATACATAGCATACATATATACATTCCACTACTAGCCTCAGTGCTAATCACTCAGAGTGGAGGAGCAGGAACAGGCCTTCCATGGTGGTGGTGCTTGTGTGAGTGCTGTGTGCACTTACATGTGTGCTAATGAAGGTTCTGTTTTCAGTCTGTGTTATTCCATACAGCTGCTGTGTGTACAATGTATTTGTGTGTAGCTATGTGTATGTACATACTTCTGGAGAATATGTGTTCAGCCATGCTACTGTCTGGACCTGGCAACACAGAACAGCAGCAGCCTCACATCTGTCAGGCTACACAATTCAGCCTAGCTGGAGTTAGGCTGACCAGTCTGAAGTCCCCTAGATCTTTCTCCTGACCCTTCTTGAATAATGACATGAAACTTGCTTTTTTTTTTAGTTATTTGGGACACCTATGAATTTCCATGACCCTTCAAAGGTACTAGAGTGGCTTCACAGTGATACCAACCAGCTCACTGAGGTGCATGCTGTTTGATCCCATGGACTTGTATACATGCAACTATAAGCCCCTGACTCCTTCCTCTCCCACTGTAATTAGCATTAACTCTCTCAGACTTCAGACACTTCGGAGGCCTGAAGGGAGAACTTATCAGTAACGACCAAGATAAAGTAGGCACTATGTGTTTCAGACTTTTCTTTGCCGCTAGGTCACCCAGCCCATTCAGGAGAAGGTCCACAATTTATTTCATCTCTCTCCTGGTGCACTGCAGGTATAGAAGTGCTTCTAGCTAATCTTTACACAGCACACCTCAGTCTTAACTCCAGCTATGGGGTATTTTTTTCTAATTCTACCAACTAATGCTAGGAAATGTTCAGAGAAAGATGAGAAAAATGGTCAAAACTAATTATTTTCTTACCTCTTCACAATGGCATAGGGATAACTTAGCCAGAGATGCAGAGTAAACCTGCAGAACTCCTGCCAAGTGATTTTATCCTTCAAGGGGAGAACTGGACCATTATTTGGATGGTTGATTTTTTAAAGGTTACTAGACGCTCTAATCACTGTAGGCTCAGGAAATTCTGTATGCTGAAAACAGTTAGAAAGGGTGTGTAACGTTTGTTTGATCTGTTCTTATTTATCACCAGCTTCTGCTTATATCTAGTGCTGGGATGCACGGGCTGGACAGATACTTGGTCTGAACCAGCATGTACTTTCTTGTGTTCCAGCCCTACATAATCCATCCCTAAAGTTTTTTTCAATTGTTATGCCAGCCAACAGGAAGCAACAATTAGTATCTTCAAAGCGTTAACACAGTGATACATGTCACCATTCAACAATTTATTTCCACCATTGTGATTTATGAACAGAATGCCAGTCATCTTCTTTCAACCATCTTGACTGTGCAGGTCAGAACAAAAAAGGTGAATGAAATATATGCAATCTGATTCTGAAAATGTGCAAAAATCAGATGTTTCAAGTAAAAATATGCAGATTTTGGTTAATGTTTTCTGATTTTCAGTTTCAGAAGATCCTATTTCTCAGAATAAAGATGTGTCAAAAAGAGACTAAACATATAATGAGTGTTTATAGAAGAATCTGACTACTTAACAGACTATTCATCAAATGCTTTTTAAAATGGCTATCCTTCTCTTTTATATGTTGTGTTTGGTATTCTCTCTTATTTAACTTCATTAAATATTTGTTAAATAGTTTGTTAATACAGATGATCTGATAAAATAAAATAAATGTTAGCATATTCTTTTTTTTTTCTTTATAAAGAGAAAGCTTCTCAATGTTCAGCAGTTTCTGAATAAAAATGCTAAATAATTCATGAAGTATTCAAACTGATGTTTGCAAATATATTAGTAATAAGCTCTGACGTAATGCACTCTCAGTTATCCGATTAAGCCAGTCTAGAATTCTTTGCAGCGATCTCAGTTTACCATTGGATTACAAGAGCTTTTGGACAGTGATTCCTTGATTCTATGACTTAGTAATACTAATTTATCTTTAACTATTAAAATAGAAGAGCTGAAATAAGAGAAGAATGTGTTTCTTACCAGTTTTGAATGACATAAGCACCTCTCTTTACATACGAGGTTAATCTGTTGAATTCTAAATGATTTATAGGTGAACTTTCTTTAAGCAGTAGATAAAGAAAATTGAAGTAATTGATGTGTAAACGAGAAAAATATTCTAAGAACATATGGAGATAAAATTGATCCAATATGCAGCCTATATTGAAATGAGATCATGAGAAGTACTTATGTTTTACTTTTCTTCCCCATAACTGTCCCCAGTTCAGGAAATAATTCTTTGTTTCCTGCAGTTTCTCTTACAGTGAACAGCCACATCTTCCAGTATTTCAGAAAGCCATGTCTGCATTTCTAAGGCTTCTACATGAGCAAGAAAGCAAAGATGTTCAAAATTTTCCTTTGTCTAGCAATTGAAAAGCTGTCTTGGGAAATACAATTGGAAAAACCATTTTGCAGTTTTGATGTGAATTTCTGTGCTACATTCAGGAATTCTCACATGGTTTTGTGATTCACAGCTAGATTGTGATCTGCTTATTTGTAAGCAGAACATTTAACATAGATTGAAGGGTATGCATTTGTAGGTAACAGTGCAAATATTTGTAATAGCAAGAGCCCAAGTAAATACCTATACTTTATGTCACAACAGCAAAGATCAGGACAGGCTTATGTGAGCATTTGAAATATTATTTCATTGTGCCAATTGCTGATGCTGTCTGATTAATTGGAAAGGGAAAAAAAAAAAAAGAAATGATACAGTATCCCAAATTATGAAACCTTGGACATATCATGTCTTAGCAGTCATAGTAATACATTTGTAGAAAATGACACAAATGCTGTCGTACAAAGAAGCTATAGGCATTTATTATGCCTTGAATGAGAATTAAATGCCACTTGCTGTAATCTAATATACCTCAGAAAAAAATAGCTCTTAGGAGGTATCTCCATGAGCCAGAGACAGAAGTTATCATTAGATGCACACGGTATCAACCTTCAGTTAAAAGAATTGGCTTTCCCAGAAGCAGAGATTACTTTCCCTTCACCCCTTTCAAAAACCCTTATCATAGTTCAGCATATATCAAAATAACCAAGGAATCTCTTCCATAGAGGGGAGAATGTATTCAAGAAATAGCAGGCGGCAAAATTTCACACACTTCAGTCTGACGAAGTCTATTTTAAGTCTGTATTTGTCTAGTTTTCAATGAGAAACAACAACAACAAAACATTTCTGTCTCAATAACAGCTTCCAAGTGATCAAGACCTGCATCTTTATGTTCACATGGTTTTGAAACAGAAGGTGCGGAGAATGAGCTCATTATTCAGTAAACAAAACAAACAACAACAAAAAATTGCCTGTGCTGGATCAGGCTTGCATTGAACACATTGCTATAGAATTTAATTTACCTGAGATCACTAGCTTCATTTGAACTTTCTCAAAGGCTGACACTCCTTAGGCTCTGTGTTTTATTGTGGGCCTGTTTCTAAATTAATTATGTGGGACATTTGGCTACAATTCTAAAACAAGATCTCCTAGAGTCAACACCAGGATCTGGGTGTAGTCTCATTGCTGTTAACTTTCTTATTCTATAAGCAAGCTAATATGATTCCAATTTATCTTTATCTTATAGGAAACTTATTAAGAAGGATATGGTAAATGTGTAAGAAAAGCCTGCTGTGACAGTTCTAGCTTATTTGGTTAGCATCTATGAATAAATAAACAGCTGAGCTGGTGTCACCTTTTACAGCTATTCTTTTTCTCAGCTGGATGTTAATAGATTATCTGTTTTCTCTGAGCTTTTCCTTTTTATGTGCTCTAGACCTGAATTAACAGGTCATTATTTCATGATTTTTTTTTTTCAAGTTGACAGTACAATACAATAATTGCACAGGCCAGCACACACGTTTTATGGCTTTTATTTTGGGTGTTTTCAGAGAGAAACAGACTTGACTGTGATGTGCCACTAGTGTAATATTACTATAAATAGAAGTGCAGAGCCATTACTAGCAAATGAACCAATATGGGTGATGCAGACTCTAAAAAGAGGTGGACAAGTCACGTATTGAAAAGTAAACATTCATTTTTCCATTGGAATGCACTCTGAGCTGAGTTTAACAACTGAGGCTTCAGTAGACACCAGTCAGTAGGACTTCTGTTTACCTTTCACGTTTATCAATGATACATTAATTTGATCTAAATAGCTGTAATTTGTCAGGAATTCTTATATAAAACATAAATTGGAACAAAATAAGCAAGACTGAGAGAGCATTAGAATATTGAGCCTTAAGGGCAACATATATGTAGATTAATTTTAATTATGTTTCTAAATCTAATTATTTGTGTTAAGGTGCCCTGCTCATCAATAAAGAAAAATTAGTAATTATCACTAAAGACTATTATTTCATATTATAAATGTTGAATCAGGGAAACTGTTTTAAAATTAACAGTGAGCAAATTGTGCAGGATGAAACCAGAATCGATGTAATCTTTGACCTCAAACTGGAAGTGCAAGTAGGGCTAAGTAAAATGGAAACATTCATATCAGATATCCCCCTGAAAGCTTCAGCAGGACTCAGGATTAACTAGGATTTTATCCCATTAAAATTTCTGCTCAATAAACCAGCTGGATGTTTATTAGACACGTACCAGCCTATTATTTCCTTTTTCATTTGTTTTCATGGGAGCAGGGGCAATACTGGCTGGGAAAGAGATATTAAGAACAGCTTTAGGACAAGAACATCTCAACTGTTGCTACTATTTCTACAGCAGAACTGGAAGGACTATGTGTCTTTGATGTAACAGGAGGAAGCTGTAAGCCTCCTTTAGGAATGATAACAAATTGAGGAAAGCTGAAAATTGAAGAGATTGGGAGATGGCAGTATGCCAGTTCGCTAAAGTGCGAATATTTTATTCAGTATCCATAAATTTTCCAATAATCCGTTATTCCTGGTTTGCACATGTACCAGGTGCATATTGAAAGAACTACATTTCCTGAAGGAAGTGTTAAATCTTTACGTTTGTATTGATTTTATACTTCCTACAAATAATCACTAATAATATCCCTATTTGGTTTGGGGTGGCAGGGGGGGAATTGTTTGCTTGAGTGGTTGTGGTTCTGTTGGTTTTTTTCAATGTGGCTTCTATCCGGTGTTGATTAAAACAGACCTATTATGAAAAGGTGAAAGAGCATAGATACTCTAGGATTTTTTTGATTCATCTACAGCTATCTGAGCCTGAGGGTGAGTTCTGCCACTCAAAACACTATGGGTTAGGTTTTAAATAATCACAGGGTTGCATTATTTTTCCTGCACCCCTTATAAATGTGAATTTTAAGTACTGCAGAGTTGTTTGTGACTCTGTGTGTGGCACACTTCATCAAAAAATAGTGTTATGCATTAACCCACCCACTTACTTTGCATGTTAGCACATTGTAAGTTAAGAATTAGCATGAAAAATAGTTATTTTTCTGTCTCTGAAGCAAGAGTTTAATTTTGGTTGGGTTTGTTTTTTTTTTTTATGCTGGTTTATTTTTCAAAGATTAGGGTGGGGGTTTTGTTTCCTTGGAGTTTCATTTTCTATAACCATCCTTCCCAATGTAAGACCATGGAAAAGTGTTCTACGGTCTATTTGTACTTACGAAGAAACCATCCTATCATTTACAATGAAGAGAGATATGAGCCTCTTAGTCTGATTTATCTTAAAGTTTACATTACAGTGTCCACTCTGTTAAAACTATGAAAGGCAGAGAAAAGAGAAAGAAATAAACATCCCTATTTCTTAGTAATAGTTTGAGTTTGGCTGATGTGAACTACTGGGTAAATCTATTCATAGTAGTTGAGGAAATCATTCTTCATTGAATCTGAACATTATAGGATACTTGCTGAGACACTTTTGGAAAGGAACCCTGACTCTCACTAATTTTTTTTGGTCACTGAATATCTTTCTTTGAAATTGTGATTGCTATTATGCATTTGAAACTGTACTCAGATGTACTTTCATGTTGCTTTAATTTGTTGCTTTTACAATCATTATCTATTAATTTTAACAAGTATAAAAGGTACAAAAATCATGCGTCCAAAAGTGACAAAAGTCATGTTTTCAGGAAGCAAAAGTAACATGTTAGTAAGAGACTTCTAAAATATAAGCTATATTTTGCTCATTATAGCAAACTTAGAGAGTCCATAGTTTTATTTTTCTAAGTTCAAGTAGTGCACTGTAAGTTTACCAATTTTTTATCTAACTCCATTGTCATATTACACCTAAAGACTTTGGATATTATTAAAATGTTTATCGAGGCACATCCTCATTATCCTATATCCATTTATTTCCAAGGTGCTTTCGCCAACCGCACTGTCTTTTTAAATTACTGATCATAAAATCACAGAATCATAGAAGGGTTTGGGTTGGAAAGGACCTTAAAGATCGTCCAGTTCCAACCCCCCTGCCATCGGCAGGAACAACTTCTACTAGACCAGGTTGCTCAAAGCCCCATTCAACCTGGCCTTGAACACTTCCAGGGATGGGGCATCCACAGCTTCTCCAGGCAGCCTGTTCCATTGCTAAACCACCCTCATGATGAAGAGCTTCTTCCTCATAACTCATCTAAATCTACTCTCTTTTAGTTCAAAGCCATTACCCCTTTTTCTATCACTGTATGCCCTTGTAAAAAGTCCCTCTCCAGCTTTCCCATGGGCCCCCTTTAGGTAATGGAAGGCTGTTAGTTTCTAGTTAGTTTCCTTTTGCAAATAATATTACAGTACCAATAGTTCTGTTCTGGAAGAGTACAATTGTCTGAATTGCCCGACCACAATTAACATAATCTTTTCCTCCAATTTTATTAATGTTTCAAAAGAACAACTGAAAGGAGAGAGTCATTTTTATGGCTACAAGGATGAGAAATCATATGCCTAAATGTGAGACTAAGTCTGCATTTAGACGTACTCAAAATTACTTTGATCTGCTGAGCAACATCTTCTTGCATTCACTTGTATGCCATCTTACTGAAGAAAACAGGGCAGCAGGGGAGAAAAAAAGCCACTAGCACCTTTTGGCCTGAATGACACATTAAGTTTTAATTTCCTGGTTTTTCCAGAGTTTTTGGTCTGTTGTACTTTCATTTTATACTTAATAGGAAAAGACCAAAACAGGATTTCCAGCATTGCCAGAGAACAGACAGTGAAAAATTATCAGACTTCATGTCCTCCTTCTGCTCATCTTTGGGAGAAATCACCCACCAAGAATCAAGTGAGGCCTCACACAGACACTCCTGACTATGTGCTCAGTTTAGTCTGCCTCCCCATAACTTGTGGTTTTGGTTTAACAAAAGGACTTTGTGTACCATCACTAGCACTACATGCTAAGACATATGTTGAACTATGTCAGGGTTGTTATGAATGGTCTTAATTTCTACGCAGGAAAAAAATAAGGCTAAATGATTTCTTTTTAAGCTGCTGAGAATGCACTGGGGCTTCTCAAAATGTCATCATCCTGCTGCCTACATACCCTGGAGACTATTTAACACTGCAGGAAGGAGCAAGAGATAGAATATTGTATTAATTGTTCCTACTGTTACTCAACCATTATGAGGCCTGGAACACCTGAAAGGAGATGGCTGGTCCCACTTGGATTGTACTGTATCCTAACCAGTACGAACTAAGGCAAGGAGCCAAAAAAGACATGAGCTTTCTCAAATCAGAAACATCTAAACTACAAATAAAAGAGAAGAAAAAAAGTGGGCTACCATCCAGAAGCTTACGAAGAACTGCTAACAGATCTCATACAATCAAATTAGATCTGTGCAAATGCTACTTTTATTTAATCTCGACAATGTCTCCATGCTAAAACAGTCCTGCTGAAAAATAATTACGCTGAAATATAGAACCTTGCTTCCTACTCTATTAAGGTTTTGCCAGTCTTGCTTGAAGGAAGGTATGCATTTATTTGCCTGTCAAACTGCAAGAGCTGGTTTGCAATAAGAGAGACTGCTGAATGAGACAAAGTGATTGATGAAGGAAAAAGGAGGTCAATTTCTTTATAAGTATTATCAACAGAGAGAAGCAAGTACAAAGAAAATGAAGCTTGTGCCACACTGCAAATAAAACTTGTAAGTGAACATTTTAATCTGAAGCTAGCAAAAAAGGATAGATTAAGGTGTACTTAACTATATTTTCTGTGTTATTATTTTTAAGGCACAGCAGTACTATAGAATTGTATTTGAGGTACAGGCCTACAACGTTTAACCACACTTACAGTACAAGTGTAAAATCAATTTTCTGCACTCCCATTTATCTCAGTACTGATGTTAGCTGGCTCTCTAACAGAATGACTCTACTGGAGAGGTTATTTTACTTCAGAGTGGCATTTCAGAAACCTTAAATGGTCTGAAGAGATGGCATGTGACCTTTAGGAATATTTTAGCTGTGCTTTCCTCTGAAAAAGAATTATTTAACCCTGTGTGGTTTTAACATCATAAATCCCTCACTGTTCTGTTTGTGCTTCTCAATATATACATGGTACTAGCTTGTTTTGGCATAGCTGCTTGTTGACTGTACCAAATTTTTTAATGGATGCTGGGGATAGAAAACTAGATCGAAGTACTTATCTGCTGCTTTTTTGTTAATATTTTGAGAACATTAACTTGTTTAATTTATAATTTTGCAAGTTACATTTCTGGATATTCAAGCTTTATGATATTTTCGTCACTGTTTCAAAGATAGTTTGAGGTTTTGTTCAAATTAAATTATAACAGGTCTTGAATCGCAGAGGTTACTGATTAGTAACTTACTAGTTAGTAACACTGTATTTTAGAGCAGAAAGGTAGAAATTAGGAATTCAATACACATCAGCCAGACCAATTACTAGCCCTTTACAATACCCACCCGGACAAAAGAATGGCTCAAAAATAAATTCAGATCCTGAAAAGTGTCTTAAAGCACCTGATGACAATAGAGATCAATATCTAATTAACCCTGAGCAATGCACTATTAAAAATTGGCTACCTAGCAAAATATAATGGGCAGCAAAACAAAAAGAAATACAAGCAAGTACTTGATGCATATGAATAATTGAAAGAACTATAAGAGAGACAAAATGTGTCAGCAAACACAAAGTTTGCTAATAATAACTGGGTTAACAATCCACAAGAGATCTGAGAAAAAGGAAGAGTTAAAGATTCAAAAGCGTTGCAGAAGCTGACCACAGTATTGGGAAAATTGCCAAGAATTCTTTAAAGTACACTGACTACCTTCTGGCATAGAAGAGATGCAAACTCTATTATTCTTAAAACAGCTAAAGAAGTTAAGAGTCTTTGTCTTTTCCAGTAGTACCACTGCAGAACCAATAGCTTTAAGTATAAGTAACACCTAGTTGAATTCTCAGTGTTATCAGACTTCAACAAATTGCAAAGTTCTGCTGTGATAAAGTTCTGCTGTGATAAAACATATATAGAAATGAAAGTATCATAATTCATACAGTTTGGAGGCTTTGTGATCTAGTCATCATTTACTGTTATGCCATTTTTAAACTATAGCCTGGGAGAACAATTCAGATTTCAGACTTTTACAGACCTAATATAGGCCCTGAAGTAGGAGGCTTAACTCCATCCATAGCCACTGCAAGAGAAAGGTTCCTCCAGGGGCTAAGTCAGGAGTTTAACTTCAATGTGCTGAATTGTTCTCTGGAGTATCCCCTACACAATTGAGTATGACAGGTTTCCTAAGAGAGGTAGCTAAGTTGAATGCCAGTAGCTATGCCATACGAACATCTTTCCCCTTTTTGAATAAAGCCGGAAATGAACTAACTCAAAGTGGCTTTGCCAGATAATGCTTCATTCTATAGTTTCTTTCTTATCCCACAAAATACAAATTTCCATTTTCCCAAAGTGAGAGAAGTCTCCAGTCATAAATGTTGCTGAGATAGAGTTCCACATAGAGGAATTTGCCTTAATTTCAGCCTTAGATCCCAGGTTCATAAGACTACATGTGGAATGCAAACCTCACTTAAGAAAAATCCATAGCACAGGACTGGTACATCGAAAATACTCCCATGCTAATGTTTTACAGAATACATTCAAGACCCACTCTAATACCATTAGGTTTAGTTTCCTTTTCTCTACTGTTAGAAATATTTCACAGAGCCTCACATTGATATTTATAAACCTAAATGCCAATTTAAATACTTTAATTTTCCCATTTATTCTTGTGTCGACACTATCCTTTTATACGACAAGCTTTTTTCTTTCTAAGGAAAAAAAATTAAATCCACCCCTCAGCATACCCTTTTTCAGATGTAGCAATTTCCATAATTTCCTTCCTCTTAGCCATCCAACCTTTTTCTCTCTTCAACATCATCATCCTGCGTGAAAGGAAAGAAAAACATTTCTTCATTTATTGCTACACCTCAATTGTCTTCAGCCTTGATCTCATCATTTGTGTAATGTCTACAATTCTTATATTTCTATTTATAGTTTCTTATATTTCTATTAATTTACACTAAAAAAGCTTTTGGTCTCTATTATTTGCCAAAAGCATATTAAAATTTTACTTTTCATTAGTTTTACATTGTGTCTTTGCTTTTTGACTTCTAGAACGTAGTTTTCCGTGTCGATCAACTTTCTCTTGACTCCACACAAGCTCTGTTCTCACTGTGAGTGAAGCATATGCTTGCTATAAATCTCTACCAGGTAGAAAAAGAAGTGTTATGGGACATTGGAATGTGTTAGAAGATATGTGAGAAGGTGCTTCTAAATCGCACAAAGGCACAGCAATGCAACCATATTATGGAGGTCTGTATCCTCTCCTGGAAGCAGGTGACATTTTGGTGAGTAAGGGAATTTTTTTGCACGTAACACATTTATATTTTTTTAAAAAGTGGCCTGTGAAGTCAAAGATGGAGAAGCAGAGGCACAACTTGTGACAGAGAATACCTGACATTATAAAGGACAACCAACAAGAAGTTTTGAAAATTTTGGTGAGACTGCCCACCTTAAAACTAAGTTTTCGTGTATATATCTTGCTAAATAGTGATTCCAACAGATTAAACCAAATGTCCTGCTAGCCCAGCATCCACTCTCTGACAGTGGACAAATGTGGCTGCCGAAGAAAGAGTATAAGAATTTGCTAACAATAGATGGTATTTCCTCTTAAATATTTCCTCCATCACCGATCAATTGCAAGACAGTTACTACCTGAGCTAGAGGTAGCGGTAGGCTTTTATTAATCCTCAGTGTATACCTGTTCCATGCACTTGTACAATTTCCTTTGAAGCACTACAAACTTCTAGTATTTACAACATATTGTGGTAACAAATTCCCTGTCTTAAGTATATATTACTTGCTCCAACCCCTGCCACAATATCCAAGTTCACTTTGAATCTGAAATTCTGATCCAAGTGACTTGCCAAGCATCCTAAAAAGATTTTTAGAGAGTCCTTGCTTTTTGATTGTTAGTCCCCAGGGCATTACTTTATCCATATTGCTGGCTGTCAGATTACAGCCATTATACCTTGACAAGAAAAGAATTGATTTTTGAATACGTAATGTGCTCTCCATTCTGTCAATGCTCCTCTGTTAGCCATGGTATCACGCACCAAATGCGTGTTGTTTCACAGAACAAGGATGTATTTACCCCACAAGCACCACAGCACTGAGCTTCACAGACTCCTGATGCTCACTGTCCCCTCCACACAGCTCAGCAGGCAATTTTAAAGTGTATAGCCCAGCCCATAACCTCCATTTATTTTGCCAGTTTCCCAGGGCATATGAAATAGCTATACTTCACTATAGTGTTAAGACATCTATAAATGGTAAACAGTTCCTACAGCTGGGGGCAGAATTCTGATTGTTTCCCAAGATGGGCACTTGGGAGAACTTTTGGCCCTTGCTCAGTATGAGTTTTGTCATTATTATCTTCAAACACAACAAAAGAGAAACAAATCCTAAAGAATCTCTGTGTGATAAAAATTTCAGGTGTTGCAGTCTTTCATGTACTTTCTAAGATGTCTAGCACTAAAATTGGTAGTTGTCCACTGTAACTCACTCTCACTCACTGTCTTAGATTGTGCTGATTTATTTCAGACGCAAAAGCACCAGCACTATGGTTTGTCTTCCTTTCTCATCACACTAAATTACCTCCAAATATATTTTAGGCAAAGTTTAATTTTTTTAATTTCTTTTTTGCTATCCGTATAGCAGGGCTCTTATGAAGCAGACAAACATGGTTCACTAAATTGGAAAATCCCTATCAGTTTACCCAAAGCTCAAGTCTTTATCTATTAGGGAGGCACACAGGCCTTTACATAATCTGGCAGTGGAGTTTCTGGCATTACAGTCACACCAGCAGCTCTATGTCAGTTCACTTCTTCCAGGTATTTTAAGATTTGAAAAGTTAGAGTTAACATGGTCATGGTACCTCTTCTTCACATACCAGTACATGAAATGTCCTATTCTCATTCCCTTTACTAACTCAAATGATATATCAGAACTGGGCAATATTTACCAGGCATCAGTCACATCTTAAAGTTCTGACCTGCAAAATTTTCCAATTCCAATTTTCGGTCCTTTAAGTCAGCAGAGTCCAGGGATGGGAAACTATTTTTCAATAGCAAAATAAGAATCTTCTTTGTAAGTGTGGGAGAATGTGGCCGTGACTGTTTTTCCCTAGGCTGGCAGCTTGGTGACTTGCAAGGTGCCTAGGAAGCTGATCCAGCACACTTAACGTACCTAAAGCTTAGGTAACTAAACTTCTTAATATCTAAACTCCTTGGTTGACCAAAATAACTCCCCACATGCCTAAACTTAGTCACTCTGCATGTTCATTAATATCCTGCTGGAGAATTAGGTACCTGTCTCCTAACTTATACCATTGCCATCAAATTTAGACAGTGAAGAAGGCAGCACCGGCATGTTGCCAAACAGCCCAAGGTGTGTATCTTCTGCCATGATTCCAGTCTTAGGGACAGGCCCTCCTCAGAGAGATGTCAGACCCTTGAGGAAGGAAGTCAGAAGGCAGCAGCTGGAGGATTCACAAAATTTTCTCATGTTGTTGAAGTTGTATACGAAGCAACCAGAGAAGCAAGATTCGTAAAAAGTCAGGTGGGGAGCAAGCAAGCAAATGCAAGGTATTAGTGTAGGGGTTGTGGCAGGGTAGAAGGAGAGGTCCAGATCTGTGGTCTACTTCCAGGCTTTGATCTTTCTTTTAGCCCAGTGACTGTATATTCAAAATATAGAAACATGTTGGCATCATGTAATATCTGCTCCCACCACCTGTTGCTACCTCCTATGGCATGGTCTAACACTAATTACACTAAATAACAAGGCTGTGCACCATTAATCATAGTATGTTTTTGTGTCTGCAAAAATCACCTTGCAGCTCAGAAAGCATTATTCTGGAAATGACCACATGGTACAACTAAGCTCGTTTTCCAGCTCTCTCTGTCACAGTAGGAATAGCCATCTTTCATATAAAACTGTATGTCAGAGCCTAGCAAAGTAATGAACATGTTTCAAAGTATTTTGGGGAGACATTTGTTCTGAGTATAGACTGGTTTTGATTCTGCCCCTCCACCCCCCCACCCCAACCCCAGTAAAATAAGAATAACATATAATAGACTAATTAAAAAACAAATAAACAAATAAAAAGTAGTGGTCCAAGAAGTCATTAGAAATGCTGCTCAGCTAAGGAGGACTAGTCCTGATTATTCTTAGCTGAAGTCAATGAGACTACTCAATTCACTAACAAACAGGCTTAGCTAGATTAGGGTCAAAGTGAATAAAAACCTTCACATTGTTCCCATGAGTATCAATAGCATCCAGCCCTATTAAATCAGTCTGTTCAATAAAACAGGACTACTTTTCAGTGAGGAAAAGTAAGTTCTTTTTTCTTTTTATGTAATTAAAATAAGTAATTACAGTTCAGTAATTTTTTTCTTATGTTCTTCTTAATAAATTTAGAAATTATTTTATGGTATTGCACACAAAACTCCATGCGTTGTTCTACTATAGACCTTGTCCCCGCAAAGTAATTCACTGTTTCTCTTTCTATATTGTCCATCTATATCCAATTTGCTGTTCTTCACTATTTTTTATGATGGCAGCCTTCCAAATATCTCATTTTCATTAAATAGTGTTATTTTGGATTGTTGTACCTTCACTGTACTGCAGTATTTTGCCTTTTTCCCATGCAGAGTTTCATTTTATAATCTCTTGCCTGTGTTTTTAAAGTTTGGAGATCTCCTCATATTAATTTTGTGCTCTCACTGATAACAGTACCCCTCTCAGTTCAATATAATCTATTAATTTAATTCACTATTTATGTCTACTTCACGTTCATCAGAGGAGTTTTATTTTATGAAAAAATTATGAAGTTTAAATCTAAGACAAAATATGTCTGGTTTGCCAATACTTATGAATGCTTTGGCTTTCTAATAAGAAGTCCAACATCAGCTATACCTGTGAAAATATGTTAAACTCTACATATGCCTACTTCATTGAAAAAATGCAGATTTAGACATATTTGCATAAGTAATTCTAACCACATGAATAAACTCTTGCAGAATTACTGCTAACTTTGTTTCATGGTGGAAAGATAGCTTTTTTATTTCAAAACTCATGTAGGTAAATTATATGAAACTGGTTTGCAAGAGCTGATAAGACATTAGGATTTGCATTGCCTCTGCTGCTTCTGTGTATTGTAGTCACACGTTTTTAAGAACAAATAGTTCTAAAAATGCTGTCTAACCGAAATGACCTAAATAATGGCAGAGTCAATAGTGTAAGTGGAATAATTGCTCAATTTAGCATGTATTTCTACATCAGCTTCTCAATCAATAAGATATCTTTGATTAAAAAAAAATCTACCTCAGAGGTAATGAAACGGAAGAAAGATCCTACTAGGGATGTCTAGGTTTGCATTATTAGGGGTCACTGAGAAATCTATTTTGCTTGTGCAATAATACTGAAACATATCATTTGCCAACTTTCAGCTGCCCATCGTATTTCAAAGAAAAATTTTAAAAGACCCTCAACGTCTATACTCAGAAGCTTACAGAATTGTCAGTAGGTATGGATTTACCTTAGCTACCAGCTTCATTTGGATTAGGTATTAGACTGGGATTAATTTAATCTAAAAGTCTAAATGTTAGCTATGCTCCCTTCAAAATCAGTAACAAGAGACAGTGGGGATCTTTGAAGGACAATTGAGCAAACTTATCTTAGGACAGATTCAGCTCCTTACGAAGGTGCCTGTCTCTTTCCATTGACTGTAGAGGAAGCCTGAACAGCTGGCTTAAACTAAACGCCCAGACTGGCAGATTTTAAAGTTAGGAGAGATGAGACCCACCACACGTATAGGCACAGACTGAGGGTCATCATTGAACACCCTGGCCCATTAGCCCTTTACTCCAACAGTAATTACACCGACGTCACATTGGTGCTGGTCAGAATGAGTGAGGAGATCGGAATTTGGGCTGAAGTGTTTAAAAATTATTGCAGAGGAGTTCTTGGGAAAACTCTGGTTTTGTACAGGTCAGTGGCAATTGTTGCCTGATCCTTCCAGAGGCGATGCAGAGTTTTTCTGTCCATAACGCTTCTCTGTGTCTAAACAGTGCATTTCAGCCCCTGGGTAATAACAATAGCAGATGCTTATTATATTTAATTATTAACCATCAGCTCTTTGAACTTATCACCTTAGTCTCTCAGCACCTGGTTGATGGATGGCAAAATTCCTGTAATTTCAACTTCCATCAGTCAGTAAGTAAAAGGTGAGCATCTGCTACTGCTCACCAGTCCCTCAGGTTATATACGACTATCATTATGATTGTTCCTAATGGTGTTTTACACAAAATGAGTTAGGGTGAAAAAGGCATGCTAGGTTATTTTACACATATACAATGTCAAAGTATTATTGCCCTACATATGGCAACTTTTAAATATAAATAGATAGTACTAGGAGAACATTTATTATTACATTTAATATTTATGCAGTGACATAAATTTACACATCCTTTTAAATGCTTTTGCATTTTAGACTTGATCAAGGTCTCTAGTTAGAGAAAGGAAGGAGAGGTAGGGAAGCTATGGGGAAGCTGTACAACCCTTTGTTGTTATTTCCACAATTAAAGTCATGTCCACATCATAAAGTGAAGAAAATCATCTTTGAAACTGGAAACAAACAAGGTAGGTTCTCATAGTGCCATAAGAAAGCTGGTAAATTCTGCTCAGAAGTAGGGTTTTCTAACTGAAACACAGGACCTACAAACATGGATATTTTGCCTTTAGGACATGGGCTGCTAATACATCTGTATTGGCATCTAATGCACATGCACTGCCTCAGTGCATCTCTTCACGTCAGAACACCTGAATCCTCCTTCACTGTACCACAAGGAGGACTTTGGAAAGCTCTTACAGCAGCAGCCAAAGAGTCTCTTCCACCCATCCACATCCAGTGAGCTCAGCCACAGGGGAAATTTGACTCTTACGTGCAATGCATTAGCAACTTGATCATTTAAAATCTGATTTCCTCTCAAAGCATTTTCATAAATGAGGCCACAATAATGAAGCAGTTAGTGTCAGAGTCCTCTGGGAAGCTTTCCAGGTGACTACTGTCACATTCTCTCCCAAGGCTACAGCCCCAAAGAGACCTCATTGCTGAGACAATATGATATTCCTTTGCCTCAGGCGTGATGTGAAAACTATCTAGAAATCTGCATTACTTATGTCTTGTGGGACCTGGTAATTAAGCTTAGAATTCCTGTGACTCCAGTGCAAAATGGCAATGCAATGGCATAGTGGTGTACCAAAGAGTGTTCCAAAAATCTGGTGAGCTGTGAAGAGCCGCCCATCATACCTGATAAAATGGGAGTAAAATTGTCACTTAAAATGTGAATACTCTGATTATCTCTGATTATTCAGCATAAGTCATTGCTGGGTATAGAATCTAACTATATAGTCTATTCCTGGTTCACAGCCAGCATACAAACAGATCATGTAACACACGCAGAGATTAAAGCAAAAGGTATATTTCTGGTAAGAAAATAATGCAGCATATGGAAAAAAAATTCCCAGTCTTGTTCCTCTTACAGTAGGAATACAAAAGCGTGAAACCTCTATGAATATGTACCAAAATCTGTATTGAAAATTCAGTACTGGTGAAGAACAGATTTAATTTTTTTGAGCACTTTAGTAAGTATGTTTTTAAATGCATGGATATTCATGGAAAACCTGATTTTTACAGTCATAAGCATATGAAAAAGTATTTTCCTATTTATTAACTAGCAATTATTCTAAGTGGTACAACTGTTTATAACTTGTTGTATCTACCATAACAAAAAAAAAATACAAATTTCAAAAATGAGGAGACAGCATAAGTGTTTCTTCAAGTGCTAGGAAGATGTTTGGAAACCAGTTAATAAAAGTTGTGACTCAGGTAAGGACCTTCTTCAGAGACGAAAAAGAACATCTCTGTATTTGAGAGATTCCCTTTTCGGGGGGTAGCAGGAAGAGTTGAATGGGACTCCAATGGATTTCACATCTCCCATTCAAGGACACCTCAGTAAGGCAGAGGACGTTTCGCAGAATAAGTTCCCTGGGGGATCGCTGGCTGCAAAATTTCTGTCTTTGTCTTGATAAATGCAAATTTCTTCATCTCTAACAAGTTTTTTCTCCAGCTCCTGAAAGAGGAAAAGATGATGTGTGGAAGCATTTGTTGGCATTTTGGAAGGTCTCTGCTAGTTACAGATCAGTTAACTTTATGACAATGTTTCAAGTTATGACATAGTCTTTCAGAAGCAATTTGAAGGTAATGTCCACTTTTTGTACAAATGTCTGGGACGAGTCAGGCAATAAACATAGTGATTGGAACAAAATAGTAAAAGTATGTATCAGAGATCCTCTGGATAACTGGTAGGACTAATTTTTTCATATATACTTTCTAGTACTTCAAAAGGTGCTCATGTGCTCTCGTCAGTTACTCCATGTTGCAGCCTACTTTGAAAATCCCTGTAAAAGTATTACATACTGGAAAAATCCTGTCAAGTATCTGTGTAATACGATAAAACCATCCAAACCTTAATTAGTTTTATTTAAAAAACCCAGAAGTGATACTGAGATTTCTCTCAAATCCATTTTGATCTTTGTTAGCATAAAATCAAAAGAGAAAAAATGTTTTCTTCTTCTGCAGTATTTCCATCACTATTTGTCTTGCTTCTTACATAAGGAGCTGAATGGAAGTGCTTGCTTTTGTGTCCTATAACGCAGTCCATACAATTTAGAACATCAAGTCTAGGAGTTTTCAAAACATTCTGGTTTTCTGATTTCATTTTTTCCTGTGTTGCTCAGTTCTCTGAGGAACCCCAAGCAATTCAAATGTAATCTCCAAATAGGTGACCGTGAATCTAAATTTTTCCACAGTACAGTTTATGCTGGTAGATATCTCAGACTAAGCAAGGGTATATAGATAGATTTGCAGTTTAAAATTTAATGGATTTTTTTTTAATGTCTGACTGCATGATTTAAAATGATCATTTTTTTCAGCAGTTTTTCTGCCCATCTTTCCCTGCTAATGCTGAGTCAGAGAGTTCAGACTGTTTAATTGAAAATGAAGTGACAAGTCTTTACAGCCTGATCGAAAACCACGAAGAGTCAGTGGGAAGACATCCTTTGACTTCATTTAACTTTAGAAAGCTGTACCAAAAGCTTGGTGCATATTCAAAGCATATTTATTAACGTATTTTAAAATTCCTTCCCAACTCCTGCTATCACACAATCTTAGCTAGACATAGAAATGGAGAGCTTCAGCCCTTCTTGGCTGAGAAAATCTTATTTTCTCTTGTTTTTGCTAACCTTAATTTTAGAAAAGTAATTACCTTATGGCAAGAAACCCTTGCCTTTATTAAAAAATAAAATCTCTCAGGTTATTAAAAGTAGCAACAGAGAGCGGCATGCTGGTGCTGAGCACTGGTGCAAGAATTTAAATGAGGTCCTTTTCCAGCAGCTGCCGTACCTGCTTGCCCTTTCCTGCAGTCAGCAGCCTGGGAACATCACTGCAGCTGCACTGCCAGCCCATTCAGTAGCTCACCACTGAACTGCAGAATATTTAATATTTATTTGCAATATCTGCATCCCAGATGTAAAAGAGGGATGGAGTAGCTGCCTTAATTTTTTGTGACTGTTCTGGTGTGCAGGATCAGCTTAAAGGGTTAGTTCAGGACTAAATCTGTATCTTATCTGCACTGTTTGTCCTCAGAATGAACCCTTAAGCACTTGTAGTTGATACTCCCTGAACAGAAGAGCTTGTATTTTAACACAAATCCATGGCCTGCTTACTTGCTGCTTATATAAGTTACCACCCTGATGAGAAGGCTTATTTGAGCCCAGATGAAAACATCACTTTTTCCAGGTGTTTGGCTCTTGGGAGGCAGCTCTGCTCACAGGTGTCATGCTGTCACTTTGGGCTCCCTGCCTCTGCATTATGTTGGATGTCTGCATAACAGTATTCCTCCCAGTCGCTACTAAAATTAGGCTTTAAAACAAGATGTCACCACAGGCCACCCATCAGTTCAGTTGACAATATCATGGTATATCTTTCCAGCAGTTCCAGGTATCATTTGCTTCCTAGTAGTTGATCTAGGGCCTGCTCACAGGCTCATTATGCCATTTGTTGTGTGGTCCTGTTTGCTATGGCTTATGACACTCAGACCTTGTCTTGGCTGCACTTGGTGTATCAGGCCTCTGTCTACACCTCCTGCCACGTGGTAATTTTACATAGCCAATGTCAGCAAACACAAAACCCCAGTCTGCTTTCCTAGAACCTGGTAACTTTTGATGCAAGACAGAACATGAAGGCATCTGATTCTCTCCAACATGACAATCAATATGAAAGATAGCAGGAGAACTCTTTAGAAGAACTCAAAGGTTCAGGCCATTCTCAGCACCAGAACCAATGCAGGCGTAGCCATTAAATCACTTGTGAATACCTCTACCCCAAGAGGTAAATGTCTCTGAAGAGCGAGATGACTGCTAAGGCCTGAGAACTTCTGCCTGGTCTTAATGGTTCTATCCACTCCCTGTAGACACAGCCAAGCCCCCACTGCCATCTAGTTGAGGCACAAAGTCATTAAATACATGAAAAGAGTCAAAATAAGGCAATAAGTGGTAAATCTGAAAATCCTACCACAGTAGTAGAGTTATCAGTAAGGGTGTTCAGTATCCTTCTGATAAAAGATTCAAATGAGATCATGGCAAGTATGGAGAGAGATAAGTATGTTTGTAAGAAACAAAGAAAGGGTGAGGTTGCAAAAGGAAAAGAATTAAGCCAGATTTCCCTCAATTTCAGACCAAAACCATCTCCAGACAAGTCATCTCTGCTTCACCATCTGAGGACTGACAGAAAGTGAAAGTGCAATTATCCCGTTTTCCAACAGTAGAGCTAGATGACAATGTGACAAAATAAATAAATCCAATGTCATTAACAACACCAACCACTATTTTTTTACAGTTATGGCAATTTGTGTTAGAGAACCACAGCTGACCAAGGCTCTCCACAGGCAAACAACTGCAACAGCTTCAGCTGTAAGAGACTTTTGCAGAAAGAATCTTCTTGACAGCATTGATGGGTTACTGCAGCCACTCTAGTTAACACCGTTATAGATATGTTTTTCTGTGCATCATTTCACACTGCTTATCACATGCTTATCTTACTTTTGTTACTTCGTGAAATAAGACAAAAGAGAGGAGAGGTGAGGTGAGGACAAAATGTATTTTTGTGTACAGTCTATATACAGTAAGGCATTGCCTTGATCCTTCTATGGGTTCTGCTAATGCAAAATCATGAGGCATCTTAGCAGCTAGAATTAAATAAACAGATGTTTTCCCAGTTTTATTTATGTGTACAATAGAACCTCACTAATTTATACCATTGCATGGGAAGACCCATTGTAAATGACAGAGTAAATGAACACTTCACAGATCAGAATTTTATTCATTTATTTTCTAATTGTCATTTGTTTTCAGCTATTTGTGGTAATACATCATTATACTGTTATTGTTATTTATATTAGTACCGTTTCTACCTCAGTAAAAGTCAGTCCTCGAAAAGAAAACAAAAACAGTATTCTAGTTAAATGGATATATTGGTGCCTGGAAATATAATAGACAAGGACTAATTAGTGAAGGAATATTTTCTAGGGCATAGGCCATTTTTACAAAGCTGTTAGGAAGATGAATGTTAAAACTATGTTGTTCGGATGTCAGACTCATTAATAAATGCCCTGGAGAATGCTATGTAAAGTAATGTCATATTAGTAATATTACATCTCAATAAATCTCTGTTACTAAACCTTTACTAGGATATAAGAAAGTGGTAAGTAATGTTTTAGGCTGAAAGTGTACATCTCCAAAACACACTTTATTTTAGGCAATACCTACTCACATGTAAACACCCATTACTGAAATACTACAATGGTTTTCACTTTGACAAACACCTAACATATTCATATTCATCACATATGCAGCAGCCAATTTTTGAAGTTTTGCAAAAATTATTTAGCCACTGAATTAGAAAGATATTAAAAAATTGACTTATTTTTCTTTTCTGACCTTTGACTAACCAGAAAGAAATATTTTCTGCAATTATTAGAGCTTTGCAGCCCCATCCACTTTTGTATGAGGCAGAAATTATAGAATATATTGCCAACCCCCTGAACTATTCTGAGTGGCATGACTGATATAAGAATAAGCTCATATGAACTCTTATAGTGCCTCCAGATAGCTGTATAATCCATATCCAGAAGTTTTAAGAGACCTGCTCTTCCCTGCTCTCTTAGTACCTTTGTTAACGGCAGTTAAAGATAATATGCACGACTATAACATGGAGTGGCTTAGGAATTGGTGTATGTTCACCATTGTTACCTCTCCTATGGGCACAGCAGCCTCTGGCAAAAAAACAAAGGGCATATTTGAGGGCAATCACTTCTTTATAATTTCACCAGGGGCCACCTAAAGGCACTCTTCAAGGTATAGAAGTCCAGAAAAACTTTAGATTTAGCTTTCTATTTCCAACTGGTCTTTATGCTTGAATATTTTATCCATTTTATGTATTCTGTTAAATCATGACTGAAGGAAATTGAAGTCTAAAGAATCTTTGAGGAAAGCATCTTCTTCAACACATGCTACACTTTTTTTTCCTGTACTCCTATAAGCCCAGATAGCCTGGAAAATGTAAGTTTTGTACAAGGATTTATCAGGCCTTAAAAAAAAAATATTTTTTTTTTCAAGCCAGACACCACAGGCGAAAGTAAGTTCTGTAAAGAGTGTTTCCTGGATTTAATAATGAGAAATAGAAATTTCATCTCAAGGATAAATATCTCCTTCAGTTTGAAATCTGTCCAAGTTAATATTGACAGCTTCTGAGTGAACCTCAAATGATTTGAAGTTCTAGAAAGCAGTTATATTTTCAAAAATATTACATACAGAAATCAGGATTTTGCTTAAGTGAAGAATGCATAAATTATAATGACAGAGCTGAAATGCTAGCAAGAACTCTAGAGACTGTCTCATAGACTTACTGGATATATTCAAACTACCTTCTTTAGCTAGCTTGCATAGTCACTATAGTGCCTAAAGACCAAATACCTAGCCCTTGGCCAACCTTCATTTTCTACATTCCTTTTTCAAATCCAGCTAAACAATTTTAAACCAAAAGGAAATATAAGATCATCTAGTCCAATGTGGCCCACAGTATTTGTTCATATATTGACTGTAATAATTTGCGTTTGGCTAAAATCTAACGTCTGTCTAAAAACGTATCTTCTAAAATATGTACACTCACTCTTAATTTAATGACATCTACAGCTGGAGAATCCACTTCACTGTTTCCTCCCATGATTGACCACATTTTCTGTGCTTTGCTTTAACATCTGCTTGGCACTGATTACCAGCCACTGGTTCTTCTTATGTATCTCCTTGCCAGCCAAGCTAGAGTGACCTGCTCTTACCATTCTCTTCCCATTCTTCCCTGTATCAATAACACTAATAAAGTAGTACACCACTTACAAAGAGATATTCCACACCGACAATTGTGGGTTTTTTTTCAGATCTGTTAGTCATTTAGTTTAAGTCATGTGTTATTGACACTGTACCCTGCTGCAGGGTTCTTTAGTTAGATACAAGCAGGTATTTACTTATCTACATTATCAGTTGAAAGATCTCTATTTACCATTTTCAAACAGTTAAAATGTTATCACATGAATGAATTTACTTTTATGAGACCTATTATCTAAAAAACCAATGCTGACTACCATTGATTACGTCCTTAGCTCCAAATACTTTATTTAAATACTTTATTAACTGAATATTGCCTCATCTTTTCCACTACTTTTTCTGCACCTGGTGACACATTAATTTTACATTCACACAGTATCAACACTATCAGATATTCAGAATCTTCCAAGGACTGCTATATTTAATAAATATTAATACTGTCATTCCAGAGACATCCTTAGAAGTGCAGACATCTTTAAAGTATTCCTTTGCAAATAATGATCCAGAAAATACCTCATTCTTCTACATTATAGTTGTTTCTTTCCAAACAAACACTCATGTTTGTTGAATACTTATGTCTTCTCTGTCACCCTACTAATAATCTTGTAGTCTCCTGATAAGACTAGGATACATGTTTGTTTCTTCCTATTGAATAATTTATTTTCTTTCCTACTGTTGGTGTGGTTTCCTGTGTTCCTAATATGTACTTTAAACTTTGATGCTGGTTGCATAAAAGAAATCCATTTCTTCAGTGTCTTTAGCTTCCCCCATTAATTTTCTATAGAAATTTTCACTTTTCTGTTTAACGTTCTTCCTTCTGGATTATAATTTCTTTAGAGAATATGCAGATGTTATATAGATATAAATACATGCTCTCACATTAGCCAAAGATAATTGGTGTAATGAAAGGAAGTGACTGTCACTTTGTAGGACCAGTTGTGTCTCTTCCCAGCTGGGAGTAATTATCAGTGATGAGAGAAAAGGTGCGTAGACAAGTAGAAGCATTTCTCTTTTTCATTCCTTTCCTTTATATACACACTTGCCTCTGAGTCCAGCAGACAACGTCCCATGGTGTCAGTTTCCTCTGGGTTTTGAATCTTTCAAGTCCCAGCAGGCCTAGAATAACTTTCCTCTTTCCTTCTTCGTCAGAGACTGGCATCTTCCTCTGCTCAAATCTAATAAAATCCCTACTTGAGTTTCCAAGCTGAAGTTTTCTGAATATCAAAAACAAATCAAGTGCTTAAATGCAGGCCATACCTTTTATAGCACAAAAATACTCTACTAGAGTTCAGTAGCCTGATAGGAAATTTCCACAAAAAGTGCAGTTTACTCCCATGGATAAATTATCGATCTTCGTCTTTGTCTGCATGCAGCTGAAATCTATTCTGAGCCCCTCAGATTGTGCTCATTACTCCAGGATACTTTTGTTTTTCTTCTGAGTTGGAAATCACACAGTAATGAGTTAAATTCTGTACAAGCATCTTCTCTTAGAAACAATCAGTGATTTCAAAGCAGTCCACTACTAGTAGAACTATGATAAGGGAATTCAAACATCTATAAATATCCTATTGTCTTTGATTTGCTCCTTTTTTTGGTAAAAAGAATGGATTTTTTCCTCATTCAACAGATGCTGACGACAATAGCAATAATACACTTTGTTGCATTTCATGGCTTCTACTTATGAACATTGTCCTTCCTTTGTTCAAGATAAGAGTTCAAGAATCACCACACACTTCTGAACAAATATTCACTTTTGCTAGAGCTGATATATAAATCTCTCCTTTATGACATCTGTCTAAATACTGGTCTAATTTTCTGAATTTGAGGATTGCAGCTCAATGTAGAAAGTCTTGCCTAAAATTCAAAAGTGTTAAAATACTTAAAAAGCATTATAACTTGATCTCTTCATGACATTACATAAAATTACGTGTGGATAATACTTTATAGTAACTACATTACAATATTCTGACTCTGTGTGCATAACTTAGTACTAGAATAAGACTGATAGCCTCTAGGCACACAACCATCCTAATTTATTCTTGCCATTTGTTACTGTTATTCAGTCACTGCCTGCCACATCCTTCTTGGATTTGACAGGTTCTACTTTGAGGTTAGAAAAAAAGTCAGAGATAGGTAGGACACAGCAAATTCAGAACATCACCAGAATACACAATCTGAGCATATCACATCAGCATCAAACACAGAGTGAAATATGTATAATATAGAGTAAGAAGGCCTCCATTTACCATCCATGGATTTAGAAAACTGAAGGATCTCACTAAGCAACAGACTTAAAGCAACACAGTTATTGATATAAGATTTTGCATGCCTGTGGCTCTTCAAGTGCTTCTCAAATGAGCATTCTCTAAATGTTACGCCAAATCCAAGAATACAGGATGTAGGAATACTGTCTTGCTTGTATTTAAATTTAAGAGTACAAAGTTTTTAAATTATTCTGCATTGGGACTGGGAAACAATTATGGTTCCATTTGGTGAATTTCCTTCTTAGATTGCATTACAATGGAGTATGGAAGCCTCACAGTATTTTAACAAAGATATTGTAGATTCAAGTTTTTGTGACAGCTAGTCTTAGTATTTTATTGACACTGACTGGATTTAGATATAAATTGGTGGGCATATAAAGGAAGCTCCAGAGATTATTTGCCACTTGTTAGGAAAAACATTTTATATAATTACAGCAATATTTCACATAATCATAGAAACAATTTCACAGGAAGTCTCTTGTGCAACAAGAAGAAACACCTTCATTTCAGCACCTCCATAAGTAACAAGGGGGTTTGTTAAAGTCTTTTTGAATTCCCATCAGGTGTTTGAGTGTCAGACTGAAAAAGTCAGTAACATACTTGAACCAAAGTGCTGGCATAAGCCCTCCCTTTACAAGGCCCAGTGAGACAGCAGTCTTTCTGTGGAGCAGTGTAACAGAGGAAAGTTCTCGCTCTGCACTGAACTCCAAATTCTAGGTGCAATTTCTCTTCCCCACTGGTGACTTCTGTCAAGGCTTTTATTCACTGCCTTCAGCTCCAGTTGATATTATTTTTGAGAGTGTTGAAATGCAAAAGAGAAAGATATCTGTCCAGAAAAGCATTTATTGTTCTTATTTAATGAATGTAAGGAAAAAATAGAGAAATAATTTGCTAATCACCTGAGTGAAACATCATCACTTTCCATTATTCAGTTTGTGAGATTTTACAAAGGACTCAAAAGTTATTCCCAGATTTTTTATGGCAATTGTTTCCACCAGTCATGAGAAAGATACTAATTTCTGTAGTTTCATCTCCCATCACCTGGTCCCCCACCTTTGATTGCAATCCCTTGTACTTTCATGCCTTATAAAAATTGTAAGCACCTTGGGGCACAAATAAGTCAGTTTAATTTGTCTATAAAGCACCATTCTTTCCCAAGGCACTGAATGAATAATATATGATAATTTATAAAGAAAGTCTCTGCAAGTCAGAGGGCTTGACAGCAGGACAGTGAATTAAAGAGAAAGCAAAGTTAAAAAGACCTTCCTCTTTTAAGCCAGGCTGGTCTTAGAGGCCAAGATATGTTTTGTAGGTATTCAGTATGAGAATGCTGTTCTTGGGAAAGTATTTCCTCCAAATAAAGGGAAGCTGGTTGTACCATTTGAGCTTACACTGACCTTTATGAATGCTGTGTAGAGCACAACTAGGCTATCTAGGCCAGTAAGTGCATCTTTCAGAGTAATGTTGTCCAAAACTAAAGTGCTATCACATTTAAACTGCAGTAGTGGAAAGAAAACAGAAAAAACAATAGAATGGTACCAAAACTTTTTGCTTACTTTTGCTGCTATCAATGGTTACATAGTCTAGTGATGCATATTAAACACTCCTAAAGTATCAAACCTGTGCTCTAAACAACCTGCTAAAATACATTTACCCACCATTGCATCAGCATTAACATGCTTGTCTCAGACTTTGTTCCCATTCTTCTGATTATATTTCACCAGACAATTTTTTTTTTAAGTATGACAAGACAAAGTTCCTGTGTTTCCATTCAAAAAGCACCAGATTTGTTACAGAGACCGTGTGTACAGTTCACGCTCAAAAGCTCCCATGTATCCAGAGAACATGTCCCATAGAGCTGATGAGTCATGTGAAGCAGCCATTTGTCCTGGATTTTTGGACAACCAATAGCCTAGTCAGACCTATAAATTTTGATTGTAAGTACTTTAGGGCAAAAATCTGTCATTTTAATTTGTTGAGAAAGCATCATTCTTTCCTAAGGGAAGGTGTGAATAATACATGACAATTTTAAAAGGAGCTGTTTGCTACTGCTACCGCTCCTCTAAAACCCCTAGATTCTCAGACAAATTACTTAAGTACTCTTAATGCACTCAAGCTATATTTTTAGGTGCAAGGAGAGGACATATCCTCTAAACTCCAGTCTTAGGACAAGCTAGATGTTCAGTGTTACCAACTCTGGTATTTGGTACTCTAGCTTGTCCAGGCAAAGAATTGCAGTTGTCCATTTAATTTCTTATAAAGTGTCTAAATCCTATTGAAAGCAAGGAGTTGTATATCTAAATGTTTTCATAGGTCCAGAGTTAATATTCCAAATTAAAAAGAAAACCCTTAAAATAAACCCCAACTTTAAAAAGCAGAGAAACTAAAAAGTCTGGGAAGGGAAAACATATTAAACTAATTAATTAAAAACTCAAACAAACAAAAATTAACATATTGGTTTCTTAAATTTCTTCAGTTTTGATCATGCTGTTACTTAAAAGTACACTGCCAAAACCAGGCATGAACCTGGCATGTTGTTGAAATTTTCATAACACACTAAAGATAATGCTGTAAGTTGTAGATATTGGTAGAGATAGGTTACTAGAACATCGTGTCTCTATGGGTCTGTGCATATGTGTGCCTTCTAGAACATTGCTGTTTTTATAGATTGACCTATTAATTATTGTTATGATTAATTATGTTAATATTTAATTAATCTTTAGTAATTATATGGATGTAATGTGGAATTGCAGGAGTAGTGCATGCTAGAATATGTATAAAAATAGACAAAAACAGACCCCAGAGCGAGTTGAAAGAAATCATCAACATTAACATCACTCTCCTTCTGGCAAAAAGGAGGAACAAACCCCCACAAATAACTCAGGTTTTTAATAATATTCTGAGAGCTGGAAGTACTAGTATTTATGTGAAACACACAAGAACAAAGAATTAGGGTCCATTTCATGAAAAGGCTTCTTTCTTTTAGGACTGAGCTGTCAGACATCCATTTTCTGCATGTTCAGTTCAAACCCTTTGTAAACCTGCCGTCTAATCACTGAAAGACGATAAAATCGTTGTTCCAAGATAAATGAAAAGAAACAGTGGTGCTTCATTTGCTCAATACAGCTCTCCAGAAGCCTCAAACGACAGAGCTTCCAGAGGAGAAGACATGTCCACCTCTTGGGATAAAAAGCAGAAATATTTCTTGTTATACCTGCGAATATCTCCAGTTATACCTGCAAACACTCTGTACCCAGAACACCCAGAATGGCAGTGATTTGAAATCAACAGGTTGTAAGAACAGAGGGCTGAAAAGCATCGCTACTTGTAGGTAAGACGTTAAGCGTGGGAAGGGTATAGGAACTGTATTTCCTATTCTGCCCTTAAAAAAACCAAATAAAAATAAATATGTTACATGGTGTTATTTTATTCAAGACAATGCCTAGGAAAGTCTTTGCTGAAGCTGCAGCTGACAGCAGCTGCAAGAAGAAAAAGAGGAGAAAGGCTGAATGTACGAACCCATTAAATTAAGTTCAAACCACTCTAGCTGGGTTAAATAATGGCGTCTCCGAGCTGGACCAAAAGGCATTTTGCAAGAGATGGCACACAAGTCTGCCCACCAACACAACTCACTGTCACAGCTACCAAAATATGGAAAGAGAAAGTGACATGGCAAATGAACCTGCATGTACTGGATAACACAAGTAGGCTGAGAACCAAGTCAGCAGACGGTTACGAAAGTCACTGTCAGGGGAATGCTTTAACACCATTCCTAGTGACACATTTCTGAGAAGTGTCACTAAGCTCCTTCTCCCCTTAATAATTATCTCCTTGCTTCATGTGAAGTTTCAAAGAGTGTCATTGGACTAATAAGGCAAATGTCTAAGGCAGGTGTTCAGTATTTCTGGGTGGAGACTTGAAGATGGTTAGTTGTTTGTCAACCAGAGATCTTGTTAACAGCAAATGGGTTACAGTTAGCTAACACAAAAGTTTACACTTCAGTGTCACAATGAGGCTATAGCAGTAAATTATTTGAATGTCCTCATTAAAATTCTGTGTTGTCACATATATATAACTAGCTGGAAAGTTCTGCTTTTTGAATCAAATTTTCTATGCTGGGTCTCAGCCCAAAGGTGAATATTTTTAATTTATTTTTCTTTTTGGTAAATGTGAGCAAAATCAACTCATTTCCTATACCTATGCAAGGATTAAAAACGTTCTATATAAAGAAGTTAGATATTTTATGTATGCAGAAAGCATCTAAACTTTAAAAGCTGAAACTTGCCAGGTTGATACAGAGGATTAGTCTCCAGGCCAATTTGCAAAAGCGAAATACTAACAAAATAAGAGTAAAAATCTAATACAAACAATTATGCAATGTGTTACTTAGTTACTTGTTGCATATTCATTTATTAATTCTGACTGCCAGTTAGCTCATAATTGGTGTTGCTATTTATCTGTATTCAGACAGATGACACTGATCTTGCACACAGATCTGTTTGGTACATCCTTTCATCAAAATGTTTTCTGGCTCATATTTACAGTAAAGTGTGTTCCTAAGTAAACTGAATTCTAGCAATAATGTTAGTGTTTTAACTTCAATTATTATCTTTTATCCTTGAGGAGAGCAAATCTGAAATTGGAAAGGCATTAGATCCTTTAGATTGTGTTGGCAACTGCTTCTGGACATCAGTGTGGCCTTTTGTCATAGGCAGAATTGTTAAATTCCACTAAAACATAGTGGGTTCAGGAAACTGCACAGATCTTAAAATAGTTATTTGATAGTGCGTGTAGAAAATTGGCTTCTTATTCAAATGGGAAAGTGAGGATTTAAAAGAGACGATTCTCACCATCTTCCCTGAACACAAAATTAAGATGTAGAGAAGAGCAGCAGCATCTGAAGTACTGAGGTTCTTTTGTTGCCACTGGAGCACTGAAGTTTGACACCTAAAATTAAAGCAGATGAAAAACTGGCAGACAGAAATCTGACCAAGGATCTCCTGCACTCTAACCAAAGGACTTATTCATCCCTGTTGATTCACCTACTGCCCTAAATGCTGGTTTCTTCTGCAGCTCTTCAAGATGTCCATGTAGATGCTGTTTCTTCTCTTTAAGATTTACAGTAACGATGGCCTCAGGCAGGTAGATCTTCCTGTCAGTATGAAGAGGGTTTTCTCACCTTCTCTTTCATTCCACTTCCCATTTCTCTGAAATTGATTGGCCCATGAAGGTTTGCTGCAGGTAGTGATTTTCCATGCAGATGTCTTGGGTATGCTGGGTTGTTCTGTATGCAATATCCAGTGTACACAGTATGAAAAATGTAAGGCCACAATTTCCAAAAACACCATCTATAAATGTATCTCTGCACAGAAATTTTCTTGCCTGCGATGTACACTTTCTCCCTAATGCACAACTTAAGATCTGTCCTTTTATCTTCCACAGGTCTTTACAGGACTGATTGAACAAACTTACGAGGCCACAAGGACAAGCACCATGAGATAAACTGAACTGTCCAGTCAGGTATGTATTTAGACAGATATAAGTAAGGAAAGAAGTTTTAGGTTCAGAGAAATCACCAGAAAATACTTTGTGCTTCAGTCAACATCGCAAAACAAGTTTTAGATGCTGCTAAAAATCACCTCACCATTTTTTCCAAAAGTGTCCTGCTTCACAATCATCTGTTAATTCATTCTTGAATGTCTTCATTTCATTTACATAACACAGGCCTTGCCACAGTGTGAAGTTACCTAAAATAGTTATTTTGTCTTTGGGCAAAAAAAAAAAGGCAGACAGCAGCAGAAAGAAAAAACTGTGAGCATTTAGATCTCCTACAGAGACAAAGATTATATGTCTGGTTTCCTAAATATCCAAAGCGAGACTAAACTAAAGCAGTGGTGGTTTGAGACTTTCCTAATTTTGTTTGATGCCTTCCAACTTACTTGCCTGATATCAATACTGACTTTACCCTAATGGGTTTAATTTCATTCACTGTTACTCTTCATGGTGGTAGTAGGCTGAAGCTTTCACATTCTTGACTTTATTTCTGACATAATGATTTTTCCAATGTTATGCATTATAAGGTTTCCAAAGTGGATTTTAATTTTGCATGCCTTGATTTCCTGTTGTTCATACAAGGGTCTGCAGGCAGATGCATGAAATTCAGACTGCCTATAATTCTATAACTATATATTACACATACATATTATACAAGTAGCAAAAAGATATTAACACTTTAGAAAAAGCTGGCTTTAGTCATTCTGTTTTCCTGAAAGTGAAATATGTCTAATAAGTCTTGCCTTTCCCACAAAGGTATCATAAGACTTAATTAATTAATGTTTGTAAAGTACTTTGAGATCCCTGTGTTATTAAATGTCCTGCTAGTCTACTTCTCTTAGTGACTCAATACTGCCAGAAGCTGTATCTGCTGCCAATTACCAACAGGCGAGCAGCCAAAAGAGCAGTGGCATATACAGAACCTGTACTGACAAAGCTCAAACAAGGAAATATATTGAAGTAAATAGACCAGAGTGAGGGACAGGGAGAGAAAGAAGACGAAACTGAGGACAAGGGAAGAGATAAAACCATCTTCTCTGCTCTTTCACCTTACAGATGGGCTTTTTCACTACCATCTTTCTGCTCTTCAACGCCCTTTTTCTCTGAGATTTATTTGGACATTTTAGTCCCTTTCCTTCTGCTTTCTGCCTCAGAATGCTGTCAGGGGTCCTTCTGGGGTGTTGAGTAGGATGTTACTAGCTAGACTCACAGTCATTTATATCCCAACTTTGCCACGTGCTTGCTGGAAGGGCCATTTCTCTTTCCCAGCCTGTGTTCACCTAGGCCGAATCCAAAGCTCATTGAAGTCATTGACAGTCTATCCCTTGATCATGGAGGATTAGGCCTCTGTGCACTCTGTGGTGTTGCTAAAATTAATTTGATAGTGTCCGTAGAATCCTCTGGAAAAAAAAAAAAAGAAATAAATTACTATTCAAGGAGAACCTGGCATTACTATTTCCTGGAGAGCTGATTGCAGATTTGGCTTTTTGACACCAAAGCAGGCATGCAACTGCAATGCCAGTGCAGGGCACTGTGCCAGTCCCAGGGCAACAGAGGAAAAGTTATAATCTCATTTCAGTTAACAGAGTTTAGAATTTGTTTCACTGAAAGTACCTTGACAAATGCATTATTGTTTATGGACCACTGATTACATGTCCAACAGTAGACAAGGCGGGTAGTAAGGCAGAGCTTATCCCTCAGCATGTATTAATGAGGATGTTCTGCCTGCAGTTCCCTGTGGCCAGATGCTGTACTTGGATGGAGTCCCATGGGATTCTTTGTGGGTGCAGTTACAGTCTGCTGCAAAGTCACAGTTTAACCATCATCTTTGCTAGAGAAATCCAGGAATGAGTATCAAAGCTAAACGATGCATTGCTTTGCTGATGAGGAAGGATTCCACATCTCATTCTAATCTGTAAAGACAATAGTCTATTACTGCGCTAGTTTTTGCCCAAACCCTAAACAGTCAATACTTTTGGGTACAGGTACGCGGTAGAGTGTGTCGAAGTAGCTAAAAAGTCCTATTTAAAAAGGCTACTGAGACTCTAAAATTTTCAGAGATCGTGCCCACATACTCGTGTCATCAGCAGGCAGCACAATAGGGCCCCAGATTTGTCTTAGCCAATAGACTTCACTTGTATAGAAGTAACATTGCTTCTCTCTGCAAAACAGACTCCAGCATCGCATTTAACTGCTGCCACTCCTTGAAGCATCTCAAAGGCTGTCAGAAAATAGACTGGCATGACTGCTGCCTGCCCATTTGCTCAAGAGAGTTGCATGGGGCTTCCCTGCAGGTTTAGACTTGTCCAGAGAAAGGACAAGCGATTGTCACCTCCTCTAGATGCTTCAAACATTACAGCATGGATTACTCAGTCTCAGCAGACTTCAAAAAGCCTTTGTCATCCATGAGAAGCAGCTTCATCCTTCCCCACGTGCCAAGCAGTGCCGTTGTTTTGTAATGAACAGCTTCCATCAGAGCGCACAATTTCTCATCCTGTCTGACTCTGCTGATCATTCTTGTAATTAAGTCTCTTTTGATTCTCTTTGGCAGTGCACCATCTGCACAAGAAAGTACACCTGTAAAGTGGTTTTCCTCTGGTTTTGCTGTCCTTGATTAAACTCTGTTTTAAAGCAGAGAACCTTAATCAAAAGAATTGCCAGACTGGAGGTAGCTGTGCCTGTCTCGCTTTTGTCATAGATTCCCTCTGAAAGCTGCAGGTTTTGGATTTCCATAACAATTTCAGAAAAAGGTCCACCATGGAAGGGTAATATTTTCAGAGGATTTTGCCCTTGGGAAAAAAATCCAATGGAATTAACTGAAGAGGATAATAATAGGAAACCACTGGAATTTCATAGATTTCAGTAGTAATAACTATAAAAGCCTACAGAATTTACTAGAAAAAATATTTGCTTTTTGTAACATTCTTTTATAACGTGCAAGAATTTCATTCCTGAGTGAGTTCAAGAAAGAATAAAAAGGAAATATTAATCTTTTAATGAAAAGCAAGTTTAAATTGATGCTACTCCCATAATTTTAGGACCTCTTATGAGGCACAACACAACAAGGCAGCACAAAAAAAAAAGAAAAGAAAGAGCGATCTTTTATACTCTGCTGTCTTTGATGGGTGGTTGAAGACGAACAAAACTTTTCTGTTGTTTGTTCTGTGTCAAATCAAATGGCAAAAGGACAAACCATGTGGGCTCAGCTATATGCAGGAAAGCATATATTCCAAACAGGTCCCAGTGCCTTTAACCAGTCCATTCCCAAACAAAGCTACATCTCATTGCTAGCCTAACATCAACCCCCATGATAGGGCTCCTAGCTTATTACAGGTTTCTAAAGGTTTTTGGTAAAGTGTAACAAAGCACCTGCTAACAAAATGACAAGCTTCTTCCTGTCTCTGATCTCCCATCACGACCTTTGCTCCAGTAGAAAAGACAAGAAACTTCATCTTTGTCATGTGACAACTTTTTCCCTGGTCGTTTACAGTACCCAAAAGCAACTAGATAGAAAGGTTGAGACAGGAGACAACAGATATAAAAATAGAAACTGAAAAAAATAGAGTACAGTTTCTGAAGTGAGCAAATTACACAGAATGGGATATTTTCTAAGTTTACAAATAGTTGGTGCCAACCATTTTGAGCTGCTTAACAGCAGTGATAGAGTTTTAAAAGGCAACAATAAAAAAGCACTTAGTTTACTAAATAATACACTTTTTTTACCCTTGATGAAAGGCTGCTTCTTATCACACAGATATCAAAGCGAGCCACCCAATGGCACTAATTTCAAACCCCGCTGCTGTAATGTTCAGTGCATGAGATACAAATTACAATGGATTCGAAACAGTTAGTGGTGCATTTAAAAGAGGAATAATACTGAAATGCCAATTTATTAACTTCTGAAATAAAACGTCTGCTAAGAACTGGCAAGAATCTGCAACACTGGTACCTTAGGCTGGGCAAGGCTTAGAAATAAAAGTACCTGAAAGACCTGTCACATTCTCAGTGGGAGATATGCTATTCACATGGTTTGTAGTTCACTTTTGTAGTAGTGTGGGTTGCTCTTTATTTCTCCCACTTTGCATCCTTTCAATGCAGTTATCTGTTCATTCAGCAAACAGGTTTCAGCTGAAGCTTCCTTGACCTGATTTATATCTTAGAAAATGTACCTGTAATGAGCATACTTCTTCACCACTTCCTGGCCAAGTCTCAATACATTCTTTCTCTTGCTAAGCTCACATAAGCAGAATGGCATGCTCACTGTCAAATGACTTCTTCTAACATCTTTCTTCTGTAGACAAAAAGGAAGTAAATACAGATACACTGCTTTCACAAAACTGATTCCCACAGTTACGATTTTTGTTAAGACCTGTGCAATCTGGACTCAGTTTAGAAATTTATCACTGCTTCATTCCCACCAAAATCACGGCACTGGCTTCTGTAATACCAAATCTTCCAAACCCGCTATGGAACTGTGCAGTACTCAAGTACTCCTTCTCCATGTTATCATGGCTGCTTTAACAATTGTGCAAAAGTGTCAGGAAAACATGTGGCAGGCATCTTTACTACCCACAGGTAACTGAAAATGTTTTGTGTGCCTATGGCTGTTGCAAATCTTTCATGCCAAATTGTTTAAAGACTTGAAGTAAGCTGCATAAAGAACAACTCTTCATTTTATCTACTTACAGTGACAGGAATGCTTATAAATAGCTATCTGGGGCTTTTTGTTTGCATACGTTGCTAACTAGTAACTGAAAAACATCTTGTGTACATCACGCTTTACATAGGGTAAATTATTGAAACATAAATAATAGAGATATACAGACATCAGCTTCTGTGAAGGCCTTTCACACAAAAAAATAGCTCCTAAAAAGGCCATCTCCCATGAGTTGTTCCATTATGTCCGTTCTCCATTGTCCACCCAGAAAGCTTCAGCCAACATGAGACACTTATCACTGGGCCTTGTGATCAGGGGATACCTTCTTTACCCATGCAACAGCTATTTTTCCTAACAAAGTGTAGTGATCCTGGCCAGGAGACCACCATAACTCAAGGAGGTAGCGATCCACATCCCTGCACTGTGCTGCACCTCCTCATCAGGCTGTTCTGTGCTGCTCAGAACTCTTGGTTTGGGCACAACCCCAGCCAGCGACTCACAACAGAGGAACCTGAGCTCCCACTCAGCACCCACAACTCCACCACCCCTGTGGCATTGCCTTTATTGAGCAGGAAGTTTTCATGTGACCACCCCTTCCAATTGATATTAGAAATAATGAAAGAGTTGTTTCTTGTAAGAAAATCATCTTCTAGCTCAAATGACCCAAAAAGGGGAAAATGTTTTCACGGATGAGATCTGCACAGTGGGCCACAGGAAAATCCACGGGGGGTCTGCCCAACACTGCATGAACACAGGGTGCCCTGCATCTGAAACAACATATATTTCACTCATTCTCTGTGTCCCTCTTCTTATTCTCTCTTGCTAAAACAGATATTTTATTAAGCCTCTTGCTATTGGGTCTTTCTTATTGAGATCCAGAAGGAAACCTCTCTCTCCTTCTCTCTCACTCCTGTCCCGTGGTGCAGAGCACAAAGAGTCACCTTAGCTGAAACACAGTGAACCATACATTGTACACGTAAGAAGAAAGAAGTAGAAGAGTTCAAGGTGATTATGAGGTTGCTGGTGTCTGGTTAGGCAGCAGCAGCAGAACTCCAGGCATTCACTGAAATGGACGTTGCAGTGGTCAGTAGTTCATATTTAATGACTAATAGAAAAACTACTTGAAGTGGGAAACAGCTACAGATGAAAATATCTACATTTAGATGTTTAAACATATGTTTCTACCTGTGAGCCAGTAGTCTTAACTTTTTAACATAGAAAGACATCTAGAAGATGCATTAACCAAATTTTAGATAATAATTCAGTTCTCTTTAACATAGTCAGTAATGTCTCAGTTCAGTTGCTGAGTGCACTGTGCTGTCTGACATGCCCTAAGATATCAGAGACATCCAAGTGGGGGTAGCAGTTATAAGGAGATAAAACTTTTCTTAACAGATTGAAGCCCAGCTAGGAGTCAGAGTGTGTTGAACCAGCTTATACGTTGCTTTTATTATGCCATTAATTTGTGGAATATTTTCAGAGAACAAGAGACACACAAGCACTGTGTTCACCTGCACAATGATGTGTTTGAAAGAAGCAGAAGAGTTGTTATGGATCTCCTTAAAAAAAAGGATGAGTTTCAGCAGAAGTAGTTCAACACCATGGAATTACCTGTGAATTTATTGCACATTATTTTCCTCTATTTGACTTCTCTTTTCATAGCATATTAATGCTCAACTTGACATTTGCTGCATGAACACTTGATTCAGAGTTAAGAAAACAGCTTAATAAGGAGAAGAGATATGCAAAATTAAAGGTTATTTCTATCATCACTAGCAGAGTCACTTAGATGCTTAAAAAACTGTTAAAACTGATCTGAATCTCAAAACTTTTTAATGCTACATTCAAAAATGTGGCTAGAACCTTGCTTCATTAAAGAAGCACTGATGACTTTGGTAATATGAGATCTGAAAAAACTATGTATAAAGGTACTGTTGGTAGAAGGAAGCAGGGAGGGCAGAAAACAGTTATTTCCCTCACCAATATTGTTTCCAAATATACGGAAAGTTAACCATTTGGGTCTGGTGAAGATACAGGGAGTAATTTGTGGAAGTAAAGCTACTGACACTGAAATTACGTAATTGGGATCTAGACAGACGAGCCTTGAGAAACAGTTTGCTTTCCTCCTCATCCCCTTTTTTGCATCAGACTTCATGGTAATTTTGTTGAAAACTTTAAAAAAAAGTGCTGAGAATGGAGCAGAGACGGTTTGAGTTTCACCACCTGGAACAGCAGAAAATAGGAGGAGGTTTTAGCTTTTGATAGCCAACCTGATAAGTAGCCCACAAAAACTACATTTCTGTGAAAAATAAAAAGATTTTTTTTCCGCCCAGGAAGTCATTACTCTTCAAAAAAAGCGTCATGTTTGACACGGTCTAATTAGACAAAGACAAGTCTCTGGTAGAATAAGTTATTGATGTAGAATAAGATTTTAATGTGAATTTGAGCCTTACTATCTTCACTGGGCAAATAACCAGTCATTTGCCCATTCCCAGCTTCAGGGTGTTCCCAGGGAACCCAATCACAGACACAAGCCAGAGGAAACCCATCTTCACAGTTCTACTGCTGTTTGCTCTATTGCAGCAAATGAGACTACAAGGGCTTCTCTCCTTCCAATATTTCCTGATAAACATGTAGGAAGGAACAGAAATTCATCAACTGTGGAAGCAGTAAGGTACCAGTGGGAACTCACCAGAGAAGTAGCTAGTTCCTTCTGCACAAAATCAGATTATCAGGTAAGGGTAATAAGAATAAAACAATATGGCACAGGGTACCACCTGGAGAAATACAGAGATAGGAATACTAATCGTGCCATGCTTTTTCCTCCAGATGAAATGGTACATGACAAAAGCAGAAAGTGAAAAATGAATATATTATTCCCAAAGCAGGACTATTGGGAAAATGTATTAATAGAGGAAGAGACTGGATGTTCAGATACATATTTAAAATAGTGGAAATTTATCCAAAGTTCCAAACATTTTGAAGACTGATATCAATATAAACCATCATCAGATTTTTCAGAAGAAAAATCGCACTAGTAGCAGTGAAAAAAGCTGCACTAGTAGCAGTCAAATCCGGAGCTTTTTTAACTTTCACCTACACATTTTACATAGAGAGGTAACTGACCCACAGGCTGATGGTGGTGCCGTTTGAAACAGGCTCTGGCCTCATCCTTATACAGAAGCAAAAAAAGTGAAAAACCGGTGATTCACTTGCACTTTTCTTGCCCTGAGGTACTGATTTAGTACCAAATATGTTCTAAGATATAATGCTCACACTTTAAAAAAGGTTAATGTTAATGGCAGCGGCCACTTAATTGGCCTAGCTTGCCTGCTGTGTCCACTGTCGCTCTAACAGAGACATGAGAAGTAACTGTGCCCTGCAGTCAAATGGTCAAGCAAGATATAAAACAATTTCCAGCAAATAGCCATTTATACTGAGGAGAAAATGAGAGAAAAGCTAGGAAGACAGACTGACAGCTCAAAGGCTCATCAGAGAATGAACTTTTAGCATATGGCAAGAAGCTGAAGGAAGCCGTGAGGTAAAACAGTAGAGATTGCTATCATTTTAGGACTGCTTTAACATATTTTGTTGTTGTTGTTATTTCCTACAGTAAATAGAAGCTGATGTTTTCTTCTTGGCAGATTTCACCTTCATTGGTAATTCAATGTAAGTGACATTACAAAGCCATAATATGAAACAAAGCCAATATGCATTAGTGGTTTAAACTTCAAAAACACCATTAATAACTTAAGTAATCCTTGAATTAATGAGCTGGAGTCTGCAGACACTTTTTGCTGTTTCTTGTCCTGTTCCTTAATGCTGAACTGTTGGACAAGAAAGATTTGTTTTTAAGTGCAAATCACATTGGATATCTTTATCACACTCCATCCTCCCCAGTGCAGTTGAAGTTAATAGCTTCTTCCATATTGTGCTTAATGACAGTAAAAACTTGCACAAAACCTGGAAATACCATATAAATATGTGTATCATAATAAAATGCATTGATTGTAATATAACTGTAATTAGAATGGAGTAAGAGTAAAGAAACATAGTTCAAAATAACTGGTAGTAGTTTTTTCAGTATAAAGGAGGACAATTCCAGTTGAATTTCAGTAATTATATAGTTTATGTAACAGGATCCTTAAAACCATCCTGTGACACAACAGTGGGGTAGCTGGAATAATCCATATGTGACTTTAGACTTCAAATTTCATCAGATGGTGATGTCATTATGGTTATAAATTATTAGAGTCATATTCTAGCTACAGAGTAATTATGCTGCAGAAAACATGCCTATGACAATGTCATTAATATTAACACCCCACTATTTTGCTTGCAGGACTCAGTTTTGCTGTGCAATATTAAAAATAAAGGCCATCTTTTTCATTTGTAGGTATTCATTTGTAGGTATTATCTAATAAGAGACAAATACAAGTAATGCAAAGGAATGTCAAAGGATTATTTTCATTTTGTTGATCTGATGACAACTGTGATTTTCTCCCTTGTCAGCAGAGAGATTCAGTAGGAACTATTTACTGTTACTGGTCAGAAAGCGAAAGCATTTTCCCCTTATGGCAGCAGCTGCCACCTTTTCAGCCTAACAGTGAAACCAGCACTGAAGATGCAGGTTTGATACCTTGAGACTACTGAATGGGCAGACTAAATTGACTCGATATGGTTTATTAGCAGCACTGAAGCAGCACAGGAAGCATTCATTCTGTTCAACACAATAATAAGTTCTTCACTTTTATTTGGTGGAGATATTATTTAAATCTCTCACTTGCAGTGGCTTCTCTGCACTGATTACAAATGCTTTTTGTGGGAAATTTTGACGACTTGAACAAGGATGAAATACTGGCAGAGTATACAAAGAATGTAAGCATCAGGTCAGGAAGATTGTAACAGTTATTCATTTGGGGTTCAGACAGAAGCGAGTAATCTGACATGCTACAATTTTTACTGTGGTTTTTTTGTGTGTGTGACAAGTAGTATGCAGAAACAGAAGCAGAATATTGGCAATATATCTCAGTATTCAGCAGAATGGCTAGTCTCTTCTATTTCCATTAAAATTTTACTTTGGTGGGGTTACATTGGTTTATTCTAACTGGTGACAAAGTCCTTTAGACTTTAACAATTGTTATAGATATAAATTTGAAATATAGAAACTGTCAGTGCTTTTTGGCTGGACATGGATTGGTGGCCTGCATTTCTTAATACCTCATGGAGTTTTGGTGAGTCCTTTATTTTTTTTCTTTAAATAAAGGTAGGCTTTTATGTTTTTCATAGGGCTTGTTTAATGCTGCTATACTGATTGTTCCTCAGCAAACAAAGATGGAAAAAGGACAACGTGAACACTGGCTGTGCTCTGACGTAGTGTGACAGAAGCATTCTTTGTCTTTATCTCTCTACAGACTGAAGATTATTAGGAAACCGGTATTTCATCCTTTCCTCTGTCTCACTGTGACCCACATACTGCAAGAATAACATTTTGGGGCTTTCTGAGAATTTTTATATTTATGTTTCCATTATAAAATGTGACTTCCCCCAACTGAATTATTTTCAGTTTTCAGGATATGAAATCCCCAAACCTTTTGATACACCTGAAAATTTCTATACAAGCAGATTTCTTTGTTCCCCATTTTAATCAAGACATAAAGCCACTTTGTCACATATGCGTATGTGAGTGTAGTATGTAACTGTGTGCATGTGTGTGTATACATATATAAACACACATAGAAAACACCTGACTAGTTCTGATACTAAGATTATGGTAAATTAGATACCAAAAGAGTGGAAAGCAAACAAAAATCATGTTGCATTACATATCTGGATACATAATCATAAATCCACAAAAACCCATAGAATCATTCAGACCATAAATTCCTATTAAAAAAACCCAAAATATAATTTAACGTAAGAATGATGAAATTCTTAAATTTTACAGGAAAAATGATAGATGAAAACTGAAAAAAAAATAGTACCAACAGCAAAGGGATTTTTACTGTATATATCATTATGTTTAGCACACTAAAAAAAAATTTTGTACTACTGACTCTCCAACCTGTAAGTAGAAGACCTACGGTTGTATCTGATAGCTCCATGCAACATGTTTATCCTAACGCCTGTTTTGTATATGCAGAAATCAAGTGTTCACAGCTCTGTAAGTTTCACAAGTCTTTATTACATGAATGGCAGAAGATGGATTTTACTGTCCCATTAAAAAAAGTGTTAAGCCAGTAGAGCATGAAAAGATAATATATCTGAAAAAAGGAAACTGATTTCTCTGTTCACCTGCCCAAAGTAATACTCATAACCAGTCCAAATGCTCTTCCATTTCAATGGATCCTAACTTTTTAAATAAAATAAAGTGTATTTTTGAACAAAATTCACATAGAATATATTATTCATTATCATATAAAATCCCTGGTCTGTGACAGCATTTAAAACCTGTTTTAGGACTTCACCAAAGTATATTCTTGTTGGTATCTAAAACGGATCTTAATCCTTCAATAATATTTTCCTTTTCTATTTATCACTAGAATCCACAGGTTCCAGTCACATCTTTGTGCAATTTCAGTTCCACTATAGCACAGCCTATGTGCTATGATTCCAAAATGTTCTCACAGTCATAAGGCTGAGAAGACTACTACTAAGAGGCTCCTTACTTCCATAGGAGTAGAGTCCTTCTGCTCCACCTTTGGCATCCTCTTCCCTGTCACATTATGTCCTAACACCTCGTTGCACAGAATGCTTTCCTCACCTCTTTCTTAGGGCAGTAACAGTGTGTTTCATTCTAATGAAATTTTCAGTATAAGGCTAAGCCCCCAAACTATACTATATTCCCCTGATTTTAAAGACTATTAAAAAAACTTCCCCTATTTTTATGTTTGAGAGTGAAATAAGTGTGGAACATTATGATGTAGAGTTATTTCATTTCTTAAAGAAATTGCAAATAAAGATGGTACGTGTCCCTCACACACTTGACCTAATGTGAGCCAGCAGCAAAAGGTATTGCATTCTCCCCACTGCCTTTCAGTCCCAGAAGAAGACTTACATCTTATTTCCTCACCTTTCACATGCAGAATATTAATAAACTGGAGCTCGTAGGTGGCCTATCATCTACTCCCAACATATAAAAACATACAGAACTTACAGATATCCTCAATTCAGCTTTACATTACTGATTAATCATACTCTCTTTTTTTCAATCTGTCTTCCCAGTGATTTCAAGCTCCGTGGGTCTGATTTTTAAAAGTCTTATTCCTTCCACAGTTATTTAAATGTTTTGTACTCTGTAGCTTGCCCACTGAAGCTTTGTGCTGTGCTGTTACTCCCTCACCTGCTCTTTCAGTTCATTGCAGGTTGCTCACTTTTTAATATTTCCTGGCCAAAATGGGGTCTACCAGTGAGGGTCTAGTCTAATGCATTTCCATTGCTGTGACCACAAAAGACAAGCTAAACTTCTTCCAAATCATGCAGAGACACTTTATTTCGGGTTTGAAAGGGAAATACAAGTTATAAATTAAGCTTTCAGAACAATCAGAAGCAAGTTGAGTAGATGCCTGCTGCTTATGTAAAGACTTACATGTAAAGCTGCTTGAAAACGTTTGATTTGCCTTAAGTAGCTTTTAAAAAAAATCTAGAAAGTATTTTTTAAATGTTCTCAGATTTCTAAGTGAAGCTGAAATATAGAGTTTGATTTTTTTTTTTAAACTTAAAAAAGGGGCAAAGAAAATTTCAAAGACTTTTTGCTCTGGTTCTTGTCAATAAATTTCATGGAAATTAAAATAATTTCAGAAAAGGTTTATTCATAAGAAGCTAGGTGCTTACATCGTTTTTTAATATATATTTGTAATTATCGTCATGTATTACCATATTACATTTATTCATAAAATCATTTCATGATCTGAGGAATGAAAGCTGCTTAGCCCTTTGAAGAGTTTCAAGTAATAAGATATTTAATGAAAAAGCAAAGTATCAGCAGCCTGACATCCAGTGCAAACACATGCCAGGCACATACTCTCCCCCAAGGCAGATTTGGGTTAGAGGAACCCTAGAATACTACAGCACTTCTTTGCCAGTTACATTAATACAAAGTGAGTGAGGTAATATTTATTTTGAATACCATACTCTAAAAAGGAATGGGTTTTGATTTGCATTAAGTGACGATTTACCAATACTTCACCACAGAAAGCAGGATTGGAGTCAGTGCAGACTGCATCTGCTTTTAAAAGCTCTACTTCTGTTCCCTAATCCTGTATTCAGGGAATACTGCAAGTTCTAATAATCACCCCGCTATTTCACTCAGACTTTGTTGTTATAAATGTATTAACTTTTTCATAAAGCAATGTGTATTTGCAATTAATCAAGTGAGTTGTCTCTTTAAGATAGTAGCCTAGCAACTTCCCCTAAGCCAGGGGAAGTCCCAGTTGGTGCTGAAGACTGACACAATTATTATCTCAAGCCTGGTCTAACTCATTTGAGTGTTTCAAAGCATCTTTCTGATTAAAAGGAAGGAGATGAAAAAGTTTGGTGGAAGCTGAAAAAATAGTTACATGTAGGTGAGTGTTCCTGATGTGCATGTGAGCTAAAGAATTTTTCAGGGGGCAACTAATGTTCTTAATTTTCTAGAAATTAATACAGATTTTTTTTTTTTTTTCTCATTTCAGAACAGACCTGATGATGAAAAAAGTAGGGTGTGGGTTTTTTTTTTTTCTGTTGTTTCGCTTCATCTCCAAACTAACCACTCATTCAAGTAGAGCAAAAGTTGGATGCTCAAAACATGAAAATGCACTTTCTAGGTGAGCTGAACGGAGGTGAACCCACCTAAGTGGATTACAGGCATCTAGATTCCCAGATCTGTGCAAGACTAAAGACTAAAGACTAGAGACTTGATAGTTTTGAATTTGACTAAGCCTTTCACAGCTTCATGACATGGACTCTGGAATGCTGAGTTCCCAGGGTTTCAAGGTGCCTCAGTGCAATTGATCACAGCTGCATACTTTAGAAGTTATGGCTGAAAACGGTCATGGGACCACCCTTGTATGAACAACAGATAAATCTTTTGAACAGGAGCAAATGAAATCCCAGGGAAGAAGATGTATCAAGGTCTGACTTCTGTACACACGTTATGCACAAGTACATTGCATGCTTCATTATTTGTAGTGTCTTATTTTAATTTTAAAACAGAATCCTGCTTTCCCCCCTTCTTTCTTCTCTGAGAACAATTACTGCTAGCAGATAATGGTCAACAACATCCAAGACAGGTCTCTGTGCCTTCCCTGAATGTAAGTCTAAAGCTTTTTAGTGTGTTCAAAAAGATGGACCACAGTGTGGGAGATTTTTCTTAATTTTCCAGTTTGCTTTCTTTGAGTATCTGACAACGGTCAAAATCCTCAAGCTATGCAGAGCTAATTCTAAACTTTCTATTTGACTTCACTTTACAGGGACTAACCTGAAGATGAGTTTGTCCCTCATGTAAAGTCATTTTTGTTGCTCCTCTGAATATTCAGCCAAGCAGCAGCTGAAACTCCTTTCTGAAATCTCCTTGTATTCATTACCAGAGAAGCATAACAGTTCTGATTCAAATTGCTGAAAAAAAAATCATTTAAATCAATATATATATTATTCAGGGCTTTCTGTCTAGGGTCCGGGATGAAGATTGTTGCAAGCAACAGTAATTCTCTACCAAAGACAAAGCCATTGAATGTTGACAGGCTTAGATGACTGGTTTGCATAATCATCTAAATTTACATAGTTTATATGTAGCTGGAGATGTTTTTCTTCTTTCAGAATAACCTGATTTTGAAAGTGCCCCCCCTACTACACAGTCTATTAAATTTACTCAGTTACAGAGGTTATAATCAGCGGCCAAGCGCTTACATTATTCTTGGAAGTGATGAAGTTAAAATAATTTTAAAATAATTTAAAAATAAATAAATTCTTTTTTATCTTTTTGAAGAACTGGCTAAAAATTCAAATTCTATAGATGCCAGTTTGACCATCTGTTGGACTAATATCATTACTGCATCTTGTTACTTACCTAGTATGTTCTCTCTGTCTTCCACGGTGTTTTACTACGGACTGTACATTGAGCCAAAAAGCAGATTTTTTATGTCATTTTAAAAACATTTCTTCAGAAAGGCTGGATAAGGCCCAGTGTTCTTTACACAGCAATCAAAGACAGTTTTCTCAAACTGCAAATAATCGATGACTGATTCAGATCCTAAAGCATGAAGATTTTTAAGGGATAGGAATCAATATGATGTAGTTGAAAGGAGTGCGAGCATTAAGAACTGAGTACAATTTAAGAGAGAGGGCTGACAGGGGATGTTTGCCTGCTTACCGTCTTCACCTTTGTGATTCACTTCCTAGCCTAGACTTAAAGAATTCCACAGTTAGAAGGCTTTCAGGCTTGTACTAAGATATAAGGGAAGTAGGCAGATAACTGAACAAAGATGAGAATGTATCATGTAGACGAATCAGGCCAGACTTGTCATACTTGGCCTCTTATTTGTTTACATGCTATAGGAATAAGATTATATTAAGATATAATCTACGAGAATTAAATTATTCTTTATGTTCAAAGCATAGCATGGTCTCCTGATTATATCCAAAATAAATGTGAGTATTTGGGCTTCAATATAAAGTTCCAATACTTCCTAAAAATCACCCTAGTCTGTCAGTCTCAGTCGTACTTACTAGAATGCTACTGTGCCTCTGCAAGTATTGTGAGTTAAATATGCATTTTGTTTCATCAGTTTTGAGTACCTGTCATCTAGCTGCACTGTATGATCCATTTACAGTTTTGTTTTCTAAGACAGGTTATCCAGTAGCTTTAAGAGAATAAAGGATCTCATCCTTGTGCTATGAATAGCACAGAACCTCTCCCCCTTGTACTGAGTCATCAGGGACACAAGATAGCAGGCGTCCTTGCAAGCTAGGAGACATTCCAACAACTTCTGCATAGTTGCTCTTTTTAATGGCACCCTTCTTCAGGAGCTCCAGGGCCTATTTCCTAGTTTAGTATCATCTGCCATGGCATGTGATGCAAATTTACCAGCCTTTTAACAAAAGCCATTCATCTATCGGTTTCCAGATGTCCAGCAAACCAGTCTGCCATGAGTCTGGAAATCTCTAACAAGTAAATGCAGCAAGTGTCCATCCAAATATGTCCAGCTAAAAATACTGCTTTTCAGACTGGGTTTAAAACTTTGATAGGTCAGCATGGCATGCTTTCACCTGCTGTTCTGCAGATAATTAGAAGACTTTCATCTGATGGAAGGTGACATTTCAGCACCTTGTAAGAACATCGTATTCTACAGATGTACTTCTAAAAAGGTGGTTTACATTATAAGTGCAATGGTAACAGCAAAACAAGTCCCTTGGGTTGTCAGGAGGGGAAAAGTTCTCACCTAATGCATGGCTGGACTAGTAAAGAATTCTTAAAGTCTATAGAATCTGAGTTTTTATTCTTTTGTTTCTTTTTTTTAACCTTTTTTTTTTTTACTGTTGTTTTGTTTTGTTTTTCTTTTACCGTTGAATCATTATAATAAAAATATACTTGTGTTCTTGCATCCACAGTCTCAAGCAGTGATAAGGATTATTCAATGGAGTTGGTGCTGGTATCGATCACTCATTGCTTAAAAAGGGACTTGCAGGTTAATCAGATCTGCAGGTGTCTTTCTCATTATTTACATTGCTGAAGAAGATTAAATATTAGAGAGATAGACAAAGGTTTGCTTTTCCAGATAAATAAAAATCAATTGTTGTCGTTAGTAAATGTGTTAAACATAGCAAGGTAACAAACCCTGCAGCCCTCTTGGGGATGATTTTTCAAGACAGAGTAGCCTCTGAAAGGCAGTAAAAACATGGCTGTGAATATGATGCTATGTAGGAGGTATTGCTCAGTCCCTCTTCTGGTTAATTCTTCTGTTAACCTCATTTCCAAATCTGATTTTTCATGTAATGTGTGACATTAATCTCCACAGGGGATGGACAATTACACACAGCTGTTTCTTCTTTTAATCTTGTTTCTAACTCATAGCTTGGACATTTCTTATGCAAATTGTTCATGACAGATCTGGAGGCAGCTAATGAGACTGGATGTAGATCTTGACAAGTTTCTATAATGCCAAACACCTTCACCACATATTGTTTTGCAGCTGTACTTGTAAATTCCATATCTTTGCACATTTGCATCCTTCTGACTATTTGCAGCACAGGCTGTTGTATTATTGATGGCCAAAGTTTCTTGGCGAACTCTTTTGTCAAGTTCCAGCAGCTGCATTGCTAAGCACCATTTTCAATAGTAATATCCCCTGGGTTTGTACCAGGCTGCAAGGTACATGGATTTATAGAGTAGGGAGAGTTGACCCTGATGTGAGGAAAAGTTATAAGCAAAATTATATTGATGTTTAAGTCTGCTTTCTCTGAAGCTGTTCTACTACCTGTGCTGGAAATATTTTTCTTCTCACAGTGTGTCTTTTAAGACTGGCAGATCATGGATACACGTGATTTGTACGAGGGTAGGTTCTTCCTCCTCACATAGTAGGATCTAGTTTTGCAGTAAGGGGTATACAACATTTCCGTGTCCATGTAGCATCAGAACAGGTTCTTATCTCACTCAATTGCCTGACAGACAACGCAAGTCAGAGAGCGCACCTTATCAGTGTTATGTTTGTTTATTTCCATGTGTCCATATACTGTATAACTCTCTGAGTCCATTTGGCTGAGATTAGAATGGAAGAATCGACAAAGTGACATGTGTGAAATGCAGCTTGCAGTTTGATTGTGCGTGGAACAGGTTTCATTTTTAAGTATCTGAATAAGCTAGATTGTAAGGGAAAAACAAGGTGCTGGTTCTGCAGTTTACAAGCTTAATTTATTTTCCAAATTGGAAGTAAGATGAAGATTCACCTTTTTTAATTGATAGTAATTGAGCAAAGACTGTTAGGCTACAGTGCTGAGGAAGTTGGACTATGTTCTAATAAATAGCATCACACCGTATTGCCAGAAGTTAAGGATATTCACTACCTTAGATGATTAAGACAATAATCCAGCAGCATCCAGAAACATTCAGTACAAGAAAATATATTATAAAAATAAAATTAATATACACAAATCTATTTAAAACTTCTCTTTCTCCTGCATTTTACACATAATAATTATCTGACCTTGCAGTAAAAACAATTATTTCTGTGATTTGCCTGAACTGTCCTGCTCTTCTTCCAGACTTGCAGCTCCATTGGCATCTTAGCTCTTTCCATCCTTCAACACAAAGCTATTTTTTTTTTCTGTTCTAAGTTCTTTGACACAGAAACGTCTTCTAAAATCTCATGGAGACTATGTGGCTCCAGATTTTCTTCTGTGGCTTTAAGCACATGCTGTCATGATCCTGCATGCACTACACCCACCTGGACTTGCAGGTGACTGTGGCTTCCCCTGCCCTGCTTCCCCAGCTTGTGTGCAATGGGACTGTGCCCCTGACAGCCAGGTCTCTACCGTTGCCTGCCTTGGTGTCACCTCTGGCTCCCAGCTCCCCTTCCCTTGGGGAGCAGCTGGCCCTTAATGTTCCTGGACACATACCTTCAAGGACAGAAGGTCTTGAAATATCAGTTTTGAATACTCTAAGGCCAGAGTCACTTGGATGAATGGCTTTTGATTACGTTTGTATTAGGCATCAGTCTACTCACCTCCAACTTGTGAATGTTAATCCTTTTATCTTAAAAACTGATTAGTTAGCAATGTACCTATTATGCACACTATCATGAGATAACCATGCTGCTGAGTCTCCAGTTCTGACAGCAAAGTCTCACCAAGAGCTGCTTTAACACGTTAGACTAATTTCCTCTGTTAAACACAAGAGAAAAAAATAACTCATCAGCTGTGGATGTATCACTGATTTCCTGTGTTTTCTGAAAATATATTGCACCTGTCAAGAAGAAACTAAAATTAATTTAATTTTATGAATGCAATTAAAAGGATTCATAATATGTCATTGTTTTTGCACTGCAATGTTTTTTTATAAGAATAGGATGTTAACACTGCAGTCTGGCAAGTTTGCTGTGATGCCTCACTTTTATTCTGTGTAAGACATTGGTACTATCTGATCTTTTCAAGCAAAATTGTTTACCGCCTCAGCCCTTTAAATGGTTTCTCATTAAAATGGCTCCCATCACTTCCTTCTTCTTGCAAGTACTGTAGCTCTGCCTGGAGCTTGCACAGGTCATGGCAAGGGGAGGAGGTACCTCATTGCTCATAGGTACCTCTGAATGAGCTGATTTGCAAGCTCCTCTTAATTAGGGTAAGCACGATGCCTCTCTCTTACTCCATGCAGTGCTGGAGTAGCCAGTGGGAAATCCACCTTGTTCTGGTCATCCTCACAAAGCCACAAGTCACAGTGTGCTCTTGTGACACAGAAGTCTAACTGCATGTTGGCCTGCATTAACAAGTAAGAGCACAATCAACAGGCTGAAGAAAGTGATTCTTTCCCTCTATTCAGCCCTCAGAAGATCACATCTGGAGTCTTGTATCTGAGTTTGAGCCTCATCAGTATCAACAACTGGTATCAACAGCTAGGAGAGAGTCAGTGAAGAGTCGTTACTGTGGTGGGAGGGCTGGACAGGCACGCAGGGCCAGGGAGCTGGGTTTTGTTTAGCCTCATGAGGAGACAGTGGAAGGCAAACTATTGCTGCTGCACAGGAGAAAAAAAAAGCAGAAGCTCAGAGAAACTGTCTTGCTGCAGCATTCTTGGGCAGGGAGAATCATGTAGTCATAATTTTACCTCATCAGTGAGTGGTGAAAAAACAGTTAAGGATTTAGATTTATTTTACTATTACCAGGAAGAACTGTTGCTGTAGTTTACCTTCACACACAAATGCATTTTCTCGCACTTTACCTATGCTTCCAACAAAAAGCATTGAAGAGAAAAGTTCTTACTTTGAGTAGTGAGTGGCAGAACTGCATAGAAGATGCCAGAAAACAGCTGCATGTTTTGAGAAAGAATGGGGTTTACAACAGTAAAGACTATATACACCTTATGTACGTAGCACAGTACAACTAAGCACAGCATGAAGTGGTTACTAGGAGAGTAACAGGAGAGTTACTTTAGCCTGGGCAGAATAGCCAGATGACACAGCACAGCTCAAACTACGTGAATATACTAGTACATTTTCTCAAACTAAAAATTATTTCCTGATGGTTGCATATTCTTCATCATTACAGACTCTATTAATGTATGTTTCTACAGATATATTTGCCAAAAATTGTGCAACAGAAATATTATAGGACAATGTGTCCGTATGGAAATTATTAGAATGAAGATCAATACCTTATTTTAAAAAATAGTTGATATTATTATGTTAGTATAAGACTGGAGTAATTCAGCTGACATTTTTAGATATGATCTATCTCGAATTTGCATCCTCAGAATTATGAAGAGTTTTTGATTTCTTGTCTTGACCTACATGAAGTCAATGCTCTTCATAAGAGGTAAGGCAAATTACGTGAGTTTAGCACGTTAAGAGCATTTTGCTTTCCCTACACAGTGTGCAAGACTTCTCCAAACAGAATCTGTAGGTACAGACTGAAGCCTAGCAGCAAAGAAGCTGAACAGAATGCAACAGTCAAGTCTTTTCTTCATCTTTGCAAGCCTGTTGTGTTTCCTCTTAAGAATTCTACATTGCAGGTGACACATTTTCCTGTTCTCCGGATCCTTCATGACACCTGCTACAGTGACTCAGTTGGCATCCCCCAGGATTTTCATAGCACTTGAAAACAGAACAGTTTAGAGAAAGTACCCTGCCCATTTCTGTACCCTAAGAATCTCTCATCTGAAAAGAAACATATTTTCCCCAGCCAATTGATACATTTTTGAAGTAGAGAAAATGCAGAGATTCTAACAGTCTTACTGTTCTGTTTAGCAGCTGAAAGAAAAGGGAGAGGGGGAAAGAAAGAAACAAACAAACCAATCAACGTTAATTTTGTAGAAAAACAGCGTATTAAAAATTTCTATGAATCATGTTCAGGATGAAGGGGTGGGAGAGAAGTCGGTTCTGTCCTGTACATGGGTCAGTAATTAAACAACCAGTTGTAAACAGCAATGCCTACTACATCTCTAACTAAATTTCACTCTTCCTTGGCAGTGTTTCTTTTCATTCTGGTTTATTTATTTTTAATTCACAGCACATTTCTGTTCAGCCTCTCTTTCAAAGATAAGATCACTGCAGGTATACTGTAGCACTATAACTGTTGGTTAGCCAAGCTGATTTATGGACCAGCTTCTCTTTTCCTTTCCTACTGCTTGTAATGTAATATAAAAAGGAAATATAAAATGGAGTCATAAAATAATTGATTCACTGGCATGTACTAGCAAATGAACTCACAGTTCAAAAAGGCAGAGGAGCATAACAGATGATTGTCACATCTAACAGTGACAAATGCCATTTAACTGTTATGAAATGAAGTTAATACTGAGTGTTACTTTCACAGCAGATGACGAATATGAGAATGGCAATCAGTTGTCTTCTGAATCTGTTAATCCGTTTTGTGCCTCCCAACTGACACTTCGTTTTGAGCGAATAGGCCAAAGCTGATACTAAAATTCTTATTTCATGTTGATGGTGTTTTGTTTTGGTTTTTTTTTTTAAACAAAGGAAGATTCCATTGTTCATCTTTTCTTAAGAGATTCAGCACTCCAGATGGCTCTGTCATACTTTCAGTGCTTGCATAGTAGGAAGTAAATGGCTTTAGAATTTGCATGCCACAGAGGGCACTGGATGGCTTTCAGATTTAGTCCACGGGATTATATTTTATGACACTGTCTGAGATTTTGGGCAGAGAATGGCTTTTAAACAAAATGATGAATAATTAACAAATTCACGGAAGAAATTACTCAGGACACTGGCTTTTGGGATCAGCAACAATTCCACTGAGTCCTTCATCATCTGAGTTAAATGGCCATCTTCATTTCAAAACTGAATTACTTCAGAAATCTGAAGATATCAAACAGATGCTACATTATGCTGTTTTCTAACAGTGACACCCATTAATGCCACCTGTTATGTAAAGATGTGGAACAGCCTGATCAAAGGCAAAGTCACACTCCAGAGGTCTTGCCTGTCTCCTGTCCTGTCTTGAAGAGAACTTCAGCAGTCATTTGTGTTTCACCCCGCAAACACTGCTCCACAGTATGCAAAGGTTACAGAATTCCCAGTTGCAGCTGCCTCTATCCAGATACAAAACTCATCAATAGAACCACATGCTTACTTTAAAAGCAAAAATGGAAAACAGAACAAGGTAGAGATTAGCTAGAAACAGCTAACACTTAGTTTTCCCTGTTTTGCAAGTAAATATGGCCATGATGATCCTCATGGTGTACAAGCACTAGACAGGTCCTTGCAAAATACAGAATGCAAAACTATTGCTTACTTAAAGTGAAACTGCATGTCATAGGATTTTCCTGATACTTCTGAACTGCTAGTGCTTCTACCAGTGTCTTCATTTTTAAGCTATTTAATCGAACCACTAGAATGATACCATGCTTTTGTTCATTCTGGCCTACACCCAAATTAGACCTGCCTGCTCAAACTGGCAAGTATTAAAAATTTACCCTTATACTACAAGCTGTTCCATATGAACATAATATCTATCTCTACTAAACAGGCTGTGGGATCTGGATCCTTTAAGGGTTAGAAATGACCCACAAACTGTTTAATATATCCTTCTAATGTAGTAATCATGTACTTTTGCCACAAATTTCTTCCTTCAAATACAATAGTTCCTCGAATCTGTTTATCTAAATAACTGTTAATGGACTGCTCAGCATCCACTTCCTGCTTTTGTCTCCTTGGAAGATATGCAGATGGATGATGAATCACTGGTAATGCAATGAGATTATGAGAATATATTTTTAATTAATTAATGTAGCTAACATAAACTGCAACTTATGAAATTTTTCAAGAAAAACAAAGTTTGAGAGAAATTACTGTTCTATTAATGGACTTTCTAAATATTTTTAAGTAACAAAAAACATCAACTTTAGAATCAGATTGAAATAAAAAAATCCACATTCTTTTCCTAAGGATAATAAGAGTTTTTCTTTCAACTTTTGACCAGTTTTATAATTATCGTAAGGAGTCTATTTCAATGTAAGATTAAGGTTTGTGTTCTGCTTTTATTCTGTATAACCACCACTGCCGTGTGAAGTGCAATTAGATTTTGGCAGATACCAGAGTTTATGTCTCACAAATTAAACCCTTTTAATAAAATAAAAATGTTTGGGAAATTTAAGAGAATTACTACAGATCTCTGTATGAAATCATAATGAGTTCAAATTACATTTTATTTCTTACACACTCTTCCTCTGGTAAAACTCCTTTTCTGAAAAGTTGCCCTTGAAAGCATGATTTAGTATCTCTGACTTCTAATCTAGTCCCTGTTCTATTAAAAACTGGACAGAGTTTCTTCTCTTTTTATCCTAAGAAGCATTGGGTATTGTGATGTATCTTTATAAGTAGTTTCGAATCAAGATCCAAAATAATTTCTACTGATGTGTTTTCTTTAATGTCAGTGGGAGTGCATACACATACATACATATATTTGGGACATATATATTCTGATGTCATATCTTGTTATCACACTTTTTTTTTTCTTCTAGTTCTCAGTCTTTTGAACTCCTAAAAAGAATATTTACTAGGATATCTCATGTTTTCAGTGCAGAACATTTAGAGCAATTTCAAAACTTTGCTAGGTCCTTAAGACGTAAAATGTCAACAGTCAGAAATAAGAGCTGGCATCTGGCCAACCTGCCCCACAAACAGCACAGATTAGATGCTGATCAATGTACAACTGATGTCTTCCTGTCCTAATACGTAGTCAGTGCCCTCCCTGTTCAGAAACCAAAGCCCAATGTTAGCGTTTTGATCCCACTTGTTTCATTTTGGTCCTAATGAGAAAGTGAAATGTGTATGATACTACTTCAATTTCTATCATTTTTTCTCCTTCATGATATCTGAGGTCTAACCACATGACAAGGAACTGTGAAAGGTTTCTTAAAACAGTATCCTTCAAAGGCTGGCTATCTGTTAGTGTCTGGCAGCTCAATCAATATGAGATTGCATCAAGAACCTATTTCGTGCATGAGGTCAGTAGGAATGTCTGCTCTGAATGGCTAACTAGCTAAAAACTTCCACTTACCTCGTTACATGCAGAAACACACTAACTATGATTTTATATCTTTGCTCGACTGGTAGAGTGAAGATCAAAAATAATTGTATAGGCTCAGAACTGCCAGCAGTACCTTATTTCTCCCCTATACGTGCAGACTTTTTTGGTTTTCCTTTCTGCCATAGAAGAGAGAGCATAGTGTTTTTTAGAGGTAACATTTCATCTTCAGGTGATCACTGTCAGTTCATACACGTATTGGTCTGGTCAGGATTTAGCTAATGTAGCAGAGACCTGATCCATCTCTCCCTAAAAATCAATATGAGACTCACTGATCTCAGTGGAAGCTGGAACAAGCCTCAGATACACTGGGGGAGACATTTTCTGAAGCACAAAGGACAGTGAGACATATAAGTCCTAATTCCTATTCATTACCTTGAAAACCTCTCCTAATACTTCTTTCCCAGTATGAAATAAAAATATAGATCAAGGAAATGTAAAAAAGCTGTTACATCCCTGGACATTCAGAATTTCTGGCTTGTTTTTTTTTTTATCTTGACCTGAAGTTGCTACGAAAGTACTTTGAAGATTTTTACTGTCCCATTTAAGCTAGCTAGAACTCAGACTTTCATTTAATGGCTTCTGCAGAAAAGAAAAATCAGAGATAAAGCAAAAAATGAGAGGCATTTTTTTTAAAGCTATCGAACCCATATCGTTTAGTTGCAAATCATCTTTTCATAGCAGGCTCCCTCCAAATGTGCAATGGTTTTATTTAACTACAGATTGAGTAGATTGAGTTATTGTGAAAGTGGAAAAGAAATATTTCTAATTATTGTGAAAGCACTTCTCCCTTTTTTGATGATTTCCACACCTCTAATTACTGTTTGGCTTTATAGTAAGTATACAAATGTATCTTTGCCCTCAACCGATTGTGACACAGTAGCTTAATTATAAAAGCCAAGCTCCTTTTTTGCTTAATAGCTAAAGGTTCAGATCTTTGGCTTGGAAGGTCATTTGTCTTCTCTACAGTAAAAGAAGAGTGGATAATCTCAGTTTGTTTAATTATGTTTACTATTTCATCTTGCCTATGCCCAAATATTTGTTATAAAGGAAATAAGTGTATTCGTTGTGCCATCAATGACCTTCATTTTGAACTGCACAGTTATTAATCTGCAGAAAGTGAGCTACCATAGATTTTTGTTCTTCAATTACAAGCTTAGAGAAAAAATTCACCAGATCAAAAGTAATTATTCTGTGGCCCAACAGCAATCACCTACTGATTTTCTGTTTGTTGGAGAAACGTGCTTGTTTAAAAAATTCAGAAATTTGGCTGTTGGTGTGCATTTGTAACGACTCTTCTAAATGTCAGAAGTTCCAGTGGATTTAGAGAGCCAGGCGTGATCCAGTAGTAGTGTAATGCTTATGAAGCAATAGCATTGGCCATTGGACATTGATTCTAGAGATTATAATGGAATAACAAGTACAAAACTTAAAGACTATCTCTAGTAGGATTTAGGTGCTCAGTCTTTGGTAGGATTTGTCTTACTGAACTTTACACCTTTACCATATAGATGTCTGCATCTGAATTGCTTTATAGTCTCTACAGATAAATAGTTCTCAGTGTAATTAGTCTTGTGGGCATCTAAACCAGACCAAATGAACTGTGCTTTACAAGCAGTTGTTTCTCTTGACTAACCATACCAGTAGTTTAGCTACTAGCTAAGCATATAATTGTCTTAGGGATCTGAAAGAAGGATCTTACCCATGACCCTCAGGATGAAATTTAAAAGATGGATTCTTGGCTAGCCATGTATTCTAGGTTCTTCTGAGTTCCTTCTCAAGGATGGAGGGAATGGCAGGGAGCTGTTCTAAACTCCGAACCATTGCAAGAGCAAGTTTGGGAGCTGTTCTGAAGCAATAAGACCCCTGTTCCCTTGGAACACTGTTTTGTTTGGGGATGTTTTCCTGTAGCTTGAAAACACCAGTCTTTTTATCTAAGAACTAAGCCTTCTCTGCCCTCCCTCCTTGGAGGGTAAAGATTTGGAATAACTTCAGAATGGCTTAAGTTTTTATACTTATAAATGCACTAACACAACACAAATTGTCTTCTTAGAAAAAGAGGGAGAAAGGAATAAAGAGTTTCTCTGCACAATATTCACCCAAGATATTTATATACTCTCCCCTGATAGCATACATTCATGTGTAGTTTTCAAATAGAACATTCTTGAGCCTTTTCCTTTATTATTAATAAATATTTCTGTCACACAATCAAACATTTTGATAGCTAATCTTGAAACAACATGACATAATCAAAGCTATCTATATTTACATTGCAAGCTCAAGGTATTTATCAGACTGAACTGTACACAACAGAACATTGCTAAGGCTTCTCTAAATTGTCAAAGCACTCATCTTACTTTTAAAAACATAACTCCAAAGAAAATTCCAGTGAAAATTTCTCTGTCCCTACTGTTTTAATTTGGTATTCACAAATGGTGGGCAAAAGCTTGGCTCTGGGAGACAAATGAGTGTTTTGCCATAGATATCTATGGCAATAGCGTTTTGCTTAATAGTATACCAACCCTATGTGTCTTTTGCTAATATGACAAAGAAGTGCCATTGGTCCTATTTTTTTTTCATGTAACTTATTTCTATCCTTCTGGCTTAAGAAATGAAACACTTAAAAGTAATGGAACTTTTTATTTCCACTTTCTTTCTCCGATAATCCTTTCTGTCATAATGTGTGAGGAACATATACTTAAATATTGGTCTCTTATGAGCATTTAAGAAAAAAGCTGAGACTTAATTTGTTGAAATAAAATGGTTTTAGAGGAATATCTAGTTTGGCACTTCATAGATACTACTGAAAAAAATATTTTCCATCTATATCTAATTCAAAGAGTTTTTTATTTAATTGGTGAATATTTATTGTTACAGTTATAATATTCAGGTGCCCTGTTGTACAATCATAGTGCATGGCTGACTGTATCAAAAAGCTTGGAGTGTAATACTAAAAATATATGTGACAATACAGGGTATATATAAATAAGCAACTGAGGAATATCTTCATTTTAAAAAGCTTGCCCAGGACCTGGAAGCCAAACACAAATCTCCCAAGTGCTAATATGTTGTTTACTGTTTTAACTTTCTTTCTTTCTTTAAAATACCTATCTATCTATCACAACAATACAAAAACCCACCCACAAAACAACACACATTTACATCGTATCTCATCATCTAATAGGTTAGAGCATGGCCTCGTAATCATCAAAAGAGGTACCCACTGTTTGACAACTGTCTATTTTAAATAGTAATCAAATGAGACCTTAGGTGGATAGTACACCAATTCTTTGTGAGGCAGCCACACCATCATCAGTTTCTCTTAGTAGCAAAGACCTCAAAAATAAAGAGCAAGATCCTGGCAGAGGCCACGAAGGCGAAAGAACAGGACAATGCCTGGGGGTTACAACCACAGATGCAAAATGGTCAAGTAGAGGTTACCAAAGCAATGTAGCACTGAGAGCTGAATAGGACTAGCTTTAGCAGATAGCAAAGAGTGTAAATCTAACACACAGAAACACCATGTGTGGTAAAAAGGCAAAGGAGACAGGAGTGAGGTAAGAAAGCAAGGGATAGCTCCTACAAGAATGGGAACAGAAGGAGGAATTGCTCCACTATTGACACCTCTGACCCTTCTGCAGACCTGCTGCCTCTTCAGCCTCAAAGCTCACCCCCAGCTCATCCCTTTCCCCTTCTGTAGAGAAAGAGAACTGGTTTTGTTTTTATTTTTAATTTGCTATACACTGAAGGTAGCTATGAGAAGTTAACAACTTCCAGCAATTCCTGCTTTGGATCAGCTGTGTTGATTAGTAAATTGGTGGAGTAAAGCAAATCCTTCACTCTGTGGCAGAGGGAAACACAGAAAGGAAAAGCCATTTTAGGTCCAAGGGACTCTTCCTACTGCGAATTCTAAAGAACGATCTTGAATTCTAGGAATTGTCATCATCTGTATACCTGCAAAATGCACCAGCAGTCTTCTGCTGTCCTTACCTTTCCCCCAAATAGGGAAAAAAAATTTCCTGAGTGGTGGTCCTGTAGCCCAGTCCGCAGGAGTTTAAGGAGTTTAAGTCATGAAAATGAGAGCGATCACAAAGGAAAAGAAATAATGGCAACAGTGGCGTAGGGTCCTATATTCATTCACCTAGCTTTTCTTTTTATCAGTATTAATATTATGCATTCAATAAAGTGACATCATTCTGCTTCACTAACGAAGCCATGACTGTGTGAACTCTGTTATATAGAAACAGCAATAATTCTGAGTAGCATTTCTCAGGCAGTTATTTCATTCAGTATTCAAATTAAAGGAGAAGCTCTGTGATTATGGTGCAGATGTAACAAAATGTATTTCATTCTGGTCTTAATCACCCCTCAGTTAACAGAGGATGCAGCAGATAGGGAATAATTGCACTTACTACTTCGCTGCTTTCTTTTACTGTAATGCCATTGTAACAATTTTACAACCGGGATTTCTTTTTTTTAACTTTAAAAAATATCAAAGATGTGGGTGAAATTCAAGCATAGAGACTACCGCTGAGTGAAACATATTGTGGAGCAACAGAACTACAACATGCCTTTGTGAGTTAATTTTATATAATTCAGGAAAACCTTCAGAACTCATCCAAAATTCAGCAACTGAGAGTTTATATCCTGAGTCTGTAAACTACCATTTATGAACTTTGGTCTGTGAAAAGCCTACTACCTGCCTGGGCTCTGTGCCTTGTGAAAACAGAAGGGAACTTCTCTTTTGTCAAAATAAATTCTGGAAGTGAGAAAGGATCAAATCACAACTGAGGAAATATGAATTTTGCACTGTACTATAACACATCCAACTATCCAGATCTGATCTGCCTTCCAGGAGAGAAATCTTCTGGATAACTAGCATAGAATTGCAGCTTCTGAAAATGACACATTTTTCATTGTGAGACCTGTTAGTAACAGATGTACCCATGCTGACTTTTGAACACCAGCTTTCCCCTTAGATTTGTGGATGTCCTATTGTTGGAAAACACAATATCGACAATAGGCAACTGCTAGTCCTGACTTAAATATCAGTGATTTACCACGGTTACATTAACATTTTACTCGATGTCTCAGTACAGTAACAAGTTGCCAATAAAAATACATTCCAACACATACTGTAGACAACAGCTCTGAGCACACTTATTCTTTTCCATACCAGAGGTTTATACAATTATCAGCTTAAGCTTTAATTGGATTTAACTAATTGGTAAACAGGATTTTTATTCATTAGTTTTATACATGTATCAGTTCCTCATTTAAGGTTTAATTTAAATTCAATAGAAGCAACTGGATGGCTGAGATTTGTAAAAAAAAAAAAAAAAAAAACAACAAAAAAAAGATACATCAGTGAAAAGCCTTGACAAATCACAGCAACATCTTCACTTTCATATTTTAAAAGATGCCTGTTATTAAATCTGCTTACTTTTATAAACATATATAATCGTATTATCTAAAACACATTTCTGAGGGATCATCCTATGGATTTTGGTATCAAAATGAAAAGAAATGCAAAGCCTCTTTAATTTAAAGTTTATGAAGTCTTAGATATAGTCCATACAAATCTGAGAAAAGAAATGTATCAATCTAAAAATATTGTTTATACTAAAAAAATGAAGGTGTAAGAAACAAATAATTGTGTTGCTATAAACTTGTCCTGTGGTTTTATGAAAGAATATAGAGGAGTTTGTAAATACTACAGTGACTTAGAAGAATAATTATTACTATGATTAAATGATCATTCACAAAGCATCTCGGTTAATTTCCTGCAATAGAATTATTGCTATTCAAGGTATGGGATATTGAACAATGAACTGAGCCCACAGATTTGCATAAAAGCCACAGACAATGCAACACCACTTCAGTATTATTTTAGAAGGCTTTTCAGGTTCATCTTTATTGTATTTATAACCAGGAGCAGTGGAAAATAAAAGACACTATGAAAACATAGGTAGCACACTCTCTTCTGTACAGTCTAAGACTTTTACATTTATTTTAGCAAGAATATGTCTGTAATTACAGATGTTCTGATTGTACCTCTTTCTTAATTTTTTGTTAAAGAGCACGTGCACTAGCAGAAAAGATGGTTTGCTGTAATGGATCATCAGCAACATAGATTGTCCAATCATTCCCACTCATCTTTTTCCTGAAATGAAACAGTACAAATAAATATTCCCTTTCCAATAAATATGTCTATGAGTGAACATGTTAAGAGAAGCTACTGATTCCAGTCTACCATCTATGTGTAATGAAATCTCATGGCAGTGACAATAGTGATGCTAGCAATTGCAAAATATAAATAGACATGTGGAAATTGTGGGGGAAAAAAAAAAAAGAAGAAAAATGCACACTTGGAAAATAACAAAAAAGTTTGGCATAAAGTGACAAGAATAGAGATTAGAGAGACAACACATGTAAAGAAGGGAAGTTAACATAGATAAAATTAAAGATAATGAAGAAAAACAAAGAAAAAACAACAACAACAACAACAACAACAACAACAACAACAACAACAACAACAACAACAACAACCACCACTCAAAAACCCCTGAAGGCTACGTTTTCTCAAAACTATCTCTTGTGGTTTAAACCCAGCTGGCAACTAAGTATTCACACAGCTGCTTGCTTTCTCCTGAGCAGCAGTTCCCCCAGCCAGCTTCCTCCAAGATATATACAGAGCATGACATCATACGGTATGGAATATCCCTTTCACCAGTGTGGGTCAGCTGTCCTTGCTCTGTCCAGCTTTCAGCTTCTTGTGCACCTGGCACAGCATGAGAAACTGAAAAGTCCTTGACTACTCAGCAACAACTAAAACATCAGTGTGTTATCAACATTATTCTCATCCTAAATCCAAAACACAGCACTATACCAATCACTAGGAAGAAAATTAAATCTATCCCAGCAGAAACCAGGACACTATATAATAATTTTAGTAAATGTATAGATGATTTTTACTGATGTCCTATAAAAATGAATGCAGTTTTCTTCTGACAGATGTCCAAATCTTAATGATAAATCATCTATTCTCTACTACAAATGTCTCCTGCAAGATCTCTGGTGGGAAGAGAAAGAGGTGTTTGACTACGGTAAGCTGTACATTCCTTTAGTTTTTGTCTTTGCACAGTGATTTTGGCTATATGTTACTTGTGACTCAAAAAGTTTTGAAATACTTTCTCATAACAGCAAGAGATCTTTTAGAATCTACCCAGGCAACTTACTGGGATATCAAGGATGTGGGATAAATGCAAGCATGGTTGAACCTCAGATTTTCCATCTGCTTTTTCTTAGGTTCCTTTAACTTGTTCTGCAGTTAATTTCTTTTAAATTCTGAAGTACATAGAAATCAATTCTTGATGTTTTCTGATGGGTTTCCTGGTTAAAGACCAACTAATCCCTGTAGAATTGTTATGAATAATTAGGCTTCTACTCACTAGGCTTTTCCTGATGAAGTCTTAGTTTCTGCTCAAACCTATCTGTCTTCAACTTCACTCAGCTCATTTAGAGATTTCCAATTGCACATGTTTTTAACATTTCTTTAGCTTTACCTGTTTTTACATAATAGTCTTCTCCATAGGGCAGCCCTTGCAGGCAAAATATTTTACTCTGGTCAAGACAGCGATAATGTTCATCTTTATCACTTGATGATTAAGCAAATAAAAATTCAACAGGCTCATGTCATGTTCTCTTCTTGCAAGTCCATTGACAGTCATTTCACCACTCAGGAATCTCTGCTATAAGTAGCTGTTAGAACTATGGTGAAAATAGGAAGGGACACATTCTCCTTAACTGTTACACTAGCCTAAATCTGAAGTAATTCCACACAGGTCAGTGGATTTGCTCTGGATTTAATCCAGTCTAGCTGAAAGCAGAATTTGGCTGTTTGATTCCTGCTGCCATTACTCAATTGTTGGGAGATTTGCTACATGGGGTGTGCTCTGTAAAACTAACATGCTGCAGTATACTTGTTGATCTACTTACCGGCAGAGTAAGAGCTTTATATTTGACATAACTGAAACTTCTGAGTAAAAATAGATTGTAGAAAATTCCCAGCTGAGCTCTAATATCAATTTTCAGGAAGCAAAAATACAGCTTTCCACCAAGCTAGACTAGCCGAAATGGAGGTAGTTGAGTGCACAATGGTTTGTAATATACTGAATGCTCTGTCTGCAACACTCTAAATGGATAACATGAAGATTTGATAGCAAACCTAAAAATTACTTTTGCTAAATAGGAAAACACGGGGGAAAAAATCCAAACACTGTCAGATACTGCACAGCAGAAATTCATAATCAGAATTTTCAGCAAACATTCTCACTGAATTCTACAGGTTGTCATAACACAGGAATCGGGGGGAGATGAGAGGATAAAGTGTTTACTTATATTAGAAAAATATGTTAAAAGTTATCAAATTATTTGACAGGCTTTGGAATGAGTAAACAATGGGACAAATATGAACTATATATGAAAAATAGAACAAGAAAGTATAAAATATTACAGCAGCAGAATATCTCGATAACCACAACAAGAAGATTGGTGAAAATCTATACAGAAAAGGAAAGACATTAGCATAGTCTGGGATTAAATTTTGTCCAGTCTACAATGTTTTCACCAAGCTTATATATGTGTGCCAGTTTTAGTTCAAATATAGACAATGGGGATTTATTTCAATTATATTATTTTTCCTTTTACAACAATAAAACATTTTAATCAGCAAGAAGGAAAATTACATTAAAATATTTAATATGCTCTTGACTTTTCTTAACAAAAGACACAGGAATTCACAAGTGATTCAGAGACAACCAGAAAATACCCACTATTATGTTAAAATAGAAAACTGCATATTTCACATCTACTTCTTCCTAACCTATAGTTTGGAAGTGGATCTTAATAGAAAGGAAAGAGACAGAAAACCTCTAGGGAACTGTAAAATTTTGGGAGCTAAATCTGTGTGTGTATACCTATATATATATATATATACACATACATACTTATATGTATACACAATCTCCATCTTCTATTTTTTATTTACTATTATGCAAAATCACCACTTTGCTCCCTCAGCAATATTTGTGCTCTTTAAAACCCTCACTCTGTTCTGAAGCTGTTTCATGTTTGTTTTCAAAGACTTCTTGTAGAAATATTGGTGGGCTGTGGGGTTTTTTTTGACAGTAAAAATAAGAAACTACCTTTCCATTTGGGTTAGAACTGAGATGAAATGAGGAATGGCTGCCACCAAGCAGAAAATTTGCTCACTTTATGTGTGCCAGTTAATTACGACACTTCAGAGGCGCTTCTGAAAGGATAAGGCAAGCTGCATAAATTTAGCTGTAATCCAGGCAGGCAAAACTAATTTGCAGAGGATGGCCTTATCTAGCTGCTGCAGCTTTCTCAGAAAATTAACCTTGGATATTTGGGCCCAATTCAGAAAGTGTTTGATTTTTTTCCTTTCCTGCTCAGCATAAGAGAATTTTAAATTCAATACAATACCTGACTTTTAAGAGGCACTGTGAATGCTGTAGGCAGTTCAGAGTTATTACTGACAAGCAAAAATGTATATTTATATGCATACATATATGATTGTCCTTCATGCCCATTATCCTGCCTTCTTGCATGTACATCAGAGGGTTTATCACCGTATGTACGGGTGGGGGGTCTTTGGATTAACAGAAGACACAGCTCATTTTAATGCACTTAGAAAAATTCATCAAAGTTCATTGCAGAATAAGTCATGCATACTGACTTGTTCATTCCAGTGGAAGTGAAGAAATCCCCATAAAAATAGAAGTTTAATGAAGTGTTGGAGCGAAGTCCTGCCTGTCATTCCAATTACCACTGATTTAGAATTTTCCTTGATACATCACTATTAATTACTCTTACTCAGCACAGATAAAAGTTTACCTTAAGTTTTAACAGTTTCACCAGTTCATGGGTGAAAGATTTAACAAATGTTGCCAAATCCACCTTAAAAGCTTCAGGTCTAATATGAAGTATAAGAAGTTACTGGCTTTTTAGCAGTTTGAAACCTACTTAGTTTAACTGCCTTTTTTTTTACCTAGCAGCATTAGTGGTTTCACAGTATGATCCACCCTTTGCTCAGACAATATTCACTGTAGGAAAACATTAAAGCATAGCCCATATAAAACTTGCTCTTCCATAATTTAACTGTTTTGAAATCACTGTATAGTTTCTGGACAAGACAATTAGTGACATTTCTTTGGTCAAATCTGACCACCCAACAATAAGTCTAAGATTATTTGTAAAAAAATTTCTTTTAATATTTTTTGGTAAATTATTCTCACTTTTTCCTATTTTCTGAGAGGTAGCTATCTCCTTTACAGACACTATTCCAGCCTAAACTTGATGACTAAAATAGGTCCACAGAAAGATAATTAATACCTTTTAGGTCATTTCGCTGACTCCTGTCTTCACTGACAAGTCTTCTGAATTTAAGACAGCCAAATTCATACTAAATTAGTCAAACCTGTAGTTTAAACCCATTAACTCTTTTGACGTTCAGCAGGATGTTAATCATGATGATCTTTTAAATACATGCTCAGTCGCCATTCTATTTTGATTAGGCCTTTGAAAATACAGTCTAGCTTTCAAAAGGATCTATAGATCTTATGCACATAATTCTGAATATTCCAATCTGATGTATAAAATTGCATGGCAATGCAATCTTATTCTTGCTCTGAATTTTGCCAGGTTTTAACAACCAACGTCTATTTATGATCAGTGAAACACAGGCTAATTTAACACTGCTCTTCTACTTTCCATCCAGCTTCAGTATGCCCGAAGATACCTTTTACTCTTGCATTATGTCAGTACAATTTTGTGTTAGTGTCAAGATAATGAGTAGCTGTCACTTTAGCTGATTTTAGCCTTCAAAGCATTAGTAAGATTGCATGTAAATATAAATGCCAACATAACCATTCCATAATAAAAGATTTGTCCTGTGTTATTGTAATCATCACTGTCATTATTATCATTATTTTTATTACTACTTGATTTTTACCACTGCAAAAATTTGCAATGTGTTAGCTACTACCCATTTATGTACAAAAGTGTAACTCTTGCCCAGTAAAGCTGGTATTCAAAGAGATAGAGAGTACATGGAAGACAGAAGGGCTACAGTTAAATACAGACATTTTCTTAGTGAGTAGAAAAGAGATTCAAATTTAAAAGTTCATCCTTCATGCACAAGTAAATATGAAAAGTAATAAAGCTGAAGTATAAAAAAATGGTACATTCAACTACCAACCGAGCACATAAAATGAAAATTCACCAAAGCATCTGACCAATAAAGCACAGCAAACTTCCTACTTTGAAGACAGTTTTTGCAATTATATTGTAAATGTCACAAGAGGTAATATTCTTAAAGCAGAGTTTAAATCGCTTTCATATCTAAAAGTATTCTTCTTCCTTAAGTTTTATAAAATATTAGTCAACATATCTCTTACATGTACAGACATTTCACTCAGGGCAAATCACAAACAGGGCCAAGCTGCAAGAGATAAAACAATCCTGATCTTCAGAATTTTCTTCTTTCAGTCTTTACCAGATGCTCACAGATTTACTGATTCAGTAAATGTCTTGATTTTCTAAGTTATTTTTACTTTGGAGCCCCAAAAATAGAGCCAGATATTCAGTTGAAGAAGGAATATTACTATCACAATCCAGCAGAATGCAGTACTTGGCTTATCGCACATGCATGAAAGCATCAACAGCAAAACATCAGTGTCAGTGATTACTCATATTTTACCCCTTCCCTGTGTAAAGAATAGTCAGGGTTTGTAAACAGTTTTTTATTAAATACTCTGGTGACTATTACGGATAGGTGTACTAGGTAGATATTTACAGATTTTCATACAAGTTAAAACGAGGACCTGCACAAATGTCCATATTCAACACTAATGTGCATGGGTTTCCATTGTGTGGCAATTCTTACGCTTTTGCATGTACAGTGTAATCTCAAAAAATTGCCTGTATTGTTGGGTATTACACATAAAATTCAGTTTAATAGTGCCAGGCATCTCCTAAGCTATATATGTAGACTTATGTGACAATCAATGGAAAGAAAGAAGCATCTCCACTGATATGTGCTCACCGAGATACGTATCTCATAGTAGCCTTATGGTATGATTCATTTTTTCTTTCACTGAGAAAAATTCTCAATTATAAATTTATAATGTAAAAAACTGAAATTAGGCAGACTGAATCATAGCCTAAATATTCTATCTTTGTAGTTTGTTACGTGTCGATACCTGAAGTGTCACTTATTTTTCAGTTAGTCAAGGAAAAGTCAGGACTAGAACCACTAAAACCACTTGGAATGGTCAATACTTACGAAACTGAACCCCAGATGAAAGAATTCCACAATATATTTTGAATATTTACCCAGTCTAGCATGATCACAACTGATTATGTGGCTTCATTACTGAGTCTTCATGAATGATGCTAGTGTTTTTTCTCCTCATTGTGACTTCTCAATATGAAAGGGCATGATAATAAAACAGAAATCTAGTGTAATTGGACTGGTGTTAACATTAGCCACCACAACAAATGAGTCCAACTGTGCTGATAAACAAGATGTGTTAGAATTTGGAACCACCAAGATAGCATTTATCATTTTCTGAGAAAGGGGATTAACTACAAAATTGAACTTGTGTGAATCTCGAAATACATGTTGGCATATCATTTGGCAAATTCAAAAATATAGCTGGAAAACACTGGGAAATGCTCCTAATGTAAGGAAAATTTGTCTTAGTGGTGGCTGCCCACAGAGAACATCAAGCTTGGAATATTTCCATTTTGATGGGATTTTTCACTTTCTTGAAGTGGTAGAGAGAAGGTTTTAACAACAACATTGATTGTGCTGCTTACACATTCACTCAAAAATCTAGGTGAAATGGGAATCTGTATTAAATGGCTCTGATTTAATACAATAGATTCTATTATTTATTTCTAATGGGTTTTTTGTCTAATGGCACAAAGACATAAAGTGAATGAAGCACCTACATTTTCTTCTCCATTCTAATTTTCGTTTTTCTTCTATTTCTTTTTCTGCATTGCAATATTGAGAATCACCAATAGTATATTCATTCGCTGAATAAATGACCCATCAACATTTCCCAAAAAGAGTATGAAAGACCGAGCTTTTCTTTATTTTTCATTCCAATAATTACAAATCCAGTTGTCATTTCAAGTTATATTTTCCTTTCAAATTAGATCTATTATATTTCCATCAAGTCCTTTGCACACACTTTTGCTGTTTTCTATGATTTAAATAGATTAGGGTGTGGCAAAGATAGTTTTCCTAATGAGATATCAAAACATCAAGTGGTTACTTTTTAATTTAGCCCAAGGTAGAATGCTGTAGTTTAGAGCCAGTGATCCCTTGCTAAATTCAATTTCCCAACTGTTTAATTAATTTATGATACAACTTAATGATATTTCATTTAATATGCACACTCAAGATATAATACGCTTATTCATTCCTAAATGCAATCCAAAATAGGTTACTAAAAATTACTAAAACATATTTTTCTTCTATGGAAGTATTCTATTTTTTTTAAATTAGGTTTTGTCCTTTCATTTGTTATATGGAGTTTCCCAGAAGACCTAAATAAATATACCATCATTTCTAAGAAAAATTGCAGAAATTATAACTTTTTAAACCTTCTATTTTAGTTTGACATCGTGGTCATGAAAAAGGATCATCAGGATGCTAGAAAACCAACAGAAAGCAATCTGTGTGTTCATTAAATTAGGCAGATAGGACATTCCAAGGATAACTGTGTTACACATTACAGTCCCATGAAGAGCTTTGGTTCCAGGTTCTAGAACAATGAAGGAAAAGGAATGTTTTGTGTTAGATTAACTGCAAGTAAGATAATAATAACGGAAAGAAAATCCGCACCAATTTGTAAGCTAGAAAATAAAATCACATGGAGCTACAAAAGTAACAAAAGAATCAGTGAAACGCTGGTTTTATGAGTAAATTATATCTGTTATGTCCTCAGAGTGTAATATTAACTACCATGAAATACATTATAGTTTGCCACAGTAAAGGCTCTTCCCAAACTCATGACTCCAGTATTGTGTCTGCACCTTATACTAGGCAGTCTGAACTACAGAACCTACTTTTTGAGCAGAGACCAGAAGAAAAAACAAACAAATCATATGTCTCACCCTCTGACTATAGTGAAAGGGATTAAGCCCTCAACTGGGTTGCAGTCTAACATGTTACCTACAAGATCCTGCTTTCCCTTTTCCAGAAAACGAGGAAAAAATTACAAGGGAACAACCTGAAGGTATGATTTCTACAGACTCTCTGGATACAAAATGAAGAATTAGAAATATTTAAAGGAAATCCTGACTCGATTTGTCAGGATTTTATGGACATAACACTGCAGACAACAACGTAGTCAAATCTCAAATATCAAGCAAGAGGAAAATGTGTTATTTAGCACTAACCCAGGACTTCACAACACTTTAATGGGCATCAAGAAGAACACATTCCACCCAGACGTCCTCTTGTGAGGAATGTGTAAGAGGCTTTACAAGTCACAGAGACTTGGTAAAGTTCTGCACTAAAAACATTGGCTAAAACACTAGTTGCAGAGTCAATCAACTGCATTATTCTTCAGTTCTTGGTCAGTACTAGGTATCTACATTGTGACATACTTTAGGGATTTTCTGTTACTAATGCCTGTTTAACTGTTCTAAGGAGGAACAAGGTAAGATCAAGATGATTTGAAGCAGGATTCATCTCACCTAGCTTTAGACATTTAAAAGTTAGACATCTAAGTTTGAACTGGAGAGAAAAGGTCACCTCTAGAGGGCAATTCATCTGACCTATCTCAGATGTCTATTTTAGTCAGAGATAAATTACCCTCCAGAGATGTCTAGATTTCTCTATTGACTATCAAAGGAGCCTAGGGCAAGCAGTTCACTGCTAGACTTCTGAATTTCAGACATGAAATTTAGGAGAGATATATCCCACTCACTGTAGTGGTAAGGTTCAGTTTCCACACTTAATCACTCATGCTGTTTTCAGATTCATAAAATACCTAAGAACTCGTCTTCATATATTCCTCATTTGCTCTTTTTAAGTTCTATTTTGGGTTGTTGGTTTCTTCCCAAGCACTTACTGCCTTTAATTTTCACTTATTTTCTCAAAAATATTGACTCATAGCAAGTTCATTGTAACCTCTCTATATTTCACCTTCCAAAACAGATGCCTTGGCGGTAACGACCAAGAACACATTATAAAATCACTATGCTTCCTCCAGCTGTTAATATTTCTCAATATTTTCTTTTCACTTCCGAAATGTCTGAAGCCTCACTTTTCAGGCCTCTATAAAGGAAAAATATAAATTTTTTTCTCTATTTAGTCACTGATGTAATGAGATTATTTGTTCAAAGTTGTATATGGTATGAATAAAATCCTCATAACTGATCCTAAACATTCAGAAAACCAAAACTAGTGCTTGAATTTGATTTAAATTTCTTCTGATCCAGAGGCCTGACATTCTTCTCAGACTGATTTTATACCAGTGTAACTCCAGTGAATTCAGTAAAATATTTACAGACCTAAGAAATGTGAGAGCAAAAATAATCCTAGGCTTTTGCTAGACAGTAAATAGTTGCAGACGTTTAAATCAATTACATATCTGTATACACATATAAAAAGCATTTATGTTTGATTTAAAACAAAGTAGACACTTCAAAATTTACTTGCTAATAGTAACACAGATTTTTAATGTTCTTTTCTCCTTGACCAGTGGAAAAACTCTCGGTTAATCAATTCTTTCGCAGAGCTGTTAATTGATACAAACAGCAGTTTATGATCCCTCAGCACTTAAATGAAAGTTTTTTAAAGAAGCATCCAGCATGCCTTACACAAATCATGAGTTCTTTTATTGAAATATATATCCATATATTTTAACATCACTTCAGTTAATTCAAACATTTAAAGAGATTTTTAATGTAAAACTCTTATAATACAAACTGAGTGCAATCAGCATAAAAATAATTTGACAGCCTTTCACATTGCTGAGTAAATGAGGCGTAACCTTGAATATGAAACTTAGAGGCTGGTGATTTCTTTAGACTATATTAGAGAATTTATGACACTTCCTGTGGGAGAGAGAAACTGCTCAGGAAAGTTTATCCCATCTCCCATAGGCACAGCAATCTTTTCTTATTTATGCTTAGATTATCAGCACGAACAGGTGTTTCTTATTCTCTGCGGGTGTCATAACTGCAATAACAGAATAAAGTAAAGGAGTGAGTACTGCAAATATTTGTCAATAACATATGTGGACTTGACTGCGTGTACTACTGTCTATTATTTCATGTCTTATGGGTTATACCACAAGCTTAATCCTAGAACTGCTGGACACTTTCCAAATACAGGTGATTTTTATCATCAATGCACTTTCAGGATCTGCAGCAAAAGTTGATTGCCATTAATGGGAATCTTTCCCATGACTTCACAACTTTTCTGTTCAGAAGAATTTAGTTCTTGAAACAAGAACTTAGCAGCTGGAAGATCAAGAGTTCCCATGACTTGGCAGGGAGCTGTTAATGCTGGGTTTGGTCCCTTGTTTCTGTTTTAGAGAAGCATCCTGGATTTGCAGTGGGACTTATAAATATGTTCTAAATTTTCTACATTTATGCATATTCCTATAATTTATAAAATTGTAATTAAACACTGCATATACATAGCAGGATTGTGAAAATTGTACATTTCATAAAGCTTTCTAGATATAAACCAAGAATAAGAATTATCTGGTCAACAACTTCAATGTTGTTGGGGAATGGCAGATCAAGAGAAGATGTCCCCAATATAGGCTGAAAGTACTGTGGCCCATTTTAATAGAGCACTATCAAGACCAACAGTCAATTGCTTGGGAAAACAGTTAGGTCTAAATCTGAAGAACTTCGATCTGAGAGGATGTTATGTCTTTAAATAAAATAGACCCATGTCCAGGGGTTTTTTTTGATTGATTATAACAAATTTTATTGAATCACTATGTTAAATTGGCTGATGATTAAGTGCTATTAGCAGTTATACAACCTAACCTTATAATCTACCACAAAGTATTAATAAATTCTAAATTGCTGTTAAATCAAAGCTGTGTGAAAATTCCATTCATGACACCAGATGAGTCCCCAGACTACAGAATCAATATCCTCTTTCTCTCCAACATTAATGGTGTGCTACACATTCATATCACTTCAGCAAAAAGGATGAAGATTAACTGATATCTCACTCCAAAGATACTCTGCTTATTTCCTAGGGGTTTCAATCTAGTAGTTCTGTAGTCTGTTTGTTTCCTAATTTCTGAACAAGGGCTTTAAGGACTAGTCCTCCAATTTTAACGGGGAAAGACGGAAGCATGCCCCCGGGCCTCAGCTAACAGACATATTTTAAAATAGCCTAGAAAAACATTTCATGCACATGCTGATCTTTTAGTATAAGTTAAACATGTTCTTTTCAGGCATGATTTTACCTAGATTTTTGCTTTTTTTTTTTTTTTTAATAATTCCAAAATATAGTTCTCAATTAAGTGTAAGCAGGAAAGAGGCAGCAAGAACTTAAGACAGAACAAAAGAAAAAGTCTTCACTTAGCACTGTTAGGTTGTAGACATCCTCACCCCAGAAAGCTGTAGAAGCTAAAAGTTTTACGTTCAAGCTTTTTTAGACATCTCTCTTGTCCAGTTATGCGTAGATCCTGGGCCAGATGATTTAAGCAGTTTAGTTATTTTATGTAGTAAAATGCAATGTAATCCAACTCAAGGCCCAGTCTAAGAGCTCATAAATTTTAGAACACTCAGCACAGCTATGATAGCTGAGATGGAAAATTTGAAATTATTTATTTTAGCAACAAGTTAAACAGTGCTAATATTTCTGAACGAGTCTGCAGAAGGGCTTAATCCAGTTGCAGTAGTACAGATCAGGTTTTTTTAAGTGTAACAATGCAGACAAAAATGAAAGAACTAAAAAAAAAACCTGTTCAGGGGCAAAAGAATGAGGAAGCTATTAAAAAACTAGAAAGACAGCAGATGTACAGATAGTGTTGTGACAGTGACAAAATGAAGAATATTTTTGAACCACCACATGTTCACTTATTAGTAGAAATGGAAAGAAAATTCTAAAAAGACTTGTCATTGCATCAGCTTGCCATTTCAAATGTGATAATTGCACAGTAATTTATCACTGTCTCACAATTAAAAGTAAATCAAAGTTAATTTATACTCTGAACACAAATGTGTCAGAATTTTTCATCAAGCAATTTCATTTTCATTAGATGGAAGTAGATGTTGACAGTAAGCTCAGTAACAGAAACCTACCTAAGAGAAAAGCACTGAAAGAACACCAAAAAAAGTGAGAATACTATCACTAATTATAGTATTTCTATCATTTTTATGGCATTTCTTGCTTCTATTGTATCGCAACACTTTGAGTTTGATAAGTCAGGGAACAAAATGCCTGCTTACAACTGCATATCTCAATGACACTTTTTTGAGGCTTCCAGATACATCTCAGACAGGTGTTTATTAATTTATTGTCTACTTACATGTTTTACTTACATATCTTTGTTACCATATCCCTTAGAATCCTAGAGGGCACCACCCAAGCGAAAAAGTAGTCCCAAAGTGCAAAAAGTTATAAAGGAAAGGAAACACTATTAGAAAACAGTGTGTGTGTTCTTTAATGGCATGCGTATTAGACCATCCCAGGCTAACATACCCGACAACAAGATTTCCATACTAACAATGTTTTCCTTCATAGTTCATTTATATACTACACATAGGCCTGACATGAATTATGTTTAGAAATACAAAAATCAAATGGCATTCCTGACTCCAAACTAAGCTACAATGTAATAGTTCACTCAAGATGTGTACAGCTACACAACTACTCTGCTCTTATTCTTTATTTTGATGGTACACAAATCTGGCGAAGATTGTAACACGAAATTTGAATATATGCCTTCCCTTTCCAAAACTTATAGGAGGGAGATGGAACCCTCTTTACCCTCCCCCAAAGATAAAAATCTCTGTCAGAGAACACACGGGAACAGAAATACTAAGCATTTGCCACTCTAAGTGTAATCAACATACATCTTTAGCATCTAAAAATGCTGCATTGCAAGGTAATGAGAAGCATAGCTTGCAGGAGAGATTCCGCTCTGAGCACTCCTCATACCACCTTGGTCCTGCTTCCTGGTGAGATGTTTGTTTCGAGTCCCACGTCCTTATTCAGCTCACCTCATCCCCCTCTCCTCTCCCACCTTCCCAAGACCTGCTGTATATGCATTATGGAAAAATAGGCCATTTCAATTTGGTAATTATTCTACACAATGCTATTTCTTTTTCTCAGGAGTGGGGTATGAAAAGAAATCCATTGCTATTTGTGCAGTGGTTCTGGATTATGTCAAAAAGCATCACAAAAGTGCCTACAAAGAAATTAATTCTGTGTTCAGTGCTGATCTGCTATGTAATAAAAAAAGTCTAGAAACTTCACACTGACTGTTGATAATGCAGATTAAAAACGATTTAACAATAAAAACAATTAAAAACACTTTCCAGTAGCCTTAGTTCTCCTACATACTGGAGGATGCAGACAGTCTAGTTCGGTTAGGGGAAAAGGGAAAAACCATTAAGGTGGGGGATGGAAACTGGGCTAAGAAAAGTAAGAGGGTATGGAGTAACATGGTGGAGGGAAATAGCATTGGTGTCTGCAGGTGTATTATATACAGCGTCAGAGAATAAATAGCACAGAGCAGGGGGATGTGATGTGGGATGCAAGCCTCTGCTGCCACTGTCTCCCAGTCACACTGAGCCTGGAGTTTCTTTTCAAGGTGTAGAAGAGTTTCTGATGGCTTGTAAGTAGGTAGCAGGGACTTAGGAACTGTTCTGAACCAATGCACCAAAAGGCTGCATGCAGTGCTATAGCTGCAGGAGACTGTAAAGGTAATAACAGTCCCTCCCCGTGGGTGAGAATTAGCCTATATACCGAATAATTCAGGGGACTTGGGGACAAAACTTGTAAAATCTCATAACTAAAAACTATATGAAAAGGCTGCACCTGTTAAAATTACCTTAAATCTATTATTTCTAAACTCTTGAATGTCTAACTTAGCATTCTTAATTACTGTTTCCTACACGGCATTTGTAAAAATAAAATTCATAAAAATTCACTGTGTTATTAGCTGTAATGAACCAAAGGTAGTAATCAATTTTGATTTTCTTTTAGTCATATAAAGGCAAATACATTGCAAAAAATCTGTCTACAGGATAGATAAAAGTTAGATAGATAAAGTTTCAGTATCAAGGATTTTTCATGGTTTTATGAAAATGTTTGATGGAGAGGTGGGTTATGAAGCGAGGAAGATAATAATTTCTTTTTTTCATGCATAGAAAAAATAAAATCAAGAATTTTCCTAACAATAGATAACACAAACACTCCCTAAATTCCTAAAACTGTAAGTAAGCATTCTGAGGAAAAAGGAAAAAAAAAAAAAAGTTTGTCTACATCTATAAATGAAAAAGAGGAAAGAAGAGTGAAATGAGATGTGACTGCTTCTGAGCACAGGGATTTTTAGGCAATACATTCATTTTCTATAGTTGTCAGAGAAGCAAATGTTCCAGAAATACGGGAGTTGAAAAATTATCCATCATCTCTCTTGGTGAAACAAGACCTAGCTAGAGGATGAGATTCAATGAAGTCATATTTTGACAGTGTGGACAAGGTCATGTTGCTTTGCAGTTTCAATAGCCAAGCTGGGTAGCTTGTCTTCTCTTTTGTCCAACATCTTAAGCACTTATCATTCAGATTTGTTTAAACTTCTCACTACAGCTGACTGATATGTTAGTGCAGAGATGACATTTAGAAGCGCAAAATTGCTGAACTGCATTGATTTACATCATGTTTCTTTTTGCCTCCAGGGCAATATAAACTCATGTGTAATTGAAACAGAACTGGTCAAAACATTCTAATGTTTGTGGATTTTATTGGTGGGATCTGTCCATGAAATAAAAAAAAATTGTGAGAAGTTACAATTATATCAACTTTCTGTGTTTACTATGATTGAAATAAGGCCTTCTGAAATGGTCAGCACTCTCAAATTGAAACAGCTTATTTTTTCAGTTGAAATTAAGTTGTTTACTTAAATACTTTTATTTGAATTTAAGCATAAAATTAAAATTTCAAAGCAAAAATTAAAGGTGTCATTTGTATTTGAAGTGAGATGTTTCTTGAAATTCCATTTAAGGAAAAAAAAAATTCTTCACTTAAGGTTATTTTGCATTTTTTCTCCCAAGTTATCATTTAGCATGAGGCCAGAGTTTCAACTTTCAATGACTTTTCAAGTATGTTTTGCTACCTCATAATTTTTTCATCAAACATAACCCATATAGACAAAATTTTACCAATAATTGAACAACAAATGCAAAAACAAGACAGTGATTAATTAATTTTGAAACTATCAAATAAAATATTATTTACTTTCCACAGGACAAGTTCCTGTCCCAGGTTTTCATTGTGATGGTAGAGAGTTGCACCCATACTGTCCCTTTTGTAGCAGCCCTCTGGCAGCTCTGCTTACTCCTTCTCGTAGTTTGCATGGGGAAGTGCTGCAATCAGATGCACAGCATTTGCGTGTACTTGTTGCATTGATTGGTTATGCAAGGCAAGATCAAGCCACGTAGCACCATATTTTAACTTGCTGCATAAATCCTCTTGAAAAGGGTGTGGTTTATAAATAGAATTAAATCAACCAGTAGGTTTCTAAATACTGTTTTTTCAGTCTCTGAAAATTTCAGCTGCGAACAAAATGTACTTCAAACCTTACAGCCATTATTGCATGAATATGTTTCAGTTACTTAACTTACTAGTTTATTGAAGCACTGAATCTCCTGATTTAACTCAGGTAATTGTACTCAGAATGAAGCTGTTGAAACATTTGAGTATGGATTACTCCCATGAGCAAGGATTACAACATTCAACCTTTGCAAATTAGCACATTTCTGGTATTAGGTCTTTGCACTGTTGAAACATAAATTTTCCTCAGAAATAAGGAAATATACTTGCCTGAACAGAGCTATATTGTTTTAGCATGTATTTGATAGCTGTGAATAATATTAATTCCTACTGGCAGCGCTAGACACAGTGTATGCTTCATAAGGCCTGCTATGGTATCAAAGGTGATTTAAGTAGGATCACCCAGAAGCTGATAACCTCATGGGTGAGATTAGCTGCTGTTAAACCCACAACTGATACCCAAACTGCACTTTTATTATGCTCTTAGAATGAAAATGGTTCATTTTATTTTTCCTGAATCAAAAATGGCAAAGGGAACATATTGTCATATTCTCTTCCTTCTAGATAACTTTTTCACAAGGTGAAAGGATGTTTATGCAAATGCAAATAAAGACGTGATTGTTGCAGCATTCACCCAGAAGACAGTGCATGGCATTGCATTAGAGAATTACAAAGGTTGATGCTAATGTATGTGCCTAAAACAGGAAGAGTGAATGTTATATTTAGTGAAAATTTTCCTACAAAATAAAAGAGCAACTTTATTTAGGTCAAGAAAGAATAACAGTGTAGATAGGATATATGCAATCTGTGACATCAAGTTCAACCTGCAGACAGTCTGTGTCTGAAATAAAGTCCATGCAAATCCCTTGATGCACAACAAAGACAGAATATAGAAATTTCAAACAAACATCATGCATTAGAAAGCTGATAATATAACAAGCGAGTTTTACGCTTTAAAGCAGTGTTTTCTTGTTATTTTTTAATTTTCTTTCTGGAAACCAAAATAATTATTATTCTCAATATATTGTGTTTTAATAGCCACTCCTCAAGCTTTTCTGTATTGTGTCAGGTCTTAATAAACGTGAAATAGATAGTTTTTCTTGAGTACAAACTGGGGTATTCCTCATGTCAAGTACCTGGAGTACCCAGGAACTTCTAAATAATGGCAACAGAGCCCATTCATTGGGCTACATCCTGTCTGTTTCAAACTCATGTCTTCCTATATCTCAGTACTAAGTGGAGACATAGGTAATCTTGTATCTAACAATAAGGAAAGATTTCTAAATCTGGCTTTGCTTTTTTAAGCTCTTGGACATTTAATGAAAATGGGATATGTAATTTGGAAAAGTGTTGGTCATTAATACCTACCGCTACTGTCAGTTGTAGATTAATGTTTATACTCACGCAGAAATAACGTAGGGACGTTGCTTCAGCTTTGTGTAGCGGACTGCTACAATTTTATTCCAGTTTGATATTTGCAGGTTTTAAAATTACTATCCAAGTGTGACAAGATTTCTCTATGTTTTTAAATCATAACTGGGAAAACAGTTTCCCATCCAGTTTATTCTCAAAACTTCATGAGTAACCACAAGAGGTTTGTCTCTGTATAAACTGATGTTGAGCCAGAGTAACAGCTCCCATGCCAATTCTCATCTTTCTGGCTGCACAGATGGAGTGAAAGGACTTCCCTGTGGGTTTTTGGCAGCTAACATAATCAGATCACCTAGCGGCTGCTCTAATTTTTTTATAAAAGGCTGTTATTGCCTCCTAAACATAATCACCCATTCAGAATTCCTCTGATTACTTCTTAACAAATAATCAGTGGTTATCATTTCCACCTTTTCAATGAGGTATTGAATGTTGTAGCAGGAAAATGGGTAGCACCACCTCAAGTTGTGATCACTTGCTTTCATTACAAGATCTTACTTTCGTTTCTTTGGAGGCAAAGAATCAGACAGGCAAACATGGCCAAAAAAAGGTGCATTTTCTTTCCCTTAATTTAACAGCTGGAACAACCAGAACAACAACAACAACAAATATAAAGCAGAAACTCATGGATCTCGCAGGTCCAGAACTGCAGCTGATGAAAGTCAGCACCACACTGTGTTTCAGAGGAGCTATGCTGATTTATGCCAGCTGAGAACTTGGCCTGGCTCAAAGAGGTGGATAATCAAAGATGTCAGTCTGCTTTGGAAACTTTCCTTAAATGGCAGCTTGTCTAATCTAGGGGGACTTAGAAGAGCTTTCATTCAACTCTCCCATGTGTATAGTCTCTTACTACCTGACAAATAATCACTGCAGATAGGCTTTTCGCTTCATTTTCAACAATACTCAAAAAGAAGGCATACACCCTTTCTCCCAATGTGTCAAAGGAACAGAAAATACTTTTTTAGTCTGAAAAGACAGACAATACAAGCTGAACAAATTATTATATCTAAAAGTCTGGGTTTTTAATATTTATTTTATATGCATTAAGTGAGTGGGAAGTAATAAATCTCAATCATCAATAATGCTTTGGCTTAATTCACTACTGTATTACTCCAGCTGCATTTCAGTATACTTCTATTGACTTTACAAGAAATCTACATCACTGTAAAGGCAGACTAAGACATTCTTTATTCAAATCTTCTATCATCTGCGATCTCTATTTTTTACATGCCTACTGAATTTTCATACATTCTATGAACTTTTGGTTTACTATGTACATATAGAAGCAGACATATATTGTCCCCTACTGTGGGTCTGTACACATGCTCAAGTACATAAACACAATCTGTGTACACATACTGCAATCAGTTCACTGTGAGCACTGCTTCTTATCAGATAATTGCTCAAGTGTAAACTGTTTCCCATGTCATATTTTAGCGACTTGCTAAGGATATTTAACATGCTCTGAAGCTGCCTGGTTTTGGTTCCATATTGTGAGTCTATAATGTACCCCTTTTTTTTAATACTTAATACTTTGTATTATGTGTTGCAAATAAGTATTTAATTTGCACTTCAGTTAACAGGCATTTATTGTACAGTAAGAATTAATTGACTGCTACAAGGACTCTTTTTATGATTTAATCCATTCACAAGAAAATCCAGTTGCTATCATAATGTCCTCAAAATTGCACCAATAATACATATAAAATTAATACATTACTGGCAATGAAATATGGGTATCTAACTGACGTGAAACAAGATATATAGAGAAAATTTGCCGTCAATTAACATACTTCCTTCGTGTCAAAAAGTATTTAAATTAATTTAGTCTTTCATTAATTAATTCAAATCAGATTTACTTTCTTGGTTTATAAGACAACCAAATTACTAAAGAAGGCTTTTAGCTTTACTGGGTGAGTAATGGAAGCATAGCTATACCCACAATATTTATGCATCTCAATTCAGCAGCATTGGATTGTGGTTTATATTGCCATCTGCTAAAACACAGACACAAATAGCATACTACATTTGTCTCCAAAAAACCCACAAAATTTTAAAAAAACTGCCGCAAAATGTAGTAAAATATTTAAACATTTAAATCACAAATGTTTATCCAGTCAGATATTTAGCTTCACTGATCCTGCACTATCAGTGGAAGAGTGGAGCAGAGCTACATAAAGTAGCAAAGTGAAGATGAGGGATGCTGGAAGTACGTTAAGCTTACCCTTTCAGCCTCCCCCAATAGCCTGGCTTCAGTAGATATGATGCAAATTGAGATGATAAGTGGTGATAGTCCGTGGCTGCTGAAGTAGAAAACTTTGAAACATGACAGAGCTTGAGAGAATACTGTAGAATACAGCATTAACAAAATGGTGTCTCATTTGTTTTATGTCAGCCTATCAAACACTAAGATGAAGGTCCTAGGGTCCAGCTGCCCTTGACAAAGCAATTAGACTGAGCCCTGACAGAAGTACAAAAAGCAAATGAAGAGGCATTCTCTGCTCAAAAACGTATGTTATCAACTTTCTCACACACAAAACTTACTTTCCCAGAGTGAAAATCCATTCCCGTGCCATCTCTTCACCTTAGCTTTTCTCAGACATCAGCTCAAATGCAGAGGCTTCACAGGCTCTCACAAAGGTCAGCGTACATAAGCTATTTCCTTTGCCGGTCTTGAGAATAAAATCCAAAATCAGTTTTTCAAATCAGCAATCCCTATTTTATGGCCAAAGAAATGTGAGGATGTTGCAGATGAAAACCTCATTCAACCAATCTACTGTCAGAAACCACCAGGCAAAACCTGAGGACTTAAAAGAACATACATCCCTCTTTGTAGCTCTGAAAGTCAGACACCATCTTTACACCAGTGTGAATTTCTAGCTAATTTAAGAGGCAGACTTAAAACCAGAGTACTGCAGCTGCTGAACTCTTAAGTCAAGGACTGACTGACAGTTGTAAAGACTGCATCAAAATGTACAGTTGACCACAGGCTGATAGAAAGGTTGTGATGATAATTGTTTAATGTAATTGTCTTATATAGTTGATAACTAATAAGTAATAATAATGACTTTGTTAGGCATACTTCGTGGCACAGTGGTGACACACAGTGGTACCAGCTTTAGCCATACCCTGAGCTGATGGGACACAAACCAGTTCATGCCTGTACAATGTTAAAGTACATTGGTGAGAATTTTACCTACTCCGGTTCTAGCCCCTCAGCCTCAAACACATCTCACCTCCTGTCAGACTAGTGAAAAGTGACAACCAATGCAAATAACCTCTCACCTTGCTGTTTACCTGTTTTCCCAGGTTATATTAATCACATTACTCAAGTCTGCAGGCAGCTAATTCTTTGTAATATCTCATATTTCTGTTAGTACTAGACACAAAGAAATACCTTCTAGTGTTTCCTCTTTGTTAACCAATAATAAATAATAAAGCATTTTGTAACTGAAATTATATCAGAGGACTTAAAAACTTTTATATTAGATGCCTTCCTGTGTAACCTCATCTAGGTGTTCCTGCTCTGGTAGGGGGATTGGTCTAGAGGATCTTTTGAGGCCACTTCCAAGCCCTAACATTCTGTGGTTCTGTGACAAGGAAATGCACAGCCTAGGCTGTTTGCCCATTGTCCAACACCTGGTATTGTACACACCTGGCTGGAGGCTGTGACTCCCAGACACCGTCATTGTTCCAAAAACTTACAATCATTCCAGATTTCAGCACTGACTTTGTCTTATTTGCAAATGCTTTCATGTTGCAGTATGAAGTGAAAGTCTTTACTGTGTGGCAAAGAATTTCTATCTCTCACCTACTCTTTGAGCTGGTATAGCCAGCAGTGCTGACTCTTCATGTGCCCAAGAAAGGCAAGAAGGAGGAGGACAAAGATTTTTTTATGTTTAGATCTTACTCAAGTAAGGACTTAGAATATAGAAAGGGCCACATCATGGACCAGCACCTAGGAAAAGCCTACATATAGCCTAAAAAATATCAAAATTAGTTTTCATGCATTTTATTTAGCTTAATCAGAAAGGTAGTCTGAGACTCATAAATTGCTCTGACACAACCAGGACAGTTTGTTAGCTCACTTCGGGTCTGCTCAAAGTTTTTGAAAATGGGATTTATGAAGCTCTTCAGTCACCAACTTCATAAAAAAACCTTATAACAATGATTGTTAAAGTTCTTCAAAGTCAACTAAACCTTGAAATAAGAGCTAAGCAAAAAGTTCTATTAAAGCTGCAGGTGGCAAAATTATCTAATTCACCCAGTCTTTAATAGGAAACCCTAAAGGCAGCTTTTGTTATTTCCCAAGGTTTCTTAAAAGGTGTTTTAATAAACACTTTTCTGTTGCTTTGAATCTTTTCATCCACCTTATATCTTGTAGACATTATCAATTTATCTCAAAAATCTTCATTAAGTCTCACGATTATTTCTAGCTTGGACCTCTCTTTCCCATTTAGCGTTTTTAATCATTGGTTCCACAGAGACTAGCTTTGAGGTTTTTTTTTTTCCTCATTTTGGGTCACACCAGGGCTACTTCTGTGAAATTCAATTAGAACCTTATAACAGTTCTCTATAAATTTCATCACTTCAAAAAACAAACAGTAAGATCTTGAAAGAAGCACTCTGTGACTGCCAGAAGGGGTTTATTAGCACTTTGTCAGAAAAGTGTATTTGTTTTGGGCAGATCAATCAAACCTACTTCAAATAACAAGTCCTTGAGCTCCAAATATTGTGGACCTAATATTCAGATTTTATTAAAAAAAAAAAATAAATCTGGCACTTAGCATGAAAGACTACAGACTGTGCTGGCTCTTAACTGCAAAATTACTGCTTCAGAACATTTACCTTTACCTTCAACTGTACGTAAATGCCTGTGCTCAGAACATATTTTTTGTCACCTTGATCTGGGTAACCAGAATAGCCATTAAGGCTCAGCAAATGATAGCTTTTCCTTTTTTGCCATAAGCTCAAGGATGTCTTTTCAGCCTGCAGATACCACTGAATAATTTTTAAAAAATGAAGGCATATCTGTAATAGGAGAATTTACAATAGAATACTTATATCAATGTCACTTGATTAAATCAGGAACTGAAGTCTCACATTACAACATCTACACTGGGAGACTGAAGTGGTGTTACTAATTACACTGGTGAAAATTTCAGCTGTATGGGTATGTTACTATAGAGTAGGTTACCTCAACATTTTATTTTTTTTTTTGCTTCCAAACTGTCAAAGATGGAAAACAGGCAGTCAGAATGTAAGACATTTTTAAAAGGATCAACAGCCTAAATCAGTTGTGAAAAAAATGGAGTAAAATTGCAGCAAAAAATGTAATCTGTTTACCAGTAAGTTTAAAAAAAAAAAAAGGTAAATTATTTTACCGTTTGGTCTAAAACTTTCTCTTCTGATGTATTGGGGGTAATTGTATTTTTGTCTTATGAACCATAATGCATGAACAGTTTCAGCAAACAAGATCATATTACCTTGATAGTTGTTAAGACATTCATTTGGGATATGATATATTTTTTTCCTATACATTAGAGCAGAGTTGAATCCAAGTTGCCCAATGACCAAACTATTCTGCAAAATGCTTTACATCTTGTCCCTTATCTACTTTATGTACACTATTAAACACTCAGGAGAAAGAGAATATCAACCCAGTGGTTACCATATTCTGTTAAAATAGACACCTGAACTACATAATTTATTATGTACAAAAAAAAAAAAAAAATACAACAGGAGTAACACACTGTATATGTAAATGATTAAGGCAATCACTCGTTCTGTAGGAGACCCAGTTACAAATCTTACCTCTTCCAAATGCAACAAAAGGAGGAGTAGAATTTAGGTTGTCAACATCTAATGATTGCATTTAAATATTTTTACTCTGCATATCCGTGGTCTGGACAAGAAAATACATTTTGGCCTGAACAATTCCTAAGTAAAAGTTGCTTTGAAACTGTTAGGTTAATATAAAAAAACAAAACAAAACAAAACCAAACAAAAAAAAAATCGCTTTCAATAAATCGCAATTTCAAACAACAGAAAACGCTGTCAGAAAGTTCCCAAGCAATTGTAGCTTCTGGACTATTTTACATCAGTGTAATTCTATCAGCTCCATTTTTTTTCTCTAGGCTATGTTAGATGTCAGCTGAAATCATCGCTGCACTCCAGTGACTGAGCACAAGTCAATTTGAGCATCATAGTCACCATTCAAGAGTTCTGACTCCATGTAAACACTTTAGATTGGGTGAGCAGAAGTAGAAGGAGGATAATTATCCAGCATTGCCATCCAATGTATGTTTCATATTTCAAGCAACATTCTGAGAACCTGGATTTTCCAATCATGTTTTATCATCAGGCCCAACCATATGAGCACCCAATGCTGACTAAAATTAATAGGACCCTATAGTCTGTGCTGCTTAAACCTGAATATCTTTGTGCTCTGGATTATATTCTGTCATGATTTGTCCAAAAAAAGAGCAAAACAGTAGCACAGAAAGATTAAACTCAAAAAATTTGGTCTCCTGGGGCCACCCTTCTAATCATTCATCTACACACCTTCACATTAAAATTGTCAAATTCCTTGTTGTGTAGAAATTTGTAAAGAAGAAATCTATCAACAGAGTTACTATATTGAATACCTAGAGCTATTCTATAGAAATCTATTTAAAGAAAATATTATTAATCTTTACTGAATAGGAGAGTTGAGTCTTATTGTTCACATATCTCTGCTTCAGCATTCGTATTTTTTCTGTAGAAGTACATCTGAATTTTTTTATTATTTACTTGTATTTGCATTTTTATCATCTATTACATTAAATTTATATTGGTTTCCTGAGTACAGTGTGTACAATATAAATTGTTTACACAGTCACTGTTCAGATTATCATTAATTTCCTTCTCACTTTAATGTCATCAGAAACATCACACCTTCCTTGCTAACCTGATGTTGACTTGACTTCTCATGACAGTAATGCCTCTTATCTTCAAAACTGCTTAATGTATTTGGTTTAAGAATAACTGAAATCCCAAATGGTGGTGCAAGAAAATTAGAACCACCACAAAAAGTTTTGTAGTAAAAGATTATTTAGGTGTCCTGCTTCGGCAGGGGGATTGGACTAGATGATCTTTTGAGGTCTCTTCCAATCCCTAACATTCTGTGATTCTGTGATTCTATGATTATTACAGGAGTTTGAATGTCAAATTAGTGAACAATCTAAAGAATTTATGTAGCTCCTAAATTACAAATATTTTCCCCAAATAGAGCAGCTGAGAATTTACGTTCTTCAACTGTTGTTTTTTAATCTATCCATTTTAAGTAGTTTAACTGGAAATTCATAAAATAGTCCCAAATCTCTGATACAATTGCCATTGTCAATTCAATAAAATAGCTTTCTGACGACAGTGACCTGGATGGAAAAATCATTCTGACATTTTAGCTGAAATAGCCAAACCGATTGTCATGCTGGCTGATGGTAACAAGTTTTCTCAATCTCTGGGCTGAGTTTGCCAGTCATAGCCATCATAACTGCCTTCTATTCAGCCCTGATACCCTCCCCTCCACTTGGACCAATTTACAGATATGGAAATTTTCTTAACATCTCCCAGTACCCCAGCAAGAATTCAGATTTCTCCAACAAAGATAACTTCATGGTATAATAAAAACATCCATTAGTCAAGAAATGAAAATGAAGATGTACAGGCATTACCCTATAAATTCTGAAGGTGCATATATTTATGACACACCAGACCAGACATGAATTCTTTGTTTCTTGAATTAACCTTTAAAAATTCAGACACCTTATGTGAATTCTTAAGTGCATATCTACAAGTGTACACGCTTAATGAGTCCAGGAGTAATTCTAACAGTGACAAAGGGATTCCCATGGTTAAAATTAAGTGAATGTGTAAGACAAGATGTAGTGGATGAAAGAGGCATGGTCAAATATGAGAAAAATATACATAACTGGAATTTTATTTTAAGCACGTTTCTAATTTATCTGAGGTAGATACTAACATGAGAGGTTTTCTTCTTAGTGTTATCTTTGTTTTCCTGTCATTGTATATTAAAAAGTGCTGGTCTTGCAAATAGGGTCATAGACAGCTAAAATATCATTATTTTAATTTAACTAATTATGTTTGTTTTACCATACAATGCTCATCACCAAAAGTTAACTTTTCTCACTGAGAGGCAATTTTGCTTTCATATTAGTTTGGCCTACAACAAATTACATTATCGTGACTGTTTCACATTACTACTCAGAGTGGGTGAAACACCACAAACATTTGAATGCTTGAGATACAAGGCCAAGTATTGTGCAAAGTTGGTCACATGTTATTTCCACACCATTTGGTTCCATCTTGGCTGGCACTAGCGGTGAACCTACAGAAGAAATTAAGCCTGTTTCCAGTCACCATTTATCTCTGCCAAAGTTGTGGGTTTTTTAAAGAGTTAATGGCCTGAAAGGCAGAAAGCAGGATGAACAGAAAGGGTATCACAATTAACAATGAGTATATACTATCAACACTTATTGCTTCTTGGGCAGGATTTCTTGGCTTGCCTTCCTATTCAATGGCCATTATGCCAACAATGTTACGCTGTCATGAGCGGGAATTTGAATGATAAGAACATAAGGAAAAGGACAATATAAGAAACATTAAAAAGAGACATTTAAAATTAAATACAGTGAAAAACTTCTCTATGATCTTGTGGAATTATTTGTTTAGAATTCTTGTGAGCAAGACTGAGCCATCTGTATTCGGATAATCCAAATTACAAGAGAAGTCAGGGAAACAATGACTGAGACATTTTAATGCAAAGCTACTTCCTATAAGACATGCAAACCACATTCTGATTCCATAAAAATCTCCTCTCCCTGAGCCTTCAGTCTACCATTATTAAAAACAATAAACATAGAAAAGAAAAAAAAAGTACAGTGTTTCTTAAGGTTCCATGTAGTTTTATAGAAAAAGTGTAAAATTCTTTAGTGTACAGAGAAAAATTGCAGAGTTGTATGTTCTGGATTACTGAATCTGCAAATAAATCATTTGAAACAGAAAGCAACATAGCAAAAAATATAGTCAAGATTCCGAAAGTAACTACAATACATAATATATGCATATTTTAGGGGCTGAATTCTGTTTCAGGATTAAATGATATAGCAGATTTTAGAGTTTTAGACCTAAACCTTATTTCTCCTGACTGACTAGAATCCTCTCTTGGCAATGGAAGTAATGTGACTGAATTAGTCTACCTGAAAAAATGCCTCCCTTTGTTATTATTGCTACAGTGCATTAAGATCCAAGTACATACAGAGAACTTGCAATGTTTCAATGATGAAAATGAACTTCCTAGTTACTTCAGACAAGTGAAAAGGAAGAGCAAAAGATTTTCCATATTGTCTCAAACACATACAACTGCAACAGAATACAGAAAGCCGTAATCTGATTTTGGATTCTGGAACTGCTGTGGTGAGCTGGTCCCAGCTAGCAGCCAAGCACCCACACAGCCTCTCACTCACTCCCCTCCCTCAGAGGGCCAGGGGAGAAAATAAAAGTAACAGGAGAGAGAAAACTCATGGATTTAAAAAAATACAGGGAAATCACTCACCAAGTACTGTCACAGGCAAAACAGACTTGGAGAATTTAATTTAATTTAATTTAAAATATTTAATTACCAATTTGGTTGGGAAACAAAGACAATAAATGTTTAAACACTTGGGAAAAACACCTTTTCTCCCACTTTCACAGGCTCAACTTTACTACAGACACCTCTTCTCCTCCCCACTTGCTCATCTCCTCCATGTTATTGCCACAGGCTACACTTTCCCTTTGGTGAGGCAACAAGCAACGCAAGAGGTGCAGTGTTTTCTTTCAGCCTCTCTTTTAACCTCAACCTCTCTTTTCTTCCGCTGCTCCTTCCTTCATATTAGTTTCCTGTGTCAGCTCCTCTGGCACAGGTTATCCAAAAGCCAGAGCCCTTTCAGGGAAGCAGCTGCTTCTGCATGGGTTATCCACAGACTACGGTCCCTTTTGGTGTGTACCTCTGCCAGCATGAAGCACCTCCTATTGCTCTGTCCTCGTTGTTCGTTTTTTCTCCCCCATCCTGTTGGGGGTGCAAGTGATGAGCAGGTGTGTGGGTGGTTGGTCGGCTGCTTGTTGAGGCCAACTCCTCACAATCTGTAAAGATCACATAAGAAAGCCCTGATACTCAATGTTCTTTTTCACAATTCATAACTTTTTGTAAAAACAGACTGGATAATTCCTTACAGGTCAAGCCGCAGATTCAGTTTTCTGAGCAGAAATGGCCTTGACTTTCTACTCCAGATTTCTCTCTCAGATGAGACAACATAGGGTAAATAAGGAACCCATCAAATGCAGGGTTTCTTCAGTATCAATTTTTAGTTCTAGATCTTCTGACAGCAGATTGCACCAACTAGAATACCAGTGACATATCTTCTCCCTGATGAATGTGAGACTACCTCATGGCAAAAGAATAAGCAGGTTGTATCAACTACACGTGTTGCAAAGGGAATGGTACAAGAATTACAAGAAGATGAACTTTGGCATGGCACAACTACGTTCAAGTGCGAAGTACACAGGTTGAGGGGCAAAAGTGGTGAGAGTTATGCTGATTTACACGACCCGTCTCTTCTAGGAAAACACACTGGAGATCCCTCCTGCTAAATATCTCCAGACACAACAACAGAAGGCCTCCATGTAGAAGTTCCTTAACCATACTGGAACCCCTGAAAGGAAAGAATTAAAGCTGACCGTGACAGTCAGGCTCTATATGTGTCCATTGCTCTGTTAATCCTCCTCTGTTATCACTATGGCAAATCTCTCAGAAATCAGAAAATATCAGACACTGTTTCTCAGTAAAAAAAGAATAAATAAAATTTCCTTCGTATCTCTGATGTTTGCTCTGTTGATTCTACAGATTTATTCAGATGATGGCACATCAACCCAATATCTGTATTTTGTTTCAGAAAAATAGCAAAAATTATGTCATAGCTCTGAACTTCAGGCTTGGCCAAATTCAAATTGAAAGAAAATGTAAGCAAAATGAGATGAATACAAAAGCCACCCACTTTACAAGACCACAAATCCCTATGTAAGTTTTTGTTATTTGCTAAACCTTACCCCTCCTTAAACACAACACAAAAACCTTATATATTTAATAGCATAGAAATATATATCTATACACCATATTTTTTTAGGCATCTGGTTGAATACGTTCTTATATTGGATTAGAATACAGTAATAAACTAGAATGTGTTTTCGCATATCACAATGGGTGCAAGTCATAGCCCCGACTGGAGAGTCTGAAAGTGGTGACTGCAGAGGCAGTATCAGGAAGAATTCTGGCTAAATCTGCAGCTTTGAACAGCATAGACTGCAAGTAGGATTTTCCTACCCCTTTTTTGCTTTCTCTTTTATGTCTATGATTTTTCTGTGGGGTAAATGCTACCATTCACTACACTTGCATCAGGCGGTGACTTCAGTCCCCAGGCACTGTGACCAAGTCCTATGAAAGTTATGCATGGATATGGAAATATTCTCTCTTTTGTACATGTAAGTTGGTTAATCTTTACCTATTTTAAAATACACTCGGCATACTACATGGTTTGATCCTGTGCACAGCTACAATTTAGTCAAAATTTCTAGTTTAATACAACTGGAAATATATTTCAAGCATAAATTTTGTTTATTCAATCTCTAGAATTTGTACTTGGGAAATATGTATTTTTCTACACAAAATATTACTACAAAACACTTTCACTACCACTTCGTCACAGAAGTATGTATTTCTACATTGTTCCTTCCAGTGCTACATGACTATTGATTCTCCACACAGAACCTCAGTTCCTTTCACAGAGACTTATAACTATGCAAATGGTGACAAGCTTGAAGAAAGCCTGAGACAGCTTTTCTCTGTAAGTATGGAATAAAGGAAACACACATTATGGATTTCACCACAACATGTTGTTTTTCACCATGTTTTGGTCTTTACGCTAAAGTTCTGTCTTCCGAATTTTAGCTCAATATTAAAGTCCTTGTTCCTAAATGAAATAGCATAATTCTGTATACATTGGATTGTTTCTTGACATTCCCATTAAATAAACCAATATTAAACAATCACCATCAAAATCTACATCAGGCACACAGTTTACAGCACAGAAGAAGCTGTGTGCAGTCTTCTGAATTTGTAGCAGACTTCAATTAGTCTTATGGTACAGAACCATAAGCTCTGCTAATTGGCCTTTGATTCCAATCAGCTGCTGAATGTAAACTTCACAAGCCCTCCTCCCCATTAGCGCCATGATGTTTACCCTTCCAAATCACAGAAGGTGCTTTCAAGTTTAGATCTATTTCTTTTTAAAGTAAGGAATTACTAAAGGCAGCCAATTTTACATGAAGTAGATGAGCATAAAAGCTATTACATCACAACATAAAGTTTGTACCAAGAAAAACAAAATTAATGATTCTTCAGGTGGACCTCCTATGATTGCTGAGCAATATAAATGGAAACCAAGCTTCTACTGTAATTAGTACAGTACTCATTATTTATCTTGTCATAGTTGAAATTACTCTGAAGGAACCATCTCTGGGGTGAAGTCATTCTTGAAGCAAAATACAATGGTCATTATAGGTTCAATAGCACAGTACAACAGCCATTCAAGGAGAGATTACCTTGTTGAAAATACATGATTAAATAGCCTACAATGCAGCTATATGAGCTGGAATCTGTCCAGGACAATAATAACTCCCACACTTTTCAAGCAAAGAGTGCTCTGGGATCTTTAACGACCCCAAATGGATTTCTCCTTGGTTCTATCTCCCAAAAGCCCTTCAGGTCTAATTTTAGAATCCTGAACCCTAGATATCCCACTGCAGTGAAGGGCTAAAGCAAAACGAAAAGGGCAAAATGTCAATAGTATGTATGGTTTAGTATAAAGAATCCCCCAAAGCTCAGGAAACATGTCTTTTTAATGAGAAACAACAGTTTGTGGCCAGCTGTTCCACATCGTTATGAACACGTTAGCTCCAGCAAGATGTACAAATGGGGACTATAAACACAGTACATTGAAAATAAGTCCTGCATGGATAATCATACCTATTAATATAAATGACACTGAGAAGAGGCCGACTGAGCTCATATACTGACTGAAATTTTAGAGCAAAACACTGTTTTTCTTCACCATCTCAATAAGAAATTAGATGTAACATGGGTCCAACAACAAGTGAGCCCCCTTAATGTGTTTATTAAAATGCGAATTGAATGCTGAGTGGAAACATAGTACTGCATATGAATGTGATGGACACAGTTTTGAGTTCTTTTACACCATTAAACTGCACACACAATAGGATCATGCATTGGTCTTGTTTTCAAAACACAGCATAAGTGAGGATTTAAGCAGCTTTTCTGGAGGTTATTATAAGAAACATACAAGTGCAGGCGAAGAGCTAAGTTTATCACAACCCACAAGACATTTCCTTCAGCGATGACAGGGGGTTAAGCCAGATCTGATGGAGTTACAGCAGGTATTTCAACATTTTATGTCCTGTGATTAAAGAATGCCTACTGAAGAAATACTCTTGTCTAACATTAAACTTATCTGGCAGCAAAACAACTGAAGAAAAAATCAAGATCCTTCTCCAGGAGTTTTCTATAACAATTTGCTCTGCTGGGTTTCTTTTTATTTTAAATACATTCATAATAAGCTGGAGGTGGGAAGGGGGAAAGATCAAATTCACTGTCTAAGCTATTTTTCCATAGAGGTACATTAACGTAAATTAGACAGAATGACTTTTCCCAGTTATAATTGGGCTGAAATGAGGTGGAAGGATCAGAAAGACAATTAGCTTTAGGGGGCTTTCTTTTCTTTCTTTCTCCTTCTTTTCTTTTCTTTTCTTTTCTTTTCTTTTCTTTTCTTTTCTTTTCTTTTCTTTTCTTTTCTTTTCTTTTCTTTTCTTTTCTTTTCTTTTCTTTTCTTTTCTTTTCTTTTCTTTTCTTTTCTTTTTTCTTTTCCTTTTTTCTCTACCTCTCCTCTCCTCTCCTCTCTNCTCCCCCTCTTCCTCCCCCTCTCCCTCTCCCTCTCCCTCTCCCTCTCCCTCTCTTCTTTTTTTTTTTTAATCTCCAGCAGTTTGGAGTAGGTTCAGTGCCTGATGGTAGTAGGCTGCCAGTGCTGCCAGGCAAAATTACTCCAAGACCTTCAAGGGGCTTTGTTTATCACATTTTTCAATTAACCTCTGCATTTTTACTTCATCATAATGCCTGTGAGAATTCACAATAAAGAACAAACAAAAATCCCCATTTCCTGTCATTTTTTCTTTGCTTCATAAAATCAAGGGGCTTGGGGTGTTTTTCCCTTTTTCTCTCTTATTTAATACATGGAGGAAAAGGACATAAATTTCAGATTACAGGAGAACACCACAAGGGGCAAGGCATTTAATATAAATTACATTTCTACATTAATCTTTCTTTCTTTCCTTTTATACTTATGAAGTGAAAAAAAATGTTTTCCATCGAGAAAGCATGTTTCATCAGTTTTAAAGTTTGACACGAGGAACTTCAAGTAGATAGGCAAGGTTCAATACTGAATTAAACTCAAGTTTTAGAAATGCAATCACGAAGAGAACATCAAGCTTCTATAACTTTAAACCCTTTGCATGGCAAGAGAAGCATGAGATACCTAAGATTTCTAGCATTAGATTCACAGCAGCCATAATATTAAGCAATGTTACCTTAACAAGCTTAGTTTTAAAGTATTATCTCATATCTTATAGCTACAACTCAGATATGTTTAACTATATGGAACAATTCTCCTCTTTTCTACCTTGTCCTGTTCTTTAACTCTTCTTCCCAAACTGGTGCTGACCATCTGGATCTAGAACAGAAAATAATGTAACTGTGTGCCCAAAACTGAGAAGTTTACATTGCATATGAAATATCAAGTCTACTGGAATAGACACTTTTTGTCCAAATGAGCATTACAAACCTGGGCACCCAGCTTTCATATACAATAGTCATGTATGTAACCAGTTCACAGGTAATTTTACACACCTGTTAAATACTGCTAGTTGCATGGGATGGGGCTCAAATCATCTAACATTTTATGTCTGGCTACTTACATGGAAGTTAGTCCTCCCTGCCTCCCTTTCAAGTCAGTGAAGAGTAATGGGCATTTTCAAGATTTGATTAATTTCACTTGCCTCTTAGACAGCTGCTTTAGGACAAGACAAATGGCATTTCAGACTCTACTCACTATACTGGCTACACCTCCACTGACTATGAATGGAGCCCAGGGCACAAACAGTACCCCTGATGAATCCCATTCTTTCTGTTTTTCCCGTCATCTGCTCCAGATATGCCAACAAACAAATCTCTGGCTAAATTCAATAAATTAGTGATTATTAAATGGGCAGTAAGATTCATAGGCAACGAGAAATTTTGGAGAAAGAGAACTGCAGTGAGGATTTGGAGTGAGATTTGAGGTCTGCACTGAACTTCAGTACACTGAATGATTACTAACAACTCCCTGCTCAGTGTTGACAGCCAAATAAATTGTTAATTCTCAAATCTTTTTTTTTTTTTTTTTTGCAAGCCACAGACACGCAAATTCTCAGCTATTTGCTAATAATAAGTCATTTAAAAATCTGTGGGGTTTTCACTGCATGGTCAGGCATATGACAACTTGTGAAGTAGGAGCTAAGCATGAGTGATGCTGAGAAATACTGTTGTCCAATGTTTAATGTGGGTAGCAGCTGCATAAAATCTGAGGAAATTTGAAATAAGCCTATATCAAACTGAGAATGGAGGGGTTTGGACTAATAGTAAACTAATTAATTCAAGTATATTTACATGGCCTCCAAAACTAGGATAGAACTTGCCTTGCTGTGCAGTCCTTAAAGGACACGGCAAATACTAGAAACTGGCAAGGCACTCAGGTCCAGGCTCAGAATTATAATAGTGTGAAAAGTCCAGGCTAAGGCACATATTCTAGGCCACGTTAGTACGCAGTAGTAGGTGTGTGTGTAACTCACTAGGCAGGCTAACTGGCTGAGAGTCTAGGCTTATTAGTTTGGCAGCAGTCCTATATTAGAGCTAATGTCTCACTTCGAACATCCAAGTATCTCTGATTCACTTTGTGTACCAGCTCTATGTGAATTCCACTATGTAGTATGTTTACCAATGTTTTGTACACTCAGCATCTGCAAAAACCAAGATGTCCATCACTTTCTGAGAAGTATAGCTGTGAACCACCTCCTGAGACTGAGATGAAATCACGCCAATCCTTGTAAGAAAGAAGAAAAAGTAGATTGCATCATGGCCCCTTTTTCTTGCCTCCTTGATTTACTCAAAAAAATAGCCCAAAGTTAGAGCAGCCTTTTAGGATTTAGCTGATCCTTCTTTAAACTATTTTTTATCTCAGGTGATCAGAAATCACATCCCTTGCCTATCTCACAAGTTTGCCCTAACCACATAACTATGCAATATTTTGAGGTGACAACTCTGTTTCGCTCCTGTGAAAAGTTGGATTAGTGGGCTAGGTTTATTACCAATATAGTTCTTGTCACAGAACACCCTGCACGTGTTTGTATAAGCTGCTCATTAGAGCATTGTCCAGCTCTCAGAGCAGATGTAGGTCTAAGAACCTGCTTCATACCTTAGACAAGAATATTTATTCCACCAAACAGAAATTCAGGTCAGAAAGGAGCATTGACACGCAGCATATCCTGAATTACTAAACTCTTTGTGGTAAGCACAGGAGTATAGTTCCATTAAATACTTCACGCTTCAAAATAAAATGAATAGCAAAGGTAAAATTAGAAACTTTTACGCAAGGTAGTACTCCATCAATAGAAAACACAGAAAGGTGGTTCCTTCAGCCTCACAGACAAATGTACAAGGTTGCACTAGAACTTGAATTAAAAGCTTTGGAAGCAATTTGAGAAGTATAATCTTCACAGAGTACACCTTAAGTAAATGATTCTGTACAAGAATTGACTGAAAGACAGAGATTTCCCCTGTTCGTGTTTTCTTTGAATATAGTAAGTCAAACGTGCTTGAAAATTCTGGTAGGACAAAGTTATCAGCTGGTGGTAAAAGATTATAATCTTTACTTTGTAGATTATATCAACTTGATTGGTAGAAAAGGCACCACAGCTAGCAGATCTAACAACAAAGCTACCACTCATGGACTGGTGATCAAACAGGAAGAAAAAAAACAGATAGAGGGCAATGGAAAATTCTCATACGCAACAAGAAATTTACATCAAAGTTGAGAAACTTGAATGAGTGGATTCACTCAGGTATCTCAGAATTACCATCACAAAGGCAGGAAAGTCTGAAGCAAAAATCAAAAGTAGAATTGCCTTTGTGATAGCAGCACTCGTAAAATTCAAGAGAACCTGACAAGACAAGAATACTTCACATGCATCAAAGGTAAAACTCAGAATAATTGTGTATGCCATAGGCCTAAAACATATATGGAACGTGAACTCCAGTGTCATGGAACAAATGACGCATTCAGACCTTTACATTCAAATGCCTCCAAATAAATATATTAATACCCTACACTTTATAGGACTAACAATTCTATTAGATTGAATATTTCTGCCATAATTGTGTCCCATGAGTCTGTGCAAGCAATTCCAAAAAAAAACACTGCCGGGGTGTCTTGGTCATGTGAGAAGAGCAACAGGCTTTGCAAACAGAACACGCCAGAGAAAAGTAAAAAAGTAGAGGAAAAGAGATTCTCAATGGTTGTGCAAAGACAAGATGGCACAAAACCCGTGTATTTAGACAAAGAAATAAGAGGCAATCAGGCAATTTCTCAAAGTTACTAAAAACTACATCAAGGCCCAATCAATACTTGAAAACAATAAAACTATGATAATGTCTGTCACACAAAAAAGACTGGATTTTTTTTTTCCACTGGGCTGAAACTAGCAGCTGTAGGTGTAAATTCCTCTGACTTTGAAACTGATATACAGATCTAGCATATAAAAAGTCCTCAGTTTACTGCAAGCAGTTTGCTAAGTCATTGAGTTTTGCTTCTCTCTTGACAGTTTCTGTAGCAGTCACACTACAATACAGCACTGCTCACAGACTCAAAGGTGAGCTCAGCAATCATCTGTCCTGACAGAGGCTGAACACTCCTTCAAAAAATGACACTGTTAAAAATCTGCTTTGTTTGTATATTTTCTATCAATGGTTTTAACAGGTAATTAAACTTACTGCAAGAAATTCAAGGGCAAATTTGGAAGATACTAATAGATAGAACTTACAGTCAGTTAGTAAAAGTCAGGCTGTACTGCTCCTATAGTATGTGCTCCTGTAGATTTCCTACAGAACTTTACAGCTAAAAACCACTGTGTATCCTAAGCACAAAAACACCTAATGCTGAATCATTTATGCTGTTCAGGACACAGAGTGGGCCATAAATTAACCATGAGAAGCCAGTGGAAGAACGTTTTTTTCTGAACAAGATACATACCCCACAAAACCAATCACAGTAGGCAGCATGGGAGTGTTGTGCACCAGTTAAATTAAACTCTACAGAGTAAGATTTTGCCATGAGTTAAGAAGTTTTCATAAATCTGAGAAGAAAGTTTGAATGGAAACCATATTTACAGCTTTGGTGTAGAATCCAAGAAGTCCAAAGCTTACCAGAGATAGAGAAAGATCTGACCTACAGCTGGTTACGTAAATTTGGAAGTAGTGAGGATAGAGGAACTGAATATATTTTTGTCAATACTGCATCTTGACAGCCTTCTTGCCTTTAAAGAAAAAGAAGTACCAAAATCTTTATGAATGATAGGAAGTATGTTCATTTTCAAAGAACATCAAAAACTTCAAAAAACTTTTTATTTAATATTTAAGGCATTCATGGAGCATAAATACTGACTATATAAACTCTAATTGCACAGAATATATAATTGCTTCAGAACGGTAATTACAATTATACTGATTGGATAAAAATACAAATAGTTATCGTGGCTTTTAGTGTTTTTTTAAATGTGACTTGATAAAGATAGGATGCTAGCACTTCAGGAATCTGTTGCTAAATCTCTTTAAATAAGAAGATAACTAGATTTGCATGACCCAGATCTGGTTTTAATTGTGGAGTGAATATATGGACTGAATTCTGTGCTGCATAGATGTAGCTTTAATGATGTCAAAGGAAACCTGGCCCTATCTTCCTAATTCTACATAGACTGCAGCAAAAGGTTGAACATAACTCCGATAATTTCTCTATGTGTTGATTTTCATGCACAAATTAAACCCTAGTGCATTATTCACTCAGTTTATAATGGAATAATTCCCCTCATATCAATAGAACTGAACAACATAACCCAATTGGGAATCTATCCACTACTGTTCCTAGAGTCATTTTAACTTGTTTTAGTTAAATAGCACACAACTTATTTTTCCTTTTTTCTGTTAGTGTAACATTATCATTCCTTTGTAAATCATATAAAGCCAAAATGTTAGTTTTATATCATCATGTTTCTGTGAGAGTAAGATGACAGATTTGTTTACCTTTTTTTAAAGTTTGTGTGTTTAATATGAATATGGTGTGTGTGTATTTTCTATAACATGTTTGTGCATCTGTCTGATAGTCTAGCAGGCCATCTTTTTCCATAACAGGTGAAGCTCCACAGGGCTCTCAGGAAAGATACTGCTTGGTAGCAAGCTACAACTACTAGAACAATTCATCTAGCATGTACCTTCACCCCACCTTTCAGAGGAGAGCTTGACAGATTCTATACTTTGGTTGGGTTACATGAGGCAGCCTCTGGGTCCCTTATCCCATTATCCAAGCATCCTATTGGGCCTCCAGGCACAAGCTGAGGAGTGGAATGCTCTTTATTGTTGTACATTTACAGTGAAGTAGCTGATCTGGGCAGGTATAGTAAATCCAACAATGCCAGTAAGCACTGGGCCTAATGCATCTGTGCAGATGAGCTGCAATGTATATTTATCATGATGAGATTGAGAGGTAACATTCCTTTCAGGTTGCATTGCAAGTCAGACGCCATTCAGACACTATTTAATGCATTGGGTATTTTTAAACCACACAAGAGAGGTCCAAGCTGTTGTCACCAATTCCTTCTGGTTTTTACCATATTACTGAGAGCAGAATTTGGCAAGGGGCCAAAACTTGTCTCAACAGTGAGAATGGTTTCCCAGACTGCTCAAGTTCTGTCTGAATTTCTGGTGCTCTGGTAAGGAGTAATCTAAGCCTGCATAAAACATTAAAAGGACAAGTTCATCTGACAGCATTTCCCACATAAATAACTTGGGTAAGTTATTTATGGCCTCACAGACTCCTGTCATGGGTAATGTCAGTGATTAGCTAAGATGATCCCTTGGTACTCTAGCAACAGGTCTGGCTGCCTAATAGGAAAGCATTCAAACCTATGTCATGGACATTGATTCTGTCACTTCAGAGCAAGCTTTTGCAGCTTCAAAGTATTCCCCATTGCCAGAGTACTGCCACTTTGTCCAGAAAATTGACTATCTAATGATTTACCCCTCTCAACAATGATCAGTCCCTTTGGGCCTGATCTGGACTACTGTATGTATCTGACCATTTAAGATCATGTTGTGAAGAAATAAGGAAACGCATGTACAAGCTACTAAGTTCATTTTAGCGTTCAACAGGCATCCCATGCTGGGCAGTTAAAAATCTCTGCAAAATAGAGTTTCCAAAGGTCTGAGATGCAGCATTAATCTCTCACAACACATTTTCTCATAACCATCTCACATACAATCTACCTGCAATCCATGATGGGAGCTCATAGGACTGTACCCATCAATGCATAGCAAACCTGAAAAACAGAATATAACTTCAAATAAACAAGGAAATAAGTCATACAAAACAAAGACTACATTCTCCATTGTTTGCCACTGTCACCTGTATACAACTCTAAAGCCAAGGCATTTTCGTGTAAAATGTTAATGAATTTCCCAGAAACCTAGCTTCAACAAAGCTGAAAAGCATCTGTTCAGTTTCACTGAGACCTGAACACAGTGGGTACCCTCTTGAGAACTCATCACTGCTGATACATCTTTGATATTGCTAAAAGCAGGGAAAAAAAAAAACAACAAAATACCAAAAAAAACACCCACCACCTGAAGTCATGAGCTAGACTACTAAATATTTTTATGCACCCAGGCTGTTTTAAAATCCCAAATCCTTGCTGAGCTATGAGAAAGCAAGTCTGTTAGTCTGACCTGCAATGAACTGAACATTTTCAGAGCTTATTGATATAAACGTTCTCAGGAATTATTGGCACCCACATTGGACCTGTTCAGTAACTTGGGAATGATGCACCATAGAAAAGTTTGCTGTCATGCCTCATCTATAAAAGTCCACCATCTCATCCAATAATTAAACATCAGAAAATTGCACAACTACAATTGATAGTAAGAACCTACATGTTTCCATTCCTATAGAAGAAAAAATAACATTTTCTTTAGGCACAGACCACCCAAAAAATACCCAATAGGCTGCCAGGAAATCAGAAAAAACAGCAGTGTATATTCTTGAAGGACCTTGAGTTACTGATGTTTTTGACAATATAAGAACATTCAGGTGCCAAGGCTCCGCAGCACTGGTGGTACCTTGGATAGGTTCCATCTGGCTCCAAGCAAAATGGCACTCAGACTCAAACATCTGTTATGTATAAAAATGAAAAAAAGCATTTGTCAATAAACAGAATAGGCCCTCTATAAAAATAGATTTAATTAATGTCTAAACAAGTCAGTGAAAGTACATACATAAGCCAGATGATCAAAGAGATTTATGTGCCTTCCTCTTAATAATGCGTACCAAGGTCCAACAGCTGGACTAAAGTAAAAGCCTTTCTCAGATCCCTTTGTTCCCGTTAAAGGTCAGCCTGAGACATCATCTTTTATGCATTATGAGATCAGTTATTTTGTCAAAGAAAGTCCAAAGAGGCTACATGATACCCTGGATATTTCTCAAGGAGAGTTTTGACACGTAGAGCGCCACCCCAACTGTTTAAAATATGGGAGTATGTGGCAGGCAGTGCAACTGTGAGACAGAAGAAACTTATTTCTTTAGGAAAATGCTGGACCCTCTTGTTTTCGGCATTTTGACAGAGGATGAAAAGCATAGAGCACAACAGGAAGTAAAGGCTTAACGAAAGCTGGGCTGTGTGAACCCTGGCTACAAATGCGAGAGTATAATAGCTTTTCACACCTTATCTACTTAATTTAGTTATGAATTGTACTATATACAAAAGAGAAGGAAAAACAGTATTGGTTGTAGTGGCAGATTAGGGTATCATCCTTCATTCCATGCAAGCATAAGAAGCCATTATCTGACACGAAGATAATATAGCAAACACAATGTCAGTTTATATGACATAAACTTGCAGTAAAAGCTGGGAAAGGTTGACTTGCTCTTCATACTGTGACCAGATAACACACCACTAACTGGGCCAGCTGATTATGTTAATAATACAGCATGTGCCAGTGCTGTTCCAGAGATGTTGAGAGTCAGAATATACAAAAATATTAAGCGATCACTTACACATAAGTTAGCTACATCTAAGCGTAAACAGAAGTCTCTATAATGCTTGTGAGCAGTTAGTCCAGTAGGACTGACAGGAAGCCCAAAAACAGAGCACACGGCTTCCCAAAGAACAATTAAAGCCAATTTGGTTTCTGTCCCAAAACCTGTCTCCAAAGAAGCCTACCTAAGAAATGCCTGGAAAGAATATTCAGAGGGCAGTGGTAAGAATGTGTTTTGTTACAAACACTGGTTTAAAGGGCAGAAGCAAGTCAGGTTTTAGACGAGAGGTTAAGCAACTGTAAAGATATCCAGCTACTAATTATTTTAATTTCTTCTGTTTCTAAAATTGTCTTTTTAGGTTTGTACCTTTAGTGTTGTTACATAAATCTCTATTTTGTTTCAGTGCTAAACCTGGATGGTGTTGGGGCAAGGAAAACAATGTGAAATTTTTCAAGCTGAAGGTGCACTAAATTCACAGAGCTGGCAAAAATAAAACAATCTACTTGGACTCAAACAAATTAGAATCCAGCAGCATATATCTGAAAACCAAAAGCTGAGGTCTCTTTCCCATCAAGATGAGAGAAAGAAAATATGAGGTCAGGACACAAATTTTTAGAAGGGGAATCTTTAAAGCAACTTTAACTAGGGCCTCTCCTGCAAACTAAGTCAGTGATGAGACATCCTCAGGATCCCAGCAACCCTCCGAACGTCACAGGTGGAAGCTGACTTGTACAAGTCTCTGTGAGAGAAACAATAGAAAGGCAGGGAAAAAAAAAAAGAAGCCCAAGAAAAAACACAAAAAAATCACTAGAACGAAACTTTAGAGCGAAATGTAAATAGTTACCTGTTTGAAACTTCCCATTTGAAGGAAACAAAATTTGTGCATTTTTCTGCAAGTAAATAAGACCGGCTAAAAAACTCCACTATTAGTTTCTCCACCTAACTGAAACTATCAAGAATCCCTGATCTGTTAACCATCACAGGATGAACCACATTATTACTGCTTTACAGTTTGTACTACTGCTAATGTTGCCCAGTCATGATTCTGATTCATATGTGCTGTGAATTGTAGACACAGACTATGAAAGAGATTCCCATCTAAATTCTCTCCAGCCAGATAAGGGTTCACCACTGAATGGGACTGTAAAAATATCTTACAAATCGCATTTCCAATTTGTTTCTTCATCAACAATGATCCCAACAACCAACACTCCCACACCAACTGAGCCAGTCTTCCTCTACCACTAGATGTTTTAGCAACTTGATGGGCTATATTTCTTATTTACCTTCAATTGAAATTACAAATAATTTGTGAAAAGAATGGTTGAGAACATCTCATCTCTCCAAAACAGTACAGTGCCCTTTCTTCCACTGACCTCTTCATTCTGGTGATTATAAACGAGCAATAGGATAATTGAAAGTAATCTGCAACAGAGGTCCCTTTCTCTTCTCTCCAAATGTAGAAGTGCTGCCTGAAGCATCCTTAATATCTGACTATGTGGATGAAATACCATAAAAAAGACCACAGAGAAAGAAAGGCAGTAACACGTATTTCAGGAAGCACTACATGGAGATGGCCTTTTAGTAGCCAAGCAGCAAAAAAATCTCTCTCTGTTCCAGAAATACTGCTTTGTTCCAAATTTCTGTTCTGCAAAGGAATGGGAAATGCCTGATATTCTGCATCAGTTCAACTAGTTCAGCTGAAAAAAATATTAACCTACCACAGTTCCTGCAACTGTGTATCCTTCTAATGTTTGACTTAGACCAATACTTCCACATTATTTTTCATTAAAATATCAATTATGTATCATTTTAAAATGTGTTTTCACACCCATGCACACATTAGCTGGATACCTAGCTGCAATTTAAATGAAATAAAAATCATTATGTCAGCAAAGATCCACTAGCAATCATTTTTTAAAAAATAAATAAATAAATAAAGCAAGAAAGTACACTATGAAATAATGGAAACGAAGACCCAAAGTGACAATAAGGAAGCCATCTGTACATTGACATCTTTTGTATATACTATTTTATTGTACCTCATCTGCTACAGAAGAGAAGTAAATATGATAGGAAAACATTTCAGTTATTATTATTACAATTACAGTCACACCAAGTATGAGCTCTAATTGAAGCTAGAGCCATATACTTCTCATGTGTGACTTCTGTAGGAAAGACATACAAACCAAAGTCATTCTACAACCTGGCAAAACCAGAAATATGCATAGTGTCGACATTATTTTAAAATGTGGTATTTTAATACTATCCTTAATATCTTTGAATATATCCACTTGACATCTATAGACAAAGGTGACACATATAACCTTTCTCTATATTTAGTAAGGAAGATGTTTGTTGGCACTGAAAACTACGCACTATACAATGCTGCAGTCCCTACAGGGTTAATACTTGTTTCTTGAAGCAAAAGAATTCCTCTCAGGAAAAGAAAAGAAAAAAAAAAGAGAGAGAGAAAAAAATACCCACAACACTACTTTTGATTAGAACAGTTTAATCCTAATCCCTTTTCTCTGATCTTGGCAGAGGATTTTTAGCAAGTAACTATATTTGAATAACTACCCAAAATTAATCCTTTTGGTTGCTCAAGGCTTGAAGGGAAAGCAGTCAGAAACAAAGAATTCAGAAAAGTGTCACAGCTGTTTCATAGAATTCACTATTTATAATTGAAAAGACTCTTTTTTTCTTTTCTTTTTTTGTGTGTGGTGTAAGGGTAACCTTCAGCTGCCTTACTTGTCCTTTCTTTTTCACAATAGCAAACATAAGGAGAGAGAGAGAGTAGATATAAAACATTTTCAGCATGAAGTTAAGTGTTTCTGACAGTTTACAGTGTGCAGGATAATGCTGCATGTAGAAGATTCTTGATTCTTTCCTCTACATAACTTGGGCTGATTTAATAAAATTGGAAAAAAGCTTCTCTGATTTTTTGTCTCAGCAGTAATTGGTTGAAAGTGTCAAGCTCATTCCTAGTTTGCAAAAATAGGAATTGCATGTACTGAGCAGGAATTTTATGTGTAGCTGTTGTCCCCTTGATTCTACATTCCCCTCCAAACACTTGGTGCTTTCCAGACTCAAAAATTACCATGACCGATTTAATCTCAAGAACCCCATCCAAGGTGTAAGTAAATCTTTTACACTTATGTAACCAAAAACTACAGAATGCAGATAAATGTTACTCTGAAATATTGTTAACTTAAGTAACTCATCTTTAGCACATTAGTGTCTACGCCCTTCTCAAAGACTAGGTCCTTATACTAGGTTTTGAACACCCAGCTAGGGAGATAGTAATAGTATCTGTTCTCAAGAACTCTCAATCTGCAGAATACATTTCAAAACATCCAAAAATACAATTCAAAACATCCAAAGCAGAATGAGGAGATGAGAATGAGGGAATGAGAATGAGGGAAGATGACTTCTGCTAATGGTAGCCTATGTAAGGACTTGTAGGCAGAAGAGAGAAGGGTTTTTTTTTTTAATATAGAGATTACTTTTCCAAGACTGTAAAACCAAAGCTGATCAAAGAGTGGGAAGAAGAAGAACACTGCATAAATTAGCTTTCAATTTTTATAAATACATAAATAACATTAATCCATCCACAGAGTGAGCTCTATTGGCACGTGTATCCCATGATTACAGCATTTCAACAAATCGCCCACAATGTCGTTACCATATCACTGAGATAAGGATGTGCTTCTGTACACATTAGGAATCAAAAGCTTAAAACCAGAGAAAAAGCAAATTGTTCGATGTCACACAAGGAGTTGGGGGTAAAGCTAGGCTTTTTCTGGCTTAGATATGAAACCCTGCTTCTTGAACAAATATAATAGAAATTATTACCTAAGTTAAGAATTAATGAAATTGGAATGTTATTAAAAACTACTACAAAAAATCAGTTTCCTTGTCTAAAAGGAATACAAGTTTCAACAGCAACTTCCTATGTTGTGGTCATTCGTCAGACTTCAATCATCTATTTCTACTGCGTTTTCTCAATTTCCCTGAATGTTTTGGATCAGATCTATTTTACTATTAACTTATGGCCTAGTCTATATGCAATTTCTCACTTTCCTTTCCTTGCACACTTATGTTAATATTTAAGATAGCAATAACACAAACACTTTTATAAAAGATTCCATTATAATTCTTTCGTAACAACATTTTCGCAGTCCTTGGGATGTATTTCTTACGTTTGCATTGTAAATTCATATGTATCTGGATGACAGGTTTTCCGTTTTGTACAATTTTATATCGTTTGTCCTAATTTTATTAGCAGGACTCCAGATCCAATTGTAAAGCATATCTTTAATTCAGAAGTAGGTAACGTTCTCAGATTTCCCAAGCAGTCTCTGTAAAAGCTTGGACAGAGAATAAGACTGAAATTCTTTAATTATTCCATGTTTTGCAGCAAGATCTTTGGTGCACATGAGAGTAGGGTAATATCAGCTGGGAAAACAGTCACACTGTTACTCCAGGGGCTAACAGTTTAGATGGAGCAGTTCATTCAAAGTAAGAACAAAGAAACAGAAAAGAAAAAAAATATTGTGTGATATGCACAAAAGGCAAAGATTTCAAACACTTTCAGTGTTATCAGCATTTCTCCACTCTTCTGCTTACTATTTAGGCGAAGAAGCTAGAAGCTCCTCCATCCCTGATCCTCAACATTATTCACGTCTTTTATGTCATTGATAAGACTTCTGGCAGGTGACTAAAAGAAATCAAAGAAATATGGTCAACAAGTCCATGAAGAGCACACACTAACCCAGGAAAAAAACATGCTCTTCCCAAGCCAAGCAATTACAAAGATCTTGCACTGTTAAATGTAAACATTCTGTCTGATCAGTTGCCACTACAGGGAAATAATATGATTTGTTTCACTTATAATCTGATCTATGGGTCCCAGAAACACAGAAGAGGGACCAATGTTACTGGTAACAGATGAGTAAACTGATACCTAATGGAGGTGCTATGAAAAAATATTTTAAAAATTAATAATTGTGAATACAAAGCTGCTAGCTTCTTTGTGCATCTGCATTATTCAAGTACATACCATGAGTTTCAATCCATTATAGTTAAAATAAAACATTGTCTCTCTACAGTTAAAAATGATGCTCAGAAATATTCCTCTTCTTTTTTCTCCTTCTTCAACCATGCGACATTGTTAATGCAGGAGAAAAATAAATTCCAGAAACCAAAGTCATGCTTTGTAGTCTATTAAAGCCCAGCTGTCGGCCAGAGTTAAGGAAATGATTGTTCTGTTTGTGCCATTTCTAATTAATAATAACTAAGGATTAATAAAGCAATTTGGAAAAAGAATGTGCCAGGTAAGGATTTATAGGCAGATGAAAGTCATTTTATTGTAAATAATCAAGGATAAAATTAAATGGGAGCTAAGACATTTTATGGTGTAGCAAAAAATGTTTAACACATTTTACAAGCTCTGCTTCTCTTGCAGCCATGTTAATGGAAGTGAAGGTACTGAAAAGTTGCACTTTCATCCCTGACAAATAGATCGTTAGCTCAGAGACACCTGCAATGTTTAGCAGGTCTCTGCATTATTGCAAAAAGCATGAAAACTGATCTTATAGCAGGACATTTTTCTGTCTATTGAGTATTAACGTTTCACAGCACAATGGATGGTTTCTAACTGCACTGCTGAGGAAGAGATGGTTTGGGCCTTTCAGGAATCACCCTCAGGACCTGCCCTCAGGAGCTCCTCTTGGCCTACTGCAGCACGTTTATTACATCATGTAACAAAAAAAAAAGAAACAAAAAAAAAGGTCCAGTTGGACTGGTCTTGAATTCTTCTACCCATAAATGAGAGAAAGAGCAATTCCCCATTCACCTCCTAAGGCAGCTAAACACACATATGAGGATGAAAATGTTCAGGTCTCAGGTAGTCTGCCACCGTTGCCCTGACCAGAGCCCATCCTACTCCACAGACCTTCTGCAGGCTGCTGATTTTTACATCCATACTCTAAACATGGGTCCAAATCCACTGTTTAGTCCTGGCCTGCCTGTCCACGTGGCTGACATGCAGCATCAGCTCAGCTTGGGTGCCTAAATTAAACTCACATATATCACCAGCAGAGACCCAGCGTCTCCTCTCTGGGGCGACCCACAGCTGGGCCTCCATGAGCCGGTTCTGAACCCTCCAACACAGGCTGCCCTCCCACACCACTGGGCACACCCATCAGGCTGTGGTAGCGGGGGGCTGTAGGGTTCCTCGTGTAGGAGGAAGGTCGTGAACTGCCCTGCTGGCTCTGACACCAGTTTTAGCCACCCATTGCCTGCCAAAACCTCTGCCAGTTGAGGAGCACCTGGTGCCATTCCACACAGGTGGGAAAGAGTCCAAGGGGACCCACAAGGGTCCACAAGGAAGGGTCTCACAAGGACAATAACTGGGAAGAGATGCTTCCCAGTGCTTGCTCTGAGCCCCTGCCCCGGAGCGGCAGCAAGAAGCTGGAGGAGCTGCCTTGGCCTCATTGCAGCTGGACACAGCTGCCCCAGATGCTGGGGGAGCAGCCACTGGGCTGGGGGTGACCAGGGAACCTGGCAGGGGAAGCTGAACCCTAGGGTGCAGAAACTGAGGGCTTCAGGGTTATGTCACATAAATTAGGGGCCTGTACTGGTGATGTGTATCATACTTTGAGCCCAGCCATGGGCACAGTCTACACTATGAACAGAGTACACGGATAACATCTTCAGATTCAGCTGGACAAGGTGCTGGGCCATCTTGTCTAGAATATGCGTTTGCTAAGAAAGATTGAACCAGAGGATTCTGGTGGTCCCTTCTAACCTAGTATTTTGAGATTCTATGATCTTCAGGCCGCCTTGTTAACCTCTTTTAGATCTCAAACCACAGACAGAGTCCAAATCTGTGGTCATTAACTCCACTGTCGGATCCCAGTTTCTTCTGTCCCTCTTATGGATGGTCTTTTGCCCACTGTAACAGTTATGGAATAGTTAAGGAGCCAGAACTTTCTTTGTAGTCACTCAAAAACCTGCAAATTTTGTTTGCAGCAATGTGCACTGGTCAGGGCCAGTAAGGCCTAGGGATATCCTCAGGACCCTGACAGCTATGTTGTAGACAGGAGTTCGGGCTGAGTAAACCCCCGTTACAACTCTTACACTAAGTATTTCATTAGATATTGTCTTCTTTCATGGCAAATACAGGTTTAATCATCTATTGCCCTACTGGAAAAATATCAGGTCTGTATTTGATGAGAAAAATGTAAAACCAATACAGTTTATATAAGAGAGTACATGACATTACAGAGCTGTGTCTGGTCAAAATCTTGCTAGTCTGTCTACATCAGGCCTATAATTTCCTTCTGGATGTCTAGGTCTACACCTTTCAGAGCATCACTGGTACATAAAGCTTTTGCAGCAGTGCCTGAGTGCCCAAAACCAGGCATTTCTGTGCCATATCTTGGAAATGGGATCGTATTCTCCAGTCTGTGAAATTGTTTGTTTCTAAACATCTCATTTCTTTTTAAAAAATAATATTTAAGAAAAATATTATTTTTTAAAAAGTATATAGAACCTGTTCTATCAACTGCCAAGTAGTTTCGAAACGTCTAGTCCTTGGAACAGTCAGTCCTAGTTTCTTCTATGGTTTACTCACATATTTATATACATATACAAACACAAACATATGCACAGAATAATCGAGTCTTGTAGCTAGAAGAATACACAGTTCCAGTTTTAGTAATGAAAACATAATGCTTCAGGGAGGATTAGCAGAGGAGTTCAGAATGGCTTTATCAGTATCTGTTCCTATGTCCAACATGTAGAAGTGGGACACAGGTATCCTGGAATTACTTTCACCAGGAAAATAAGTTTTTGTATAATTTAAAGGTGAATTTTTACACATGTGATAAATCTTGACCATGTGCTGATAACAAAGAGCACTGATAAATCTGCCAGGCTGTAAATCTTTTTTTTTTCTTTAACCTTGAAACCAATATTTAGGTTGCTCCATTTTGCAGGGGCAGTGGTAATGGTGCTATGGTGATTTTTGCATTTTTCTTTTTCCTTGATTTCCATATTCACAAGGTAAATGCTTAGACTGTCAGTTGCTCAAGTTAATTCTTTGCAGGGCAATAGGATGAGAACCAAAGCAAACAATTTCTTTGATTAGCCATATACCAAACACAGCTGTAGTTCTACCTTCTGATTATGTCCCTGATTCAATTTCATTTGGAGGATAACTTGTGTTGATAACTGAATAAATCGCTTTGTGTACATGCTGCACAATATGGATTAATTTTTGTCTTTTAGAAATAGCTACTAATTCTTAGTATAAAACTACCCAAATTTCAAACATAGGATTAGAGGATAGGTTGGAAGGGAATAGTGTCATCCATTTAAATAAGACCAGTATTTGTCTTAGTAATTTTATTATCCTGTATACCATCTTATTTTAAAATGTAGGTCAAGAAAACAGTTTCTTTATGTATCAGGTCACAGAATCTCAGAATTGCAGAACCACAGCATCAGTGAGTTTGGAAGGGACCTCTGGAGGTCATTTTATCCAACTTCACTGCTTAAGCAGTGGCACCTAGAGCATGTCTAGATGTTTTTTTAATACCTCCAAGAATGGACATATTCAGTTGCTCAGGACAACCTGTTCTAGTACTCAGTGACCCTGACAGCACTTGGAGGAAGTTAACTTTGAATATTAACCACATTTCTTGTGCCTCTCTTCACGCCAGGGATTTATCCCATGGGACTCTTCCAAGCAGATCCTTAAAGACGCCAAAGTCTGGTCTCTGAAGTCTAGGGTTGTGATTTTGCTTTTCATCCAACTCTCTCTTCTCAGAATCCTGAACTCCACCATCTTATGTTCAATGCAGCCAAGGCTGCCTTCAACCTTGCATCTCCAGTGAGGCCTTCCTTGTTTATGAGTATGAGATCCAGCGGAGCACCTCTCCTCATTGTCTCCTCTATCACTTGGGTAAGGAAGTTGTCATAGATTCTCTCCAGGAACTTCCTTGGTTGCTTATGCCTTGCTGTGTTGTTTGTCCAGCAGACACCAGGGTGGCTGAAGTCCCCCATGAGGACCAGAGCTTGTGAATATGAACTTATTCATACCTGTCTGTAGAAGGCCTCATTCACTTATTCTTCCTGATCAGGTAGCCTTTAGCAGACACTACACTGTCACCCATATTGATTTACTCTTTTAATCTTATCCATAAGCTTTCAGATGGTTCATTATTAATCCTGAGGCAGAGCTCCATGCATTCCAGCTGTTCTCTCACATAAAGACCAGCTTCCGCTCACCTTCCTGGCCTGTCCCTCCTGAAGAGCCTGTATCCCTCCATTGCAAAACTCCAGTTGTGGCAGCCATCCCACTAAGCCTCCATGATTCCAACAGGATTGTAGCCCTAAAACTAAGCACAGATCTCCTCATGTTTATTCCCCATGCTATGTGCATTAATGTATAGGCACTTCAGAGAGGCAGCCCAGCATGCTGATTTCTGGTGGGTGTGGGGTTCCCCCAAAAAAGGCACTTCCTTGATTACATGGAAATGCTGGAGGTCACCTGGCTTAAGCTCCATCTTGTTGATTTTGTGTTCACCTCATCTGAGGTCCTTTGCTTCTCAGTCCAGTCCCTCATCCTGTCACAGGGCTGCTGTTAGCTCACTCTTGGTTATTGCACCCTGCCTATTTAGAGAAACAAATATGTAATAGTGCATACACTGATAGGTTAGAACTACCTGGAATTTTTGTGTGTTTGCTCATTTTGTTATTTGTTTGAAATTTGACTCATTCTAATGCAAAGCGTATCTGTGCACAGTAACCTTTAAAAGCAGTTAGTATCATTATTTCAGCCTAACCTTGTTTCAAAAATCACCAAGAAACAAGGTAATAAAAGAAGCATCATTAGCCAGTCACTCCTCTTACAAAACAAAATCATGGACCAGATGTTCAGTTGGGAACTATTCCATTTATTTTATCTGAATAATTGTATTCATGGACAGCAGAACAACTCCATAAATTTACACCAGACAAAGAACGGTCTGGTTTTCCTACTCCTTTTACCCTAAGATTCTCATTATTTTTCTCTCAGGGCATAGGCTATTCAAGCAAATTTTGTCCAGCGTTTAAAGAGCGAACAAAGTCAGATGCTGATAACATAATGACTGGTTCAGGAAAATGAAGAGGGATGCATGCAGTTTGTTTTATTAGGAAAACTCACAGGCCAAGTTCCAGCTGTGGGAGGATTCTCCAAGTAGTAGCAGCAACGGGTGAGGTAGAAAGGGTCTCCCATTCAGTAGGAGCTCAGGATCACTTCAACTCAGGACACAGGCTGACAGAAAACAGAATTTAAACCAGAAAATATGTAGGGGAGTTATCATTTTTCCATTTCTCTGTTGCTGTGAATGTGAATACATTAGCAATTACCAGTAGATTAATTCCACATACATTTATTGCTGACTTTTGTGATGAGGAAACATCGCACTTGGAGTAAGAAAGCAAACTGAGAACATTATAAAAAACAGGATATTTGGTTTTCATACCTATTTCATTCTTAAGTTGTCAGATCACTATCCATAATGTTTTAAATAGATATACTACGCACTGTAGATGTAACATTTCTGCAACAATGTCACCTGAATTGCAAATGATACCACAAGCTAATTGTTTTAGCAGCAAGGACTTCTTGATGATGAGTAAAGGAGGAAGCCCAATACAAAACACATTTTTCTGTAAGGAAACTCATTCGTACTACTACATAGGTAAATAAGGAGCACATAATAAACTCTCTTCATGTAGGATTTTTAAAATGTCATTACAGTTGAAAATTGCTATGAACATGCAGTTCAATGTGCAAAAGGTAAAGCACTGTTTGCTGCAAGACACAGAGGAGCAAGGAACAGAAATTACGAATTTGAACCTTAACAGTCTGTGCTTGAAGAAAAATATAAAATATAAAATTAGGTCTTTATGATCTTTCCAGTCTTGCCTACATTCAAAGTATCTAACTCACTTGAGTAACAACTTTGGGATTTGTTGAAATGTTTACTTGTAGAAGATCATAGAATGGTTTGGGTTGGAAGGGACCTTAAAGATCATCCAGTTCCAACCCCCCTGCCATGGGCAGGGATACCTTCCACTAGGCCAGGTTCCTCAAAGCTCCATCTAACCTGACCTTGAACAGGGATGAGGTATCCCCAACTTCTCTGGACATCATGTTCCAGTGTTTCAGTGCCCTCATGGTGAAGAATTTCTTCCTTATACCTAATCTAAGTCTACCCTATTACCCTATACCCTTTGTTCTGTCACTGTATGCCCTTGTGAAAAGTCCCTCTTCAGCTTTGTTATAGACTCCCTTTAGATACTGGAAGGCTTCTATAAGGTCTCCGTGTGGCCTTCTCCAAGCTGAACAACCCCAATTCTCTCAGCGTGTTTTCATAGGAGAGGTGCTGCAGACCTCTGACCACCTTCAAGGCCCTCCTCTGGACTCACTGCTACACATGACCAAAGGAAGCAAAATCATCTTCATAATTTGCCAAGCACATGAGGCCCTGGATAATTTTCTTTGTGACTAAATATAATGTAACTCCATGAAGAGCATCATTTAAATTGTTAAATATTAATTATTTAAAAATCTAAATGAATTTCCCCAGAGCATCCTTTAACATCATGCCTCTATATTAGAATTGCGTTACCAAAAAAATGAATCCTTACAGGTTTTGAGTGACTTGTCTGTAGCATGCAGTATTCTTTCAATGTAAGCATTTTTCAGTCATAGCATTAGCAGCAAGTGTTGCGCTAAATTTATGCTGTTAGCCCGATTTCCACAAAGGTTTATTTTACAAAAAACGGCACTCAGGTGCTGCTGTTCTACCATACTTTTATAACATTAATGTGGGTCACTGACATGATAACAGGAAACTATGATTTCATGTCAGCAGGGTTAAAATTTCAGGCTTGAATAAAATGTTTCAGTCAGAAGGGACAATACAGTCAAGGAACAAAAAGCCATTTCCATTTATCTTATCTGACAGTAGAAAATACAGAGTATAAGAAAGTACTAAGGGAGCACTTGTTAGCACCATTACAACCAAAGAGGACTTTAACACCAGGGAATGTTTTAAGTATTTTACTTCTAACATGGACTCATTTCCCTTGCAATTACCTTTAAGGTGCTCTGTCGTTTTGGCTGCTTCCCATAGCTACTTCTAGTAATGTATGCCATCAACTTCTCTTAGTCCACCTTGCAATTGCATTAAAATACACGTTTTGGTGGCATCAGAGACTCTACTTGATGTAGTTCAGGTACTTGCCTTTGTTCTATAAAAAGGAGCATATAAATAAAAAGTACTTGAACTAGTTTTCCATTCTGAAATATTAATACAAGTAGTTAATAACATAGCACATCTTTGCTGAAGATCCAAAATAGAAACAAATGAGATTTATAGGTATGAGATCTTTATCTAGTAAAATGTGCTGAATTTTTAAACTTTGCTTAGTGATATTACTCTCAATCCTTCTATATTCACCCTTAGGACCAAAATGGACAATATTTTTTTACTGGCTTATTGCTGTTCCAGACTGGTGGAGATTTTTGTAGATGACTTCATTGCTTCCAATTAAGAGCTGATATAAAGGTCAATTTTATATTATACTTTATTCCTCCTTATTTGGACTCTCAGATTCACAATTGCATAATGAAAAATAAAGCAACGTAGGGGAGAATGAGGTAGAAAAAAAATGCTGGTAAAAATTAGGAACACAAATCCTAAATTGAGTTTAGGTTTTTCCAATTTAAATATGGATGGAAAAGTTTCCCAGTGTCCATGCGTAGAATCCGTATCTTTGTATCCCCTCATACAGGTATTGTTGGCTGATAATTGGCCCAGAAACAATTTACTTCGGTGCACTTCTACCCCTAATGTAAGGTACCATGGGCTGCTGAAAATATTAATAGCGTTGCTAACCCAAATCTTCACAAATCACTTAAGACTTGGCTTAAAAATTGCTAGGTTTAAGAAGTATAATGTGTGGACTGATTTTTTTTCATACATTATTGGGTTTTGATAAATAGTAAAACTTTCCCTAAATCATTTATTCACTGTCAGTTTGTCTTTGCTGTGCTTACCATGCCCTCTCCCAGCAGAGAAAATGTTATTGGCTTGTATACAGCCTCTGAATCCACAAAAGGAGAGGCACAGCCTACTAAGGCTACCCAAGAGAGATATCCTGTATTCCCAGGTTTTGTTGGACAGCTTGATCCAGTTTTGCATTACTGATTTAGGAACAAACTTAGATTTGAACCTGACATTGAGAAAAACTACAGTGACGATAACATTAATGTCAATATAAGTGATGGTGATAATGGAAGGCAGAAGTTACTTTGCCTCCTTTTTGCAGAGACAGCAGTGGCAGGTATGTAAGTTATCTTGGCCAAATCGAAATCTGACATATGCAACTTTTTGTGGCATTAATTACTGGTAGTAATCCACCACCAATGAAAGCAAAGTTCTCAGAGGAGGGAAAAGCTATGAAAACACGCAAAAGACACGTCTTCAGTAGGACAGAGTTTCTACTGGTAAATTCTTGATCCTTCATCTACATTCAGACACATTTCTGTGGAGCTATCAGAGTGTGATTGAAAGAGATTCACAATTCAGTACAAGTTCACAATTTTTTATACATGGAGTAGGTTACAGGAAATGCTGGGAATGTCTTATTAACAGATCTATCTGATAGTTGTCAGTGACACCATTAAATCTCGTGTGCAAAGGAAAAAGTGCGGACTTAATTGAAGCAAGCTCAGGTATGAATGGCAGTGAAACTATTCAAGCTTGGCTTTAAGCCATTGGCAATTTGGCAGTCAGCTGCGGGGTAAGTACAAGCAGCCTCTTGTGTCAATTCTTTTGAAATTTCACTGGTGAAAGGAAAAAAGCTGTCAAACAATGTCAAAGCAACTCATGAAAAATTAAAACATCTACTTGTGAAAAGTTCTCAATTCAGCTGTTCTTTACTTTGTATTAAATAAAATGTTATGCAACTGAAAAGAATGAAGTTCAAGGCAAAGTTCTGGTTGACTTCAGATGACCGGGTCTTTTCCAAAGGCTTCAAAATCAAAACATAGCATTAACCAGTTATCAGTTTGTAAAAAAATTCCACTTCTAAGGTCAGTTCTCTATAGTGGTTTTTACTGTATTGGAGAAACACTTTAAGAAATTCACATTTTATCAAAAAACTCTTTAGCACATCCCACAGAGCAGGTAAGAGACACGCTCCAGCTGTTCTGACAAGGTTATGTATTCATGAATTGCTGAGTCACATTCAAAGATAAACCCCAATTCCCTGAAATCTGTAATTGAAGCACTGACATGAGATCCATGGCAAGCAAGAAAAGACCAGGCTGAACGACAAAGAGGTAGACTGTAAACCTAATGCCATTATATGCAGCATAAATACTCAGATATTTTAAGACAGGTAAACCATCTTTTGTATATATTATAAAGTATATACCTGGAGAAGCTCAGAGGAAACAGTGTAGTCGTCAGTGCTAAACAACAACATAAATTCTGGAGAGCTTGCACCAGCTAAACCGTGGTTGTCCCATCTGTAGCATTTTATTTTCATGATTTACTTCACATAACATCATCACATTTTAGGTTAATTTCATATATTTTACTAACCATTTATATGCCTGATCGTGTTGAATAGTTATAGTCAAGTTATCTGCCAAAGGTGAATAAACTGAAGATATTCACCCACCTGCTCTGAAAGAAAACTGAAGGAAATAGTCATGGTAATTCCCTATTTGTTCTCGTAGAAATGCTATTAGTGAAAAATAAGAGGGTATTAAATCCTGTACTCACCAACAGAAGAAAACTATTTACATTTTTCAAATTGTAAATTTTTCAGCAGAAACACAATGCAGATTGCAAACTTTCAGCCATTTCTATGACTTAAAAAAAAAAATCAAGATTCTGGTAAAAGAATGCTTTTCAACTACTTTATTCTCAGCATGGAAATGTCCTATGCCTTGGATCTCCAGTGACAGTTTTAAGGTCTTAGGGCCTCAGCCACAGAATGTGCTTTCCAGTTACTTTAAACACACTCCGCATGGCACCACAGCCTCTGTCACCTGGTAGCTGCTTGTGCCAGACCCAGCTGTTCTGGTTGCCTTTGGCAGATGGAAGAAGTGAGGTGGAAACCATGGGTGTGCAAGGTAGGAGTCTTGTCTGACTATTCTCGCTGTATAAGACTTCTACATAGCTTGGGCAAGGCTGATTTTCTCACATAAACCTCCTTTCAGATGGGGCCACTGGCCACTGACAGTGCAGCTGGAGTTTGCATTTCATGAATCTGAACAATTAAAGGATGGACAAATTAGAGACCACTCACTTATGACATGACCAATAAGTGGTTCAAAGCTAGCTGGTAGCACTAAATTGATTTTTGAATGGCTAATATTGTATTTTGCAGAAGAGCAAACAAGCAGAGAGAGAACTCAAGAGCATATAATTACAAGTGTCATAAAGACAAAATACAAGAGTAAACAAAAATTGGGATCAGATAGGTTTGCAATAAGCGTTGAACTAATCACAGCACAAAATAAAGGTACAAGAGGTTCAGAGTTGTTTATTCATTAAAATTTCTTCTGATCCACTCAAAACCACAAACACACAGATTAGTAGAAATGTGCTCCAGTGCACATGTGCAGAACCACTTTTGTTTTGTCACAGCCACAGTATACATCACCAAGCCTCATCGAACCGCAAGATTCTAATGAGCTGGTGAGGCCGCAGAATGACCCTCCAGCACTGTTTGAAACTTTATTGTCTCATGATTGTGCAAGTTTGCACTGCTCAAGTCTTCCACTCATGTTTCTCCCTTATATCTCTCCCCTCAGAACTATATTTCTGTGTGGTTTATTCTTCACTTTTTCACATCTATTCTGCTCCACTTTATTTTCTTCCAGCATACTCAGGTACTGCAGCCACTTGTCATTTTAAAGAACCAGACCTCCTCTCTTATCTTGCCTCTTAAATCTTCCAAATGGTCCCAATGAAGGTGGTTTCCCTAAAGGCTGTATAAAAGAGCCTCCAATCTAATTAGTCCAGCAGAAACCTTGTCTTTGGGATTTTGGTTGGTCTGTTTTTTCAGATTTTAAGCTTTTCCTCAGCAATAGTCTTGCATCAGTCTTAGCACTAGTCTTATAAAAATTTCCTACAGAAAATCACTGAGGAACTGTGCTGTGTCATGGCTGCAGCAGGACTAGGCCAAACCTCGGTCTGACAGAACAGCACGAGTGTTTTCTTTCAGCACTTCAATATGTAAGGGCAAGCTTTTCTGAGATTTGAAGTGGCACAGCATATTCATTCCACGTAATGCTGTATACAATGTAGAGAATTTGTATATTTAATCCTCCAGCCTCATAAAAATACTTTTGTTCCTCCTTTAACTCTCAAGTGCTTCCGTATTTCTACTTACTTTCATTTTGATATGACAATAAGAGACAATACATTGTAAGTTTCAACTCTCTTTTTCAGCAGGGTTAACCTTAGGTGCAGCTTAGTGGCTAAATCCTCACTTTTGAGAGGCAGAAGCATAAGCACTGGTAACATACAGATGTTACTCACTTTACACAGGCACAACTCAACGGCTTTTGCCAAGTGAAGAAAAAAATTGGTCCATTTCATTCATTTTGTACTTGCTGATTGAATCCAATTGTTAAACCTATATATGATGGTAGATTTTCCAATTTCACGAGAAGTACATGCAGTACATGTGCTCTTCCTTTAGTAAAATGGATCATTAACAACTGATGCAAAGTGGCATAATAGATATTACTATTGTTTTTTGCAGCTAGTGCTGAGTTCAACTAGGGATTAAATTGCCTCATGCTGCACACATTAATAATTACTAAGGCTGACATTTATGATGGTAGCATGAGTGATATTTCAGGCTTTCAGATGGATGTCATTTCAGAGACTATGTAGTAGATGTTTACATGCTCATATGGCTGCTAATAATTAAAATGAACTTCAATTATTTGATGTACAGATATCAAACCTTTCTTGACAAATATTAATAAGGTATATATAATACATATGTCATATATGTGAGATGCATATAATATCAGTTTGTAGGTTTTCGGCAATGAACAACACATTTCTATGCTCTCAACTGCAATTTCATGTTAGGGAAAAATATTATCTTCTACTTAGTTTAATATTTTGAAAAAAAAGCAATCAGTCCCAGTTTCTTCATGCAGAGGGGATACAGTTTTTCTGCTTTCATAATGGAATGGAAAGTAATGATGCATTCCAACAAAAGCATAATTCTATCTTTTGGTGTTTATGATCAACTTCCATAAATACAGCGAAGCACTAAGCTCAGAGTATAATACATGAATCCTGTAGTAGCAGAGATGGAAGTGATTATGCCTGAAGAGATATCAGCAAGTAAAAATGAATTGCCTGTAAAACTATTTCTTCATGGTGTAAGGCTGTGTGTTACAATGATCAACTTGTGCAAATTTTCTGCTGACAGCCATAATGCTATATAGCTATATTGCAGACTTTGGGTGAAGAATTGCCCTTTCTGACACTACCTCAATGGATCAGAGTTTAAAATTCAGTTTGTTATACTTTCATTTTCCTCTTTCTCTGCCCATCTGGCATTAGCCTGCTCCTTGTATTCATCAAGCAACTCCATGGCCTTGGTGCATTCACTTTTCCTTCCAGCATCTCTGGTTTAGTGACTCAGCAAAAGTAGTTTTTATTCCAGATCAGGTCAGTGTAAGTTATTTAGCCATAATTGCCTATGAATATGTTGGGATCGACACTGGAACTCCTGGCTACTCAGAGTCCCAGTTCTGCGTTGCAAAACTTGCAGTGAAGCTGAGCTGCCATGGATTCATTTTCTATGCTTAAACATGCCAGATTAGAGCTGCCTCTGGTACAACACTTCTGCTGATATTTCTTACAGACTGCCCACCTACTTGGTGGCAGCTGGGCAAAAAGCTGCCTGAATTAAATAAAAATTCCCTAGCTCATTGTAAATGATATAATATTTTTTTCGTTACTATTTGTTCTTCTTTTTCCTTCTGAGATTGTTTAACTCTGAAATTGTAATACAGCATTGAAACTGTCTAAGGACACTCCATATGAGTTATTTCAATATACTACTGTAAAGCAAAACCAGGAAAAAAATCAAATGCAGTCAGCAAGTTTTATGTGTATAGTGAGAAAGATACCAATCATGTCTCATGAAAGAAAGGAGGACACCTGAGACGTTAAGAGTCTATTTATAAAATACAGCCCAGCTAAACCAGTAGTTTCTTTAAAAACTGACCAGATGTTTAAAAAAGGGCAAGCAGGAACTGAAACATGCCAGAGAGAAATAAGTTTTCAATTCCATGCTTGCTACATCTAAAGTATACTCTCACTGCTCTAACTTAATAGGTAACACCAAAATTCCTAGCTATAGAGGAGGGAAAACTCACATAGACCTACTTTTGATCTTTTTTTAAAAGTCTTGAAAAACTACCAGTGCCATCTTGAAATTGTTCTGCTGTTATGGGCAGCCAATTCAGAGAAGGCTGCTGGTGCTCATGGTATCGGAGTTGTTCAGACAAATAAATGAACACATTTCTGTGTTTCATGAAGCTGCAGGGGACAGAAAATCCTGCATAAGCTATTAGAGAACTGCAGTAAACATGCCTTTTGATCACAAGGGCACATATTACTGTTGTGAGGTTAAGCACAACAAAAATAAAATCAAGGTGAGTTTTTTAAAACTGTCCAGTCAGGAAAAAATACTGTTTTTTCTACTAGAACTAATACATTGTTTTCCGTGAAAAGAGTTTGTTTCTAAACAATACTGAGGGCTTTGGTGGTTTGGGGTTTTTTCCTCCCCCATAATAATGAACTGCTTTTTTTGCTAACTAGGCCAAAAGAAAGAAATTACAAACATACTTAGGGTTTTCTCAGTCACTCCAAGACTAAACTCAGTGGCTCCATGGCCACATCCAGTTTGGCATGGTGTACTTGCACTACCACGTTTTCCCTGTGGCATTTGTTCTCACAGGTGCCAAGGATGGCATTGACCAGACTGTATGTGGCACACTATGAACAGATAACGCTGTCATCAACTGTAAAGATGTCACTATAAGTGTAGTCACAGGTAGTGGGTTTTCATAGCCCTAATATATGAAGTTGTGTGAAAGTTCTAGATTTTATTTTCTTTGAGAAACAAATAATCTAAAATGACTTTTCCACTCGTGTCTATGAGGGAGAACTTCACAATCTAAAGATTGAAAAAACACACCACAAATACTAACAAAAACGTGTGGATTTTTATAGTGATTTTTACTTATTCCTATGATTTTTTTAAAAAACTTGGGATTTGGCTATGTTGTTAATGTGTCAACACAGAAAAACCTGCAATTACTGTCCAAAAAGTACAGTTAGGAAGCAGAAGTCCAGACAGTTCAATGGTCTTGTTCAGGTTTCCACAGAAAGCCGTAGTATGACACTAAAACTGAATCTCCTAAACCACAAAACAATCACTTATTAATGAGACTATCTTTACAATTTGGATAACATCTACTTAAAAAGAAAACTAGTAAGAATAACTGACTATTGAAACCAAAGCTTCTGGGGATATGTATTCTACACTAAAAATACTTACTGACACCTATGCAGCAAAATAGAGTCAATAATAACATGTTGATTTCCAAACTTAACAAGGGAAATGTAGAAAAACTTATAGAAGAAGGCTCTGTAACATTTCCCAATATTTATTTAATTCTAAAATCTGAACTATCGGTTCTCATTCATCCCAAAACGAAAACAAACTCTTTTCTAGTTTGAGAAGTTTCTGTATTACAGAAGGCAGAGAGAAAAGAAAGGGATCATATTAACAGAGAGTTTTGAATTTTTTGAGATTAAAAGTTTCAGTGAGCTTTGCACTTCCACTATGTTTGAAACATGTGAGGGCAGTTTGGGGAAAATCAGTGTCCAGATCATGGCACTCAGAATTATTTTGTAATGCTACCTATGGAAACCAAAATGAAGTGTAGCAGAAGGTGGAAAATCTTGCAGAGATTATGTAAAGGTGTTCAAAGTCTCTATGTTAATGAATGTTTGCTAAGCCATCTTTTATTGTCTTCTGTCTAAATATCTTCACAAGGAATTGTCTTTACTGATTACTACTACTACAGCTACTAGTGTGGGTAAGTTGTTGAAAGGTATATTACATACAGCAAGTATTGTAAGGGCTGAATTCAGGAATAAAATAGGTTTACATAGCACACACTTCAGGATTTATAGTACGACTGTCTTTTCAGGAAAGGGTCACTTTGCAACACAGTAGTTGTTTCATTTATCTTGTGCTGAGTTACAATAGAGAGTGGACTCAAAGTTGATTAAAAATTAAAATGCACTTTATTCAACATAATGGTAAAGTGATGTTACGTAAATTGAACTGACTTCAATTTCTCTCATCACGATCTGCTCTCTGGTTTCTTTTCATATGCTGATATTCTTAAACAGTGGACATTTTCTGAGAATTTAAATGTGAAGGATTTGAAGATCTAATTGCTCCCAAGGCTAATGGCCACTATTACATGAAGCATGACTGGGACATTCTTCTGCTTCATTTGGTTCTCTTATATTTCCTTCCTGTAGAGTCAGGAGGTCACCTGTTCTACTCATACGGTATAGAAATACAATGAAAGCATTTCTTCCTCCATAAATTTTGTAGAAATATAGGATAGAAATATATCCATATTGCATAGAAATATACCTGTATTGCATAGAAATATATCTGTATTGCATAGAAAAGCATTGGATCTCAGCACAAGAAAATTTCCTGACTTGGACTTCACATGAATTCATCCTTCATGCTAGCAATAATTTTATTTACTACTAAAGAAGCCCCTATTTTTCTGTCCTCAGATTAATTCTTAACATTTCAGAGTGTAATCAAAGTTACACAAGGTACAGCAAGTCCCAGATAAGTAAGAATGACAATTAAGACACCCTCTTACAGGATCATGTAACCAGTGTGATTTCACAAATATAAATTTCTCAGAAGCCCAGCTGGTTTTTTTGCAGTCCTACCCTTACATGCAGGTTCTTTGCTAGTCCTTTTCATTCTAGGTAAGCATTAGCTGGTGTTTTCACTCACAGCACATGTAAAGATCGAACTCCAGAGGCATCTTGTTCTACTATAAACTTCTCTTCTGAAAATGTCATTGCATTATCTTGAATATGGCTTAAGTTTTTTTCTTTGTGCCGATTTGCCTAAATTAAAGTTAAATATTATCATCAGATCTACTGCCTGTACCATCTTGTCACATAAAGCAGCTTCCTGCTAGTGAGAAGTTTAATGTGCCTTTGAGTTTTGGATCATGTGTGGTATCTACTTCCTACCTTCAGAATTCTCTTACTAGACATAATTAACATAACCCATTTTGAGTTGTCTACTTCACATTTTTCTAATTTTTAATATATCCTATGTAAAAGAAAGCTTTTAACTGATATTAATTTGTCATTATTATTTATCCCTATATGAAAAGATACTCTTAGGTGCTTTTATTGCTTTCCTGTGAGGCTTTTTGTCCCTAGAAATCGTGTCATGAAACACGGCAATGTCCAGACAGCAAAGGAACTACTCAAAGTAGATTACTTTAAAATACTCTAAGGTCCCAGGATATTCATGGTCAGCTCTCTTTCTGCTTCCTCTTTCTCAAGGCCTTGAATTTCAGGTCAGCTGCACAACAGTTTTTAAGGTCAAAACACTTGTTAGCTTATTAAATGGAACCAGCTTCAAAGTGGAAAGGCCTGCTAATCACCCTTCTTCAGCATAGCCTCTGTTAAAAAAAAAATCCCTTATGAAGTCAAAACTTATGACAGAGAGGAGAAGAGAAAGAATTACATGTCATCCCAGTATTCTCACTTAACACACATGGTAACACAGTTCTGAAAACCAGCAGTGACAACAAGTAGAGGTAAGCATAAGTGTCAAAAAAGAATAAAATTAAGCTTGAGTCTAATTAGAGTCAGTGGGAAAATGTTACTGATGAAACAGCAGGCAAAAAAACCACTGAACCCAACAATATGGCTCCTTAAACATGCCAGAGTCTCTCACATCAACATTATTTTGTGGGATATATAGTTATATTATGTAGCTACAAATTAAGTTTTAAAGCCTCTTTACTCTTCATACTCTTTGCGCTGGAGCTGATTTTCCATACATTTTTCTTACTCCCCCATGCAGCTTCCCATTGTATGTACAATGATTTAGGTTTTGGATCAAACTGCCTTTGTTTTTCCTCTGGGCCTCTCTTGGATGGGTTTATTCTGCACCGTGCTTAGGCTTCTCAGTCAATTTCACCTGTTCCTTTTACAGCTTAGCAGCCCATGCCATTTGGAAGAATTCCTCTCATTTATTTGGAGGTATTCGCATGGGAATAAGGTAGGGCATAGATAATTACTTATTATTAATTTTTGGTATATTTTCAAAATTTTGCCCGTGGGCCATGTTTCCATTTATCTGCCAAATGCTTCATATAAGAAAGTATTTCCGTTTTATTGTCTTGTTTGGGATCACAGTATTCATGAAGTCTGTGGCACTTTTTATGGTGACTGTGCAGAACTTCTGCTGTTCGTTTCTTAGCTCTTCCACTGTTTTCCTCCTTTTGAACAGTGAAGTCTTGGTTTCTTTCCCTACATCCCTTTTCCTCTCCCACCCCAATTTGTTGTGTATAACATTTCGGTTGTTAATTTCACCTTTTAAAACCAAACTGAATATCTAGATTTCTTAGCGTTCATCCTCTGTGACTGCTCTTGACTTAATTCCAAAGAGCGAGGAATGTATTTTGAAGTCATTGGCTTCCTCATTAATGCTGCTGAATTACATGACGTTTGTCAAGGCCACACTGAGCATCTGCCTCCGTCAAATTCTGTTACCACTGGGTAAGAGCTGCCTCGTTGTATGTTCAGTGTCATAGAGGACTGTGGATTCAGACCTTTATGGGTATAATGGCGTGCAGACATTAGATAACACATGGCAACTCTGGCAATGGGAGGGGTAGTGATATACAAATACAGGCGGTGCTTATGTCAGGGAGCTGCCATTGGGAACAAACGCAGAGGTCTGCCCAACAGGAGACCAGGGAATAAGAAAGAATTAGGCAGAGCAAAGAGGCAAAAATGAGGAGCAAAAATAAGATAGGAAAAAATGGTGAAAAGAGTGAGGAGACCTATATGTCTCATTCTCCAGAACAGGAGAATGGGTTTCCCTGAAATAGACTTCAGGTTGGAGCTTGTCAGTTGTGTTTATCTAATACTGATGGTTAACTAGTCTGGAACTATAATAAAGAAACTAAAATTAAAATAATATATTTTTAAGCTTTCCAAAATCGCATTAGGTTCCCAAATTAATAAGCATATGTTCTCATTTGAAAGCTTCCAAAATATTTCTCTGCCTAGGATAATTTAAACTACAGCACTATAAAATGGAATTTGCAAAGAGATCTGTGAATAGAAATAACAGTGGAAGGCAATGTATACTGCATAGAGTGCTGCCATCTTTTGGTTATAACAAATTAGGATTGTTAAAACAGAGCTCTGAATATGTTTAAGCAAGATGAATACAGTCTGAAAGCAGAATATGTAAGCTAAGTATTATTAAATACAATTACCATTATTACTAAAATGACTAAATTTTATATTAAAGACTCACTCTGAAATGCAAGATTGCTACTTAAAAAAACATGTCATTTCATTTAGCTTCTCATTTTCTTTATTTTTTAAACTTTTTCCTCTTTTAAAGATCTGGGTAAGTAGAGCAATGAAGGATTTCTTCTCATCTTGTTGCAGAGAAAGTTAAAACAGCATTTAAAGCACACGGGAAATTACATTAGTTAATAATTTCTGCAAGTCCCTCTATTGAAGCCCGTAGATTGAGAAATAATATTGTAGTATCCATATCACAAGTAGGACTCATTGTACTTACATAATGATTAGCAATTGTTTTCAAGATTTTAAGAACAAGAATCTCTCCTTAAAATATATAACATATGTTTTGTTGTTGCATTTCCATAGTCCCATAGCAGAACAGAATGCATCCATTTCCACCTATTTTTATGGCAACCAATAGTGATTGTATTTGATAAAAAATAATTAGTAAAGAAAAAAAACATCCTTTTCAAGGAGATTTCCAGCAGTTTGTTTTCACCATTTTCTTTCCATATAAGGATGCAAAATATTTTCCTTTCTGTTCACAGTTAATTTGAATTAATGGTAGACTCAAGTTCCAGCCTCACCAGAGACATCTGTGCAAGTGACTATCATGTAGTTACTTTTATTTTATATAATTTCCAGAGATGAAAAAATGTATGCATAGAGCATTTATTTAGCTTTAGTAGAGCTTAGAAGTGGATGGGGTTGTTTTGTGCTGAAGGAAGTCAGCCATTGGCCCTTGAGCAGAGTATTCTTATTACGATCTTTCTTTGAAATCTCTAATGTTTCTGTACAGTTAAGTTTATTTAAGTTTCTGGATTCACAGCTAAGAGTAAAAGCTTGAAAATTTGACTTGAAAGGCACATAAGCCAAAGAAGAGTTCAAGACAGATTTTTTTCTCTGGAGACTTTTGAATATTCAGGTGTATAAATTTAAGATTTTATTCAATTTGGAAATGTATATATTTGCCCTCAGATTTCTTTCCTTTTTCACTGTAAACTGACAGCTATAAGGGGAGGAAGCGGGGGAAGGAAAAAAAACCCAATTGTCTACTGTAGTGGCTTTTTGTGTTGTTTTCTGTGCAAAGCAGGTGTTGACTTTGCCTAATACTGATATTTCTCACTTATTCAATGTGGTTTATTTACCTGTTAAGAAAACCAGTGGAACATCTTAGCTCAGACTGTTTCTTTGATGTACTTTACAAGCTTCCCACTGATTTAGATTTCTTTTTCTTATATGAGTGTGTTTTCTTGGCACAAAGACATCGGCATTCACTCTTCCACATTGTGTATGTTTTGTCATTTTCTAGTTCCGCTGATGCAGTGATATGTTTTCTGTCAAAGGCGGTTTACAGGCGTATTACCCTGCTTGACAGAAACAGCGAGCTACAAGGATTTCCTGAGGAGAAACTTCCAGAGGCAGTGTGTGAGATTTCTCATCTCCCAACTACATTAATTACATTATCTCCCTGAAACAACATTCTAGATGAAATCATTCACTGAAAGTCTTACACACAGTCCAGCTGCCTGGACCTCTCTAATGGTTCTGTCATCTATAAATTCACAGAAAGCCAACTGGGAGAATGCATACCCATTTTCTATTCTCAATATCTGCCAGTCATGGGTGAGAAGAGATTTTCAGCCTGGCAGCTGTGAGGAGATAGAAGTTTACCAATTTCAAGTCTTAAAAAAAATCTCAGGTCCGGCGTTAATAAAAAATAAGCTTGACTTTAAAACAACATGTATTTTAAAACAGATTTTTAAAATATTTTAGATCTTTTGTTTATTTTGAAGTTGATTCAGGCCATATATTCACAAGTTTATTATAACCAATAGGACAATACTTTTACTTTGAAAGTGAAAAAGATGTGATTTTTACATAGTCACACTTCTCTGGAAGTTAGAGCTTTCTGAAAAAAAAAATAAAGCAAAAAAAAAGAAAAATATAAGGAAATAAATGTGAGAGCTGGAATAAAAAAAAATGAGAATTAGCAATACTGATAAAGAAAGATTCTTAACCTAAAAAGACAGAGCGGTGTATTAGGACAGAATAAGATAACTCCTTCCATAGGTAAAAGGATCATATACATAGCTGCCCCCAATAGTTAAATGATATGGATGAAATTTGATTTATAAAAACCTGAAGCTATACCTAAAAGGACTGGTTATTTTATTTTATGCACATTTTCATTGCACATTAATGTTATGGGGAAAAATAATTATGTCACTAATAATATAATTCCAGTCAAAATACAAGAAGGCTAAAGTCAGACATGGTGTAATTGAATTTGCACTTACACCAGTTACAGATTTGGCTCATTATTTGTGTTTTCATTTTGTGTCAAGTGGCAAAAATACTTTTTGACCTTGTGATCAAAGGGAAAAACACTAGCAATTTCCCTTTGAAAGACAAAAGGGACCTGCTGCTCTCTGAGTTATTATTTTTATAGTTATATCCTACAAACTTTTATTATAATAATGGACATTTTGACTGAAGATTATAGTATTGGACCAGTCATAGACCTAATTTATTTCCAAATTGATACAACTCCATTGAAAACAATTGGTTGCATCTATTTACACCAGAACAGATTTTGGATCAGTTCCTTTGAGAGACTATATTTCCCTTCAGCTATTAGAATCTTGTCTCCCAAAGGTAGAGACATTATCATATTATTTGCACAAAGGAACAACATCAAATGCTGCATACATAAAGATAGGAAATTAAGTTTTAGAAGAGCTGCATGCTTCTTTCTTTAAGGACTTTGAGGAAGAAAGCATACAAGTGTGACCTTATATTCCAGTATCTATGGGATGCTCAATGTAATGCAGTGTCACAGATTCCAGTTTGCATGTTTTTACTCTGCTTATTGTAGTCAGCTAACATGTCTCCAGGAATTCTTATCTGAAACAGTTCAACAGGAAAAGCTGGTAGCACCTGCAATTACAGTAATACTTCAAAATGTTCTTAAAACTGCTGGAGAAAAAATACGTCTTGGTGACTCTTGGAAAAAACACCATATTTGTTGTTACCATCATGTCATGGTAGGCATTATTCTTCATCTTGAAATTGTATTGTGATTTTTCTGTCATCTTCATTGTCTTGTTGCAGGTATTGTTTTCCAGTTTCCTCTGGAGCTGAATTGAATAAAATGCACAAAAGAGTGATGGTTAATGGCAGTTAGAGTGAGAATGCGGCAATAATAGAAGTAATAAAAGGTGATCTTCAGTTCAGAGAAAACCTAAGTATCTCTTTGTAATACTCCTGAGGATGGAACTGAAGAAACAAGACTCATACTGAGGCTTGACGGGATTAACTCACTAACAAATAATGCCTTTTAGTGCCTCAATACTTCTACAAGATAGTCTCAGAACCAGAATTTTGGTGCTTGAATTGGTGATTAGTTTCTGCACATACAGCAGTATTGTTATTGCTTCGGATTCTCACATGGGAAAGTCTCACAATCCATTTGAAGTTAAGATTCTAATTTCTTAACTTATTGTGAGATTTGCATTTAGACACAAAATGTTTTGCATATGGCCCCCAAATACTCTTTGATGGAGCTTTATACTGTGAGGTGCATCCACTTCAGAATACAAGGTCAGATTTCTGTATTTTCTCTCTCCCAAAAGCAGGAGTTTCTACTTCAGAAGTAACATACATGTTCATCAGATATTTGAAGAATGAAGTCCTGAGATTCTTTGTAAAATATTTTAAAGATATTTTCAAATGCTTTATTAGGGTTTAAAAAGGGATGTGGGTTTTTTTGGCGAAGAGAGGGAAAAGGAAGCTTATTAGTATAACTTTGTATAAATTTAATGTCCTACTTGACTTATAGTTGCATTTCATAGCAACTACTTACATAGTTCTGTACAAAGAACATCTTGAGTAAAGACTATTTAAGTATTCTTTTGAACAATTCTTCCCTCATCCTTTTAAAAATGTGACTACATGGAAAAGTAATTTTTCTTAAGATAGAGGGCTCAAGATCTGTATACTGGGCTGGTCTTTCAGATAGGGAAAATGATCTGTTCTTAAAAAAAAAAAAAACAACTATTTCTTTCTTCATCTCTTGGGCACTTGGTTTTGAGAATATATCTACATTCACCATAGGCGGAGTTCAACACACCAAATGTAGGCTTTTCTATTTAAGAGCATCCTAAAATAGGTATCTAAAAAAAGCCCAGAAGAATCACTTGTGATCATCTGTCCATAAATAATTCTGAAATTTGCGCTGTTGGATCATAGAAACATAGAATAGTTTGGGTTGGAAGGGGCATTCAAAGCTCATCTAGTCCAATCCCCCTGCAATGAGCAGGGACATCTTCAACTAGATCAGGTTGCTCAGAGCCCTGTCCAGCCCAGCCTGGGATGTCTCCAGGGATAGGGCATCTACCACCTCTCTGGGCAACCTGGGCCACCCTCATTGTAAAAATTTCTTCCTCATGTCTAGCCTGAACCTCCCCTCTTTTAGAAGGATAAGATGGATAATAATGGTACCACAAAATGTTATATATTTAGGTACCATAGGTATATTTCCATTATTTAAAGCAGTTGCAGATATTTTGGCTTAAAAATAAGTTATATTTCCATCGATTATTCTGAGCGACTAAACAAAACACAGTTTCAGTCAAAAATCCACTTAAGTAATACCTATTCAAAACCACAAGATTATAAGCTGTATTATGTCACTGCTTTAACAGATTCACTCAAACACAATTCTTGTCATAAAATCTCTTAAACAACAAGTTTTCAGAATAGACCCTTGAGCAGTTGCCAAAACGTCACAGGTTCTACATATAGGGTTGTCTCTAGGAACATAAGTGTTTGACTTGGAGAGGAATTATAGATTTCTCTACTAGGACTGACAGATTAAAGCTAGCTTTTATGTTATGGATACGAATTACAACATTGTTCCTTTCTCTGTCGATGTTTATGGATGTTTTCTTTCTTTTGCTGTCTCTGTTTTGTTTAAAATTCTCAAGATTATGATCAGTTTCTGACAGGAGCTTTATCCATTCTTTTTCATATGTGTTGTATGTTTGGGCCAACTAGAACAAGATGCACAGTGATCTCATACTGAAAGAAAAAGCAATAATAAAGATTTCAACAGAAACTATTCCAAACAAATTTAGTATAGTTGTTATACATAAAATCTCTTTCCTCTTGCTGCTTCATTCTTCATTTCATCTTCTTGCTTAAATATCTGAAGTTGGGCAACCAGGCCTATGAGGTCCAAAGTATCAGAGATGCTGCATGAAATTTTGGTAACTGATGAAATGGCTGATCTAAAAAGACTTTTACACTGAGAATAGTCATGAGGTGCACTTCTTGCACCATGTCCCAAAATTATGTTTCTAAAGCCTTTGTTAAACATGTTTCCATCTCAAAAACTCCCCAAAATGCACTAAGTGACTGGTTAGATTAAAAAGTTCTCTGGAGAGTGTGATTCTGCTTTTACACTTGCCTAAAATTGTTCTGGTGTGGACGTGTTGATCCTTTCAAAAAGCCAAAGCTGGAAGCTGCACAGAATGACAGCAAAGTACCTACAGGTTTCAAGCTCGTGGAAATATGCAGGGGACACCTATCATATAGTGGGTAAGACTGATGCCAAAATATAATAGTAGTTAAGCTTTTGTTTAGAACACACACACACAAAAAGAGAGCAAGAATAAATGGACAGGTTTTGTATTAAAAGGTGTTATCAATGGAGTTAGGAAGGGCCCTGTGCTGTTCAGCAGATTCATGATTTACTCAGAAAATGGTGGACAAAACAAGGCTTTGATGAGGACACATAATAAACAAGCAAGCAAATAAACCTCTCCTATTGAGGACAGTGGCTGACAGCAGTGGTTTTCTCATACCCTTTTGCTTTCTGTGTATGATTTTTCCCTATGAAATCTGAAATATGAGTTTATTTCAGGTTAACCCTCATGAGTTGCATCGGGCTCAGTTTTTTCCTTCAAGACTTTGAAGTCTTAATGAACCTAAATACTATTGTCTCCTCTGTTGCAGTATTCAACTCTTTATTTAATATTATATTATGTGAAGTAAAAACCTTACCATGCTATATTTCTCTCTTTTGAAACATAAAATAAAGTAATTTATTTAAGTCCTTGACTAAACAGAGATTAACAAATATTAAATATTAGCGATAGTCTTAGAAATAGCTTAGTAGTTTTTTCTCTTTCGATTGTAAAATATTTCATGTCTACTGAATCACTTCCTCTCTGTGTCACTTTCTTCTCCCTTTATCTGTTTATTCGTAATTTAGATCTAGTAAAACATAGATCCAAAAAATTTAAACATGTATATCTATATTTTTCTCCATTAGTTCTTCATCACTGACCTATTGTATAGATCCTATTATACAGATCAGTGCCTTTTCTTCCCATGCTTCTTTTCTTTTGTTTCTGACTTTGGATGTTGTGAATGGCGATGCAATATCCTTTGCTATATTAAAACTAGTCTCTTTTTTCTTAGTACAGCCAAACAAAGGACAGTACAAGGACATAGAAACCATCATGAAATGTCTTTTATTTCACAGCTCTTTTCATCTGCTCAACACATAACAAAAACCGTGGTTAATCATTGCATACTTCTGGTTCCCTGGGCACTCATGGAGTTCTCCATATGGTCTGTTCAAAATGGAGGCACTTGCATATATCAGATCTAAATTATGCAAAGAAATATGATCATATAGTGGAACAGAGTAATAATAGAAAAGATACCTGCTCAACAAAACCAGAAGCCTAGCTAATAATCACTTTACATTTCCAACTCCCAGGGTAGGATAACATCGTACTAAATACATAAATCTCCATTCTGACATTAATTTCATAATCTTTAAAACATATTCGCTCTTTAGCTTTAAATATTGTTCCTTCATGCAAGAAACCCAAGAGCACAATGAATAGTTATTTTGTTTTCTTCATTCCTGTCTTGTTTTTGTATTTCACCTTGCTCTTGATACAACCAAGCTCCACATCCTTTTATTTTTCTTTACCATTTCTTTTGCTTCCCATTCCTCTTTTTATTTTCTTTTTATTTTCTGCATCCTTTACTACTTTACTGTTTGTTTTAATGAACATCCCCCAAGATAAGCAACATTTCTAAGCTAATACAGTATATTATTATTTTTTACAGATAAAAGTTTGAAATAGTTTTGTTTGAATACTGTAAGCATCATGTTGAACAACCTGTGGAGGAGGTTACAGGTACATGTCAGCAGTGAGCAAAAGTGGGTTTGATTAAACGTTTTTGCTTCAGCAGGTTTTGAGACAGTACATTAGTATTATGAACCAGGGGTACTATTAAGCATGGAAGGCAGGCCAGAGCAAATAAATTCCATTCCCAGTTGGCAGTTGTAGGCCAGGCTCTCAGCTGGTGTAAACTAGCATTAGTAAAGTGATATCAGATCACTCACTATGCAAATACGCACCAGGGTACCAGGTGTTGTTGTCAAGGACAACTAACAGGTGCAATAGCTGCCACAGACTGGTCCATTCAGGTGAAAGGAAATTATTCAAGACATGTTAAATCTCTGCCTCTCAAAAAAGAAAAAAAAAAGAAAGAAAAGAAAAAAAAAATTATTTTTTCATGGTAATTCAGCCTGCGCGTGTTGTGGGCCCAAGCCTTAGCCTGACTAGTGTCAGTTTCTACCTCAGCTGCTGGGCACTTAACAGGACGAAAATTATATGTGCCTTAATTTGAAAAGTGGCATATACAGTATTTTCTATCTGGCAAATATTCTTGCCTTAATTTGAAAAGTGGCATATACAGTATTTTCTATCTGGCAAATATTCTATCTGGCAAATTATTTAGAAGGTGTTCTAATGCAGATCGTTTTAAATATTTATTTTTTTTTTTAATAGGACAAGGAAGAGAAGTCTAAGGTTCTCAGACATGAGTTTTAAGAAGGGCTATGGGTAGGTGGGGAGAAAACACAAAGAACTAATTCAAGGTGAAAAACTCAGCCACATGGAGCCACTGGGAGGATGGCCTTGATAAGAACAAGAGAAAAAATCAAAGCAATTAGTTGTAAAGCTCTTGGAGAACAGCATGGATATGAATTTATGAATGTCGCTTGTCTCTAATCTAGATTTGAATTCAATTTATCCCTTATCCCCTTCTCTTCTTACTTGCTTTAGTAGTGCAGAATAATAAAAAGAAATAAATCTTCCAACTCTTTTTCTATTTTGAATAGGAATTAATCAAATCGACGGGTTGTTCTGCATAATACATTTTGTTGTGACTATTTTAGCAAACACATGCAGATTTGATGCACTGTGTGATTACTGTTTCTGCAAATCTCAGACACATAATCATTTATTTTCTTAAATATAGTGAGAACAGATAAGATTCAACTAGACTCACAAGAAAAGTATATGAACTTGCACACATTTGTTGCAATGCTTCAATATTATTTAATACATACACATCCATATACATATAGTGAGCTTCTTCACTGGAAAAGTGGTCTGAAAATTCTTGTACTGTTAAATTGACATCAGGGAAAGTTTTGGTTGAGCTGAATTTGAGACAGATGTCAAAACTTGCCTATTGGTTATCAAAATACTGTAGTGAAACGACTGCACGTACTAAGCAGATTGCAATTTTTCACACAGGCTTAACAAACACAATATTGATGGGAAATAAGAAAATCTATACAGATTTCCATTAAAACAAAGAAATCAGTTTGAATTCACTATCTTGGAAAATTCAATCAAGCTCTACTTCCAACCATGAAAAAAAGCCAGGATGAAGGAAGTGGAATACTGACAAGAAGGGTTCATTTTCCAGCTATGTTTGAAATTGACTGTGAGGTCTCAAAATGTTCAAAACTATATGGTACTTCCTCAGTCAGTCCCCTGCTAACACAGTCAGCTGTGTCATTTAGTGCCTCTCACAGACTAGGTGATCATTTCCGCTTGTAATATTATCTGCCTAATAACCTGAAGAACTATCTCTGCAACCATGTTAACAGATTTCAGTAATATTTGATAATATTTTGAGATCCACAGGTTACAGATGCCAAAGAAGTCCAGAACATTTAGAAGTTGTAACAGTGCTGTATTTATCAGTGTTTTTCCCTTGTACTTTGATCTTCACAGTCACTTTCCATTTCAAAGCAATAAAATACTGAACAATTCCCTCAGATGTGATTTCTGCATGAGAATTCTCAGTTCTTTATGAGACACTCTGCACAACAGCACTGGGATAACAAATGGGCGCACAGCTGAATTACAAAGAATCAGAATTGTGTTAATACGATTGAAAGTATGATATCTAAATTCCTTATTTTCTTTAGATAAAGTCACAGTTAAGCAAGCAGTTTGCATTTCTGGTTACCCAAAATGTGATTTGACCAGGGTTGTAAAGCTAAAGATATGCTTGGTTGCTTGGCTAATCAAGAACTTTATGTACATATCACCATAAAAGAAATTAAAACTATCTGACAACATGCCTACATTTCCCTTTGTATTTATTAGCTGTCATACAAGCTTACAGTTTATCAAAGACCCCATTGTTTTTGATTCCCAGACATTACTTGAATGGACCCACTTACACGTGTAAGGTGAGAAGAATTTGGTCCATAAACTGCATACCCTCCATACTGTAACTCGCTGATTTTCCAGGAGTGGCTTCGTGAACGCGCAGAAAGAAAGCTGTATTCGGATCTAATATTCACATACTATGTAATATATTTGTATATGCTCATTTATAACTGCATAGATAGCAAAAATGAAGATGCATGTTGTCATAACACAGACAGTATTGGAACGCTTCTCCAGGCGTCTCCAATGTCTGTATTAAGATGCAGAGTAGAAATGTCATAAGTACACTTCTTGAAATAGAATAGCCCATCAGTAACTGTTTAAAGAGACTCTGTTCCAGAAATGAAATGTTCATTTCATTTACACTGAACCTGAGCTGTGGGTTTTTTTGCAGGGGGGAGGAGGAGAGAAGAGGGAATGTTGCCAAGTGAGCAAAGATGGGGACGGTCGCAAAGAAACATTTAGTCAGTAAAACACCATGCTTTCTCATAATGTCATGCATCTCACTCACAATAATTCTTTCTTATTAACTGCTTGGGAACAATTTATTTTCCTCTCAGGCTATGAAGGCAAGTGCAAGTGTAGCAGACTCTGGTTGGAGCTGATAAGCCATCCAATAGAAGCAACACTGCTGGCATGATGAGATTTGTTAAAAGGACAATATCCCATTGGCTCAGACAAACCACGCTGTATATCAAACCTATCAACAATAATATCTGCAAAATAATGCCTTTATGTATCTGCCAATTGCAACAGAAAGCTCTCTGGTGTTCCTTTGGAAACATGGTTCAGTTTTATTTTTTCTTATTTTTGGTTTCTTTTTTTTTTGGTGGGGGGACGGGGTGTACCATACAGAGCAGTTGAAGGCTCACCTCATCTCACTTATATTGCAGTATTTTAAAACCCAGCTTCTAAAAATACTAAGCAGAGTCACTGCTGCAAAATAAAAATCAGCCTTCACTTTTCATAAACAAAATAAAAATAACAATTTACACATTTGTATTGTTAAATTATTGCTATATCACTGTTTAGAATGTTTTAACTGAACTGTATGATCTTAAAAGAGCATAAATAAATAAAAAGACGCTTCTAATCTCATGATTAAAACTGTATCTCCATTATTATAATTTTTGAAATACCTTTTTTTTCTTTTTATGTGATTCTGTTTACTATTTATAAAACTGTTTCAGATGTCATACAACCAAACCCTGTGAGACAAATCTTGGTTAGTTTTTTTTAATATTTAAAAAAATTCTCAACAGTTTGTAATGAAAATGTATATTGCTCAAGGTCATCAAGGTTTGATTTATTTGGTGAAAACTGTTATCAAAGACAATAGAAGTTTGATCATAGGAAGTAAATTTGCATCTCAAAGAGTTAGAAAAGACAAAAAATAAATGTGAAAGTTATTTAAAACTACAGGCTGAAGCTTACTTTTATGTACTTGATATTCACATTCTGTCAGGAAGAATGAAGATCTCATAAAATTTCCTGGAGAGTATTTTCTGTCAAATCTGTTGGTAAGTCTCAGGTTGAACAGTTCAATAATAGTTTGAGTGGCACTATCATGAACATTTTAGACAGAAAATTCTATTTCTCTCTCCACTCATTTCATTACAAATATTTCTGGGAAATCAGTACTTATTCGAATGGACTGCTCAGCTTAGATCATAAAATGCTGGACTCCCTGCAGAGCTTAATTTGTTCAAAAATAAATTTCTTGCTGAAAATGTTGCAAGTATCTCACTTTTCACTGTAGAGCACAGCTTCCGTATCTATAAAATGGGAACACAAGTATTTCTGCACTGGGGTGTGGGGAGGGTGGATGCGAGTATTCATGTGTTGAATACAGGAAGCATTCCTCTTCCCGTTCACCAGAGCAATGTAAGAGCAATGTGTAGACAGATGGACAAGCAGACAGACACTTCCTGTTGCAGTGAAAAATAATATTTCATTCTTCTTCAGAGACAGCTTTCCTGGGGTGGGCTGAAGGGGTCTGTCCTGCTCAGTAGCTCCTCTCTGTCTCTCCTGCTGCAGTCTTGACAACACCTAAATCCTTACTACTGTGCTGCAGCTCCTCTCCAATTCCCAGAACCCACCTGCCAAACCTAATCAGAGTGAAGCTGCAACCAGTTGATCTCTGTAATCAGGAGATGGGGAGGTTGAGGTCAACGAAGTAGGACTAAACCCACTCCCCACCTGAAATCTCATGTTGCGGCACAAGTGTGGCAGCTGGCACCATTTACATACGGAGCTGTCTCTGCTCCTGGACTTCATGACTGCACATGGAAGTTGTCCACGCTGACAGTGGCTTAACTGTACAAGGGCTCACAGACTGTATATGAAAGCTGCTCCTGCACCCTGTATGGAGGGTGCACACATGCACAGGGTTGAAAGGTGGATCAGCTCCAGCAGACTGATATTGTCACTGCAGCAATTTTCCTAGAGAAATCCTTTTTTTATTATTTTTTTCTTCTTTTTTTTCTAATTTTAAAATGGTAGGCACCTGCATGGTTATAGTTCACTTTCAGTCTCCTAGCTTCGGCCTTTTGATGCAAACCCATTCAAACACTGGAAGCACCTCTGGTGCTTTCTTCTTACTTTTCCTCCAACCCCACATAAGCAGGGCTAGTTTATGCATGGAAGAGCAGTGGACACATACACTATTGTCCCAGCCTTGAAGAACATAACAATGGCTGCTTCCATAGAGCTCGCATGCCCATAGACTCAAGAGAAATAAAGTCTGTTCTTTTCACTTGTCCCAGAGAACAGATTTTGGCTGTGGACTCAAATGGACATGATCCATTTAATCATGATCGACAAGCTCTGAGGCTCTCAGCTACAGCTGTAGTGTGAAATACTACAGAAGAAACAATGTTCCATGAAGTTCAGTGATTATGCCACTGGCTGAAAGCCTGATTTACCATGCTTCTCCACAGATATCCAACATGCAACACATCACGGAGCGTTAGGTAGCTCCACCTCCTGCCGGTGAGGTCTACCTGTTGGAAACATTTAATAAGGAGCTCTCAGCTCTCCTCAATATTTGGGCTGTGATCTGTCATGCTCTTCACATGGGCCACACAGAGGGAAGAGGTTTTCTTATTTAATGTAATATATGGATGCAACTTTTTCCAAAATGGAGCTTATTTACTAATCAGCACTTTTTGATTAATGCAAGCAACTTATGAGGGTTACACTCACAGTGGTCAGTTCAACAAAGCTCTTAAGCTCATGCCAAACTTCAAACTCACCTCTAGTAAAGCGTATCAAGAACATAATTTCCTCATACCAAGAAGCAAAAGAAAACTCTCTCTGTTAAAGGACACTTCACACTACTGAAACACTATCCATAGCAAGCCAGTAGTTCATGAGTATGTTGAAATTTATCTGTATAAAGAGATAACAAAAAAGCTGACTAGCAAAATATTTTTTTAACAATTGCAGCTTGATGCCACCCATTGCACTGCAGCTTACGTTCTCAGCTGCACAAAATGGCTTTGAGAGGTAGTCTAGAATATTTGTAGATGAAATCGTGTCCCAAATTCCTTTCACAAAAGTATATCCACTGCATTCAGCTTCTGAAGAAAATATTCTGTATACTCCTGGACCTCAAAGTTTGTGTTTTATATTGCTTGCAGTCTAAAAGAATCTTTCACACTGTCCACATAATGCAATCTGTCCTTGTGGCAGCCACTCCTCCCAAAGTCTTTCTTAGTTTTCCCTCCTTGTCTATCATGTTTTCTTGCATTTATGTCAGTAAGTAAAAAAATCACAAGAAGAGGCAGGCATTGTTATCTTCATACCATCATCCAAGCAGTGACTCCTGCAGAAGAGAATATATTGAGTGTCATACTCAAGCTGCCCACCTAAGCATATTTCCAGCTTATCCCAAGACCTGAAAAACTGGCATATAGCACTGTTAACCGGCACACTGCCATACTGACAGATGGGCATGAATTCAAGCAGCCAAGAGACAGAATATGATATCTAATGTGCATTTCAGTTGTTGCATTCCCAGCCAGGAATGTCACATCTGCAGCTCATTCTCAGTGCTTACGCCCATGGCTAGGGGAATACAACATCACTAGTTCACCTCTGAGGTATATTAATTTAGAAAACTGATGTCTGTTTTCCCTGGCATGAGACATGGCTTCAGAGATTTAGGATTAGCTGTTTGCAGAGGTGTCTCTTTGTCTTTGACTCTCTACCAATGGTTTCTATTGAACTGGCTGGTAAAACCCACAGTATGCCAACTGAGAGGGTAAGGAATGTGTCTGGAAATATTAACAAGATAAAATTAAGTTTTGAAGCAACTGTAATTACTGATCCATAGCACTGAAGGAATGGTGCAATGTAAAATCCTTAATATGCCATCAAATTGCAGAGTATCACACAGAACCATTTAGGTTGGAAGGGACCTCTTGAGATCATCTAGTCCAACCCCCCTGCTTAAGCAGAGTTAGCTAAAGAAAGTAGGCCAGGACTGTGTCCAGACAGTTTCTGACTGTCTCCACAGACGGATTATCCATGACCTGTCTGGGAAAGCTGTCCCAGTATTTGACCACTGTCACAGTAAAAAGCTTTTCTTGTGTTTAGCTGGCATTTCATATTTCTTCATTTGTGTCCATTGCTTCTTGTCCTGTCACTGAGCACTACTGAGAAGAACCTGGATCCCTCTTCTTCATTGTCTCACAGAAGTTATTTTGCACATTGGTAAGATCCCTCTTGAGCCTTCTCTTCTCTAGGCTAAACAGTCCCAGACATCTCAGCCTTTCCTCACAGAAGAAATGCTCCAGTCCTTTCATTATCTTTGTGGTCCTTTGCTGTATTCTCTCCAGCATATCCATGTCTCTCTTCTGGGGAAGCTACAAGAGGAACTAGCACTCCAGATCCGTCCTCACCAGCGCTAAGCAGAGGGGAGGCAACACTCCTCCTAACGCAGCCCAGGACACTATTGATCTTCTTTGCCATGAGGGTGCACTGCTGGTTTATGGGCAGCTTGTTGCCGGCCATAATCCCAAGGTCCTTCTCTGCTGAGCTGCTTTCCAGCTGGGTGACCCCAGCACACAGTGGTACACATTCCTCTCCAGATGCAGGAATTTGCATTTCTCTTTGTTGAACATGAAGAGGTTCCTGTCAGCCCAGTTCTCCAGCCTGCTTGGATCGCTCTGGATGGCAGCACAACCCTCTTCTGTATCAGCCACTCCTCTCCATTTTGTATCATCTGCCAACTTGCTGAGGGTGCACTCTGTCCCATCCTCCAGATCATTAATGAAGATGTCAAACAGCGTTGGTCCTGTGGTGCACCACCAGTGACTGGACTCCCTGGGTCTGACCAAGTTTCTTGTCTGACACTTGTGTATTTCCAATGAAGTTCTTCAGAAGCAGGTTTCTATACAATATCTGGAAATTTACATATTTATTTTTTTCTGGATGCAGTGTATGCATCCCTAGCAGTTAAGCTTTACTACTGAGTCCAAGCAATGCAGAACAAGATGATGGTGCCAAGATGCATCCTTCTAGAAATAATTCTTTTCATTTTTAGTTGGTAGTTATGCTAATTCTGATCTTTCTGTTCATATACAATTGTGCCAAAGTAGGTGGTAACTGGATGTGATTTAACTTTTTATCCACACATGAGAGTAAATCAGAGCAACCAAATTCATCCCATTTAATTTGGATTCAGCTGCCAAACACAAGCAGAAAATTGTGAAATTTGATTTGCTAAAACAATTTCAGTAGAAAAAGATTAATAACATGCAAAACGAAAGGTCTGATGACTCCCACTAATTAAATCTCAGCCAAAGTGTTACTGCTCTCATTAACTTGTTGTCTTTCTCTTTCAAAGTTAAACTGAAGTAGATAATTTGTGTGAATTTTAATAAAATAATATTTTTACCAGGTAAATCATGGTTTAATTATAAGAATAATATGCTCTCAGTTATGTTGCCATTCATATCACTAATTTTTAAGTGACCCATCAAAAGATAAAATTTAGTGTTGCTATTCTATCCTTTGCCTCTGAGTATTATTTTTTTCCTGAAGCTGAATTCATGAATGCTCTCTTAAACTGCGCTGTTTGATTTGGACTCTCTGTAACTCTGCATCACTGGTTTAATACTCTGCTCTATTTTAAAAGGAATCCACACCAAAGTGGTAAGCTTCCTTCCGCTACACCAGACAACAGAGTTGCTAAAGGATAACAATGCCCCCTGGGAAGGAAATAAAAACACATTCCTAAACTCTCATCAGTCAGACCAAAATGATAACATTCTCCGTATTTGCAGGCAGAATAATGTCAAGAAAAACTACCAGAAAGAGATTTGTCAGACACCAAACACAAAGTGCAAGTTATCAGGATCAGAAAAAGTTTTATTTCTATTTGTTACAATGTCAAAGTAAATAGCTCCACAGGGTTAAAAAAAAGCTGTAACTTTTAAGTGGGAGAAGAGGCCTGTTTATCTGGCAAGTAAGTGGATTTCTTTTTTATAAATTATACTCTGTAATCCATTTGTATACACAGAGACATAAACATACCTATTTGTCCAGTTGTATATATTGAAGCAGTCAACATAGTCCTCCACGTAGGTTTATAAAATGATAACACATCACAGAGTTATAATGTTTATTGGATATAACAAAAGTGACTTTTGAGTGTTTTGTTCTCTGCTATACTTTTTATAGAACGATCAGCTTTTAATATTAAGAGGAAAGCCTTACAGAAGACAAAGCTGCAAGAAGAGTCATAGATTCCAATAACCCTTTGTCCATCTCTAAGCTTTCAACCCTGTATTTCTTTTATTACTCAGATGAAATGAAATGCATCAAACCCGTTCAGTTTCTGCCTTTTAAAACACCGAAGGTGAAAAATAGGGAAGCTGTGGATAATGCGCTAAGCAAAAGAAAGAAAAAAAAAAAGAGCTCTGTGAGAAGGGAATCTTTGTTCTGTATCAGCCATTGTCAGAAAAGTGGCTGTTCAGAAAAATGAGACCCTGTGTTTTCTTTTTAAATATAGGGGATAATAAGTTCTACAAAATATATGTGTGATATGTAGATCTTCACTGAAAAAGTATTGTAACAGAGGTAGGGGATAAAGGTGATGATGGTTATGGTAATAGAATAAAGGCGGAAATATTGCACAAGGGCAGACAGGAGTATCAGCTGATTAGGCAGTACCAAAAATACTTCCAAACAACATCTGAGAACAAAAAATCACGAGTATTCCACTAAGCAGCTGGGAAAATTTCAGTCAATGGCTTGATTTTTATTAAGATCATCTCTTCTGTGTTTGGCTGCTACATTTACACTTATTTACTGTCTCAAGAAATTTCCCTTACCAGAGATGACTGCCCACACGAGTCAGGGTGTTTGGTGCAGCCCCCTCATCAGCCTGGCCTTCGGTTCCTGATGTTGGATGCACGCAGACAGAATATTTACCATTCCTGAGGCATGCCAAAATTCACATCTCACTGGGGACCTGGATCTTTAGGCCACACATTACCTCTCTTACAGGCTGACCCTGGAATATACTGGGACATTTTTCTTGGTGGTGGTCATTAACATTTGCTGCTTTTAGATATTGCCCTACCCTCCACCCTTCTCTTCAATGGACACAGAATCAAATGTCGCTATAAGAGCCTTCCTGAAGGCACTTATCTCTCTTCATTATTCCAGATGAGCTGAGTTCCGTTTTTTCAGCTGTGTGCAGATTTGCAGAGACTGCCTATTACTCCTTACTAGAACTTTGTCTCCCCATATTGCTATAGTGGACACAAAAAACAAGTTCTTTTTTTTCATGCACTTGCCTGTACCTTTCTTCCTTAGCAAAGTTACGAAGTTTGTGTTCATCTGAAACACCTGGCCTGGTACAACTGAAAGAGAGGCTTTCTTGGTAGATAAATAGAGCTATGAGGAGAGGAGAGGAGAGGAGAGGAGAGGAGAGGAGAGGAGAAGAGATAGGAGGAGAGAAGAGGAGAGAGGGGAGGGGAAGGGAAGAGAAGAGAAGAG
>VWYH01010689.1:1771058-1815266 GCA_013399365.1 Pampusana beccarii
GGAGAGGGAGAGGAGAGGGAGAGGAGAGGGAGAGGAGAGGGAGAGGAGATTCGAGCTCTTTGTCTATGCCTGAACTTCCACTCTCACCAATTTTCATTAGTAATTAATGGTCCTAGACAGCAAATGATCTCATAACTGAAATTGATGTTATGTCTATTTAGGCTTGCCCACAATCTGACAACCAGCTGTCAAATGAAACAAAAACACTATTCCTTGGTTTTGTATGTTTTTGAGCCAAAAATGCACAACCAAGGCAGTGTAATCACTTTATTAAGAGCTTCTAATTTTTTTTTTTATTATTTCACAAGTCTGTTTCTGAAAATGATGTAAAAATGTGTATATTCTGGTTATATTTCTTACCTTGCTCATAGTAGCTAAATTCGAATATCTTCTGTGGGAATTCACATTGATTCTACAATTATATGACTTATGTTGCCTTTCTAGGACGAGTCAGTCAATGAAAAACGACCTCAGAAATACGCTGGTATTTGGCATAAACAGGAAGGACACCTTTACACTTTTTCCATTTTATCTTCCTTTTTCAAAACTGTGTATATAGCCATCTCTTTTTGAAAAGTCCTCTGGTTTATTTTCAAACCTCTAAAAAAATGAAATGAATGCATAGAGAGTTTGTTTAACTTCTCCCTTTGTGTGTTTAATACTCTGGTGAAATTCAGTGCATTGATTGCTACCAGAAGCTTTGTTGGCTGAATATTCCTGATGCCTCTTGGAACTTGTCAAAATTTGGTTACTGAACAATGAGCTCAACCAATGGTTGGTCACCTTTACTGAACTCTTTATTAAAGCACTCGTCAAAATATCTCAGCATCTATCTATAATTGCTTTCTACGTAAAGGTGTGTTTGATTCATGTGAAATTTCTGGTTTTGTGCTTTATCAAGCTTTGTTGTTGTTGTTAATATTCTTGCCTCCATACAGTGGCATCCTCATAGAATGATCTCACCTTATTAGTATTTCTATTCCGTTCCATCTGCTTTACTAAGCTAGGCAAGTATTGTCGTTTGCATTGTTTTATCAGTCTCTTGGCATTTGTTTTATTTTGATCATATTCCTCAGCAGGAGTCCGACTCCCGTTCTGAACACATGCTGTTCTTACACTGCTGGCAGACAGTGTAAATAATTAACCTTTTTACCATTCATTTTTGCCAACAAAAACAGCTTCAAGAGGCATTTACCTTCCTTTACACTTGCCCAGAGCACAGAAATCACAGGCCGAGTCTCTCTGTTGACCTTATGGCACAGTGGTACCAACCACACAGGAATTAACCAGAGTTTCATCCATCAGCTTGATCACAAAGTAGAAGTTACATGGGCTTAATAATGGGACCCAGAATCCAGGGAATACTGAGTGTGAGTTTTATCCCTCTATTTCCACACTTTAAGCAGAGAATCAGCTGGCTTATTTTTGGCCAACTGTACCTTTCACAGGTATCCCTCTGTTTAACTACAGTGTACTCTGGAGTACTAATTGCAGGCAATAAGCCCTTCATCTGCTCAGATAGAGACCTATTAAGTAACACATTTTCTGTTCTTCCCCAGCACTTCCAGGTAATTAGACTCTGGAATCAAAGATGCAATGTGGCTTTGTCTAAACAGAGCATGATCTTCACCTGAGATATTAAAGCAGCACAGCTCTGCTGACATCACTTTCTTTCAGCTGAGGATCTGGCCCATTGGTTCTTTACTGAGACATTAATATAATCAGTACCATTAATATCTTGCCAGAAGGCACTAATCCTACTTTTACAGCTTATTGTTTTTTGTAATTTTTTCAATTGTCTTTGCTGCTGATTGAAAGAGGATGGTTGCATTACTGATTTCAATGAGGCTTAGAGGAATAAGAATGTGAAAAAAAAAAAACAGGCTTGCATGTGAAGGCACTTCTGAATTTATTGTTTATTTGTTGGTTCATCTAGACTACATTTGGGAGGGTGAATTGGTGCATAATTTGTGGCAATTCTATGAGCCTTTTGTGTTATACATAATTTTATCAGCAGATAAAATTGTTCTGTATAGAAGTAGAAAGCCTCACACTCTCCTCTACTCATCTGGTTTAACAGACAAAACAGACAAACAGTGAAAAAAATGCAAGTTAGTTAATGTTTTTTGAAAAAAGCAGGGTATTATTCAATAAACAAGCTAACAGATGAACATTGTCCAAGCATAAATATTGTATGGCAATAGAAAGATGCTGCTGAATAAGAAATAATTGTTTTGCAGAGTGAGTTTGTTATCTGTGTTATTCTACATTTCTCTGTCCTTAATTTCCCCCCCTTTTTACTTTCTGCCTCTAATCTAACTTTCCCTCTGCACGGGGTGTATAAGCCCCTCATTGCTGATTCCTTTCTCTTCCCTTTTTTCTTTACTTTTCCCCTTGTCCAACTACAATTGGATTTATCTTTATTACATGATCAGTTTTCAACTGTAAGCACATTTTTAAAAGCCTACTTTGTTTTCAGTATAGAGGCTGCTTCAGTCTCAAAGGAACGTGGTTCCAGTTGCACTACATGTCCATAGCATGAAGTAGAAGGAAACTAAACATGACAAGTCCTAAGAGCAAGTTCAGAAACCCTGCAGTCTTTCACAGCCAGCCACGCTCAGAAGTGAAATAGCTGAATTTACCAAGTCAATCTGAAAACAAGGTCTCTGAGCATGCAGATTTCCCTCCCTGCATCCCAGAGCACACGTGCTTAGAAAACATGGGACACATTTTTAATGCACTAATATGTATAGTTCCCACTAACACGGCCAACAAGTTTCCACCAGTTTGAGCTCTGGATGTCCCAGACTGAGCCCATGACATGTAGGCTGCCAACCAGGATCAGGAAATATTTTTCCCCTACTGAAGACTGGAGTGGAGTTTCCAGTCTTTCTCAGTTTGTGTTCAAGTGGCACATATTAATAAACAGCACAAAACAGCTATTTGTCACTGGGCACCTTGTTAGTATTAAACTGGTAGGGAAAGCAACAGCTTGCCTAGTCCACTGTTTTGGGGAATCCCATGAATTCTTGGGAAAGCCAGTGAGCATCTCTACCAGTATTTCATTAATTTCCCAATCTGGCGAAATGTGGCAAAAGACAGACAATTCAGCTGTGATACCTTTGATGGCTGCAAAGGATACTATTTTGGACACTTATATTATTGCATGAATAGCTTTCTTCCCAGTCAGCGTGGAGCTGAGCATGTCCAGCTCTGAAACTACAGAACATGTACATTACCTTCGGGTATGGCTGGGTTTTATTTCCAGCAGTGTCCTGGCAGCAGGATATTGTACAGGTTCTGCTGAAATATGTTTTCACAGAGATGCGGCGGGACTCAGCAGAAAGAAAGATGGTTGCATGTTATCAGTTGAGGCCCACTGGGAAAGCAGCTACATGGACACAGGCTAGAGCAAAAGATAAACACTATATAAAGTGTCCAACCATTTTGATAGACTAGCTTCAAATGAGAAAAACAATGAAAAGCAGAGTTTAAGCTGCCACTGCATCTTCAGTTTATATTTCCATACCAGTCTGGGTGTCTTTCCCTAGGAGTTTCCCTCTAGAACAGTAGAGGAATGGAAATAAACTAATGACTGGGAATGCAAATAGAACAGCATTTTCTTGAGAGAAAAAAAAAAACTAACCGACCAACCAAAAACCTACATTTTAACAAAAGTAGATAACCAAATCTGGTGTGTGTATTTTATTACCTCCTTTGTCAGAGTATAACCAGGTAAATTAAGACAGTGCTTACTGACTTAAAGGTGTCTTAGTGAAGTATTGGGATGGCTGGACTTTTTTACTTAAGGACTGAATGGTAGGATCTTTAATATATTTACAATGTCATTACAAATTAAGCGGGAGAGCTATCTATTGATTTATCTCAGATGTTTACAATGTAAAATTGTGGAGAAGTTTTTTGAAATCATATACACAAATACATGTGATTCAATAAATGACACCTGCCTAATACAGCTTTTAAGTGCTCCACTAGGAACACTGTGCCTTTCTCCTTTGATTTAATGGAAATTTGTTATATTCAGTGTACAGTGAAGTGGAGACATCAGGTTCTTTCTTAAATGGGGGAAAATACGAGCCCAGTTACCTTTACATTTTATGAGTTGCTTGCTCTTTAGTGTCTGGCAAGACAAATAGAATTACATACTGTGAGTGACTCAGAACAGAACTTCACTATCAATCACCTGCCTGACTCTGCACAAATTCTGTAGGGCATTCAGGACATTTTGCTGCCTATGAATATTTCAGACAAGATGAATCCCTAAAAGCTTCCTGATGGATTAATACTGGAAAGTAGGACTTTTTCTTGTTTTATATCTGTTTGTTGAAGTACTGTTGCCACTACTGCTCTACAGTAGAAGCATGTCTCTTTAAAAGAATGAACTAACCCAGGGGAATACTGCTGACTCCCTTTATCACCACTCATTTTAAAGTAATGATATTTAATGTATTAATATTGCATGAACTACAACAGCAGAAAATTGAGAGTTGTATTAACTTCTAAGCCTTTAATATGACACTAATGATACCAAACTACAACGGATGCTTTAATAAAGCCATATCAACAGCTAGAGTCATCTAAAGGTGTGAATTATGGGCCTGTGCCTGTTGGAAATCTCCAAAGGTCCCCCAGCAAGCACTACAGGAAGAGAGTCCCCCATATCATACAGGCAAATTTTCTAATCCCAATAAAACTGTGTGGCTGTTCACTGTCTTTTCGTAGTGACAAGCCACTTTTCCTGAAGAAACTGCCAGGAACTCTGCAAAGGGACTACTCTATACACAGAAATTACTTTCGTAACTCCAGCATACAGACTCAACACTTCCAAAGTGCATATGGTGGAGAATTTCTCTGTGAACACATTTACCTGCCCAAAGACCTCCAGTCACCACTGCAAACAAGGCCTCCAAAATGTTAAAGATACCTCTATCAATAGCAATCTTATAATAGGAAATTACCTTATTTTGACTTTATATTGACATCTTATTATTTGAGAACTAAAATGACAGGTTTATTTTAAATAAATATTGCTTCCGCTCCTCCATGCATCCTCAAGAGACTGTTCCAAAACTAATAGAATAGCTTTGCTTTGTGATACTTCCCTCACACTGAGGAAACCAGAAGTGCCATTTGGTCCATCATTTTTATCACAATATAATTTTGTTTGCATCTGATTAATTTAATTAACTATCTGTCCATCTAAGTACATAGAACGTACCCTTTAGTACAGTGTCTATTTCTCTAATCAGTCTACAATAAACTGTAGCTATCATAAGCCAGGCATATGGAATCATGATATAGTCAACAGAGCATTTGCCATAATGTCCACCCTTCAACCAACCTTGGATGCTATACCTTTACTACCAAAATTTCCTCTTGTTTTTAGACCATCTCCAGCCTTAAGCTGTGCTTCTACCTCCTGTTAAACAGCTGCAACATGCCAGTCCAAGGACAGCTGCACTTCAGTTCATGTGAAAGAATTCCTTTATCTCCCATGACTACCTCTCCATATTGTTATAAGTATTAATTAAATTTTACAGCAGGCTTAGAAACATTTGGATGCCCACAAAGCATTATTAATTACAACCTCATGCTAAAAGTAGATATCTTTAGACTTACACAAGTCCCAAACGAAGTCATATGTGCCTAAGCATTCTCGAACTTTGAAGGAGTTTTCACAAAAAGATGTGAAATTTGGAGGTCATGTGTACTTTCAGTCAGAACTTTGCAGAACAGAAAGAAAATACACCAACTTGTCAAATGACAGAATATTTTTCTTTATTAGCACAAATATTAAACATGATTTGACTAGTATCACCATGGTACATCTGTTGTAGTAATGGATATGAATTTGCCAAGCTATTCTCTCATTTTGTTGTAGTAAGAATAAAAAGCCCAGCCCATTAACAGGAACAGGGTAAATGATCTCACTTCATCATTTTCAAAGGGACTGATGGAATATGAAATGACTTTCCTGGCAGTAAAGCATCATGGTATTACAGAAATTGTTCGAAATTGCATAGATAAATGGACAGATAGACAGCTGCAAACCAGTGTTTTGCATATTTGTGTATATGTATTTTTATATAGGTATACATGTATTTATATGTGTATATATATATGCATTTATATTTTATTTTAATAGATAATAGATTTTAATAGAGAAAAAGGACAGTATTGTTTAACTTTTATTATTTATACTTGTGACATTGTGTATGTCCTTACCAGTCACATATCCTGCAACAAATCAAGTTGATATAGCTGCTGTTTCCAGATAAGGAACTGGCACTGCATGTGTGTATGTACATACATATGAATACGAATATATGCATCTATATCTACATGTGCCAACATATATCACAAGGAAACTTGGAGTGAGAGCAGTTTAACGGTTTGGCTTTTGATTATGAAATATTCTATGTCTTTTTTATATCATCTGCCTTCTTTGAGATAACAGGCAAAAATCAAGTAGGCAGAGAAAAAAATTAATGGGGAAAAAAAAAAAGAAATAGCTTTGAAATTACATTCATGTTTTGTTGAATTTTTATTTATTTGTTTATTGAGTATGGTTAAAATCATGGTTTGTCCTGCAGCATCTGGATTCTTCAAAAAAATTTTATCTCTCTTCCCAACAAATGTTCCAGAATTGGAACAACAACATGATATGGTATACCAGAAATGCCACAAACTGTTGGAGCTTGTACAACGCTTCTGGACACAAACCTGGGCTTGTTATCCCTACAGAAAAAAAAAAAAAAAAAATTATTTAGATTTAAAGTAATAAAAAGCACTTATTAAGGTTCTGGCTGTCCTAACATATTTGCTACAAAATAGAGTGAAACACCAATTTTCTCTTGGCACGAGGTTAAAATGCTGAAACTGAGCACAAAGGGGTCACAGGTTTAAAGCTCACAGCCAGATGAGAAAAAAATAGGATTTCGGAGTTCAATGAAATCTTTCCTTTAAGGAAACTAAGCAATATCACTGTAAGTTCTGTAGTAAACAATTGGGGGGTTACTTTCAAAATTGCAGTTTCATGTTTAAGAAGTGCTAAATATGCACTCTCTGTTCCCTTACTTAAAAATCTTACAGTGGCTTAAATGATTATACACTATTTTTACATAATACATTGGCTTTCTTCAGCACACAACCTGCTCACACAGGGAATGGGAACGAGGCTTACACAAGCAACTATGCATCCATCTTAGTTCATCCTAATAACCACTAATATGATTTTGCAACATAAATAATATTATTTTTTTCATTTTCATTTCTTTTTGTTTTTTTTTTTCTTTAATGTACTGTTACATGTTCCGCAACATAAATGCCTCTCCTATCATGTCTTGCTCCTGGCTCCCTGTCCCTTAGGGAGCAGCCGGCCCTTGCTGTGCCCTGACAGAAGGTATTGATAGCTCTAAGTCTGGGATGGCTGCCTCTGGCAAAAACCATGCTGAGTTATGAAGGTCATCAAAGAAGAATTATGTACAGATTCTCTTATTTGCTAATCAAACAAGAATGCTTTGTATTTAAGCAATAAAAGTATTTTACAGTCAATTTTTTTTTCTTTGTTCACGTAAGGTTCCCAAAGATTTCGGAAAAAAATATGGATATGTTTGAGAAATACAGACAAAAAAAATATTATTAGTAGCAAATTATAATCAACATTTTAATGTTAAAATACACATGTAAGAAACTTAGTAAACAGCTTCAGATGGATAGAAAATAATATTAATATTTTAGACATGTAAGCACCAATTTTCAAGATGCAGACCGTCATCTGCCAGGTGTAAATGTGAAATGATCCCCTATTTCTGAAGAACCCCAACTATTCATTGCAACATATTTCATGCCACATATTTCCTAATATTTTGTAAGTTAAAGGTATGAATAGGTATTCCAAGTTTTAGTGTTGGAAGTGTGAAAGTAGTTCTCCACTCACATGTGTTTTCGATTGTTGGGGATTTAGAACATCCAGAAGCTTAGCCAGGAAAAAATTGCTCCGGTTATATTATAGAAAAGTTAAAGTAATCCATACAGAACAACAATAAAATCAGAATAGAATTTTTACAGAATCTACCATGTAAAATTAAACAGTGAGTTTTTAATACTCTTCTGGGGATTCAATGCATTTTAAAGAAACTTTTGTTTTAGGCACTAAACATGGTAGTGTGGCTCATTTCTCTTAGCCTCCGAGTCTCCTTCACATGGCAGTTATCACCAATTCTCTATAATAACAAGATCATTTTGTTTACAAAACCATAATCTTGCAAAACATTTGCATCACTAATGTAATTAAGTACTTGTGCACATGCTAATGTGTTCTACCTAATCTTAGGTTAGCAAATTTTCAATTCTGTGTAAGGGATAGAATTATAATTTCTTCCTTTCAGTAAATGCTTCAGGGTTTAATGACAAAAATTAACGGGATAGCATTAGTATATTCCAAGAGACAATGAAATCCAGGCTGCAGGAAATTATCCTGCTACAAACAAACAAAAATAATTCCATGTAAATTTTACATGACTAATGCTAAGTATGTGCTGAGCTTTTTAGAAATTAAATTGCTGTGCCATGTAGTACCATCATTTCATGCTCCAAACTCAGACAAAGTGAATAACTGCTAATCAAATAGTCTTAACCCAAAACTCACTGATGTCAGCAGGTGACACTGTACTTGTTTGTCAGTCTGTTAAAGTGTAACTAGAACTTTAGAAGCATAGGCTAAACTGCAACTCTGTTTGAAATGTTCTTAATTGAGACTAGGTGCTGTCTGTTAAAGCAAATTACTTTTAGGCATCTGTGCTATACCCTAAGGTGGAATGCCTGCTCATTGTTGTATTAAAAGCTCATGATTCCTAAATAGACCTTTCATTAATTACTGCCTAAGAAAACAATTGGCCCAACACAGAGAAAATGCAGAATAATTATCACTGTCAAAATGCTCCGTCTCTTGTAGGACTGGATCCTCAATCTGGCCATATAATACCCTGCTAATGAGGCTTCATTAGAGCACACCCTCTCAGTCTAAATGATTTCTGTATTCACATTTATTAAAAAATAAAATACAGGTTTGTTTGGTTTTCTAAGTAAGCCCTTTCCGTGGTTTTACTTACGAAAGTCCTAAAGCCACTTACTTATTTCTCCACATTAGCTTACATGTAATATGTAAAATAGTTGAAATTTACCACACAAAGTCATTTAGAAGAAGCTGGTTACTAGACCACATTGTCTTTGTCTTAGAAGCAAGAGTTTCTAGGGTAGGGACATAAGTCGTATAAATAAAACATGATAAACATATTGGCAAAGTAACAGAAAGAAAAAGCCTCGGTCCTTCCAGTATGGTCAAGCTGTATTCCATGCAAGGAGTGAAGAAACGGGATTTGAAGGATGATAAATACAAATTTAGGCCACTTCAAGCGTTTCCTATTAAATGATCTAATCAAAAATATGTCCCAGCCAGACTCCTTCCCTGGTGCTTAGCCCAGCTGTGCTGAAGAACAAACAACTGGATTTTTGTGTGCTTTTATCTCCTCAAGATGCTCAGAGTATTTGAGTGACCAGAAGGTAACTCAGAAATCCTATCTTCTTGTGTACTTAAGGTCTTTTATTCATGTAGTTATAGTTACAATTACTGCAATATAACTACAAATATAGTTACATTACTGCAGCATTTACCAGGTCCTGGGCAAAGGAGCTCCTACCGGTTTAGTGTTTCTGAAGATGAAAAGGTTATCTACAGTCAGACTTAGAGACTAAATATTACAAAACCAATATTCATAATAATTTTTGAAGCTTTTAAATATCCTGAACATAACATTTATCTTTCATTAGTCACTAGTGGTGAACACTTTGTGAACAATTTCTTCTTCCAGAGTCTCAATTTCATCTCCCAAAGCCTCAGATCTACATTCAAATGTCATTTATGAACTAGCATAGTGTCTTAATTACTGAACACTCATTACCTGAACCTGTTTTCTTTCTTCTCCTGCTTAAAATGGTACCTTATTCAGGCACAAAAGCACTGTCACGTTAGCTGAAGGATCAGCTAAACTTCAAGAACGAATATTAACAGTAGACATGGCTGAATTGTGTTGATTTCATTACTAATTATTTTTATTTCCAGAGACTGCTCAAGCAACAGGTCAATGGTAAGTGGAACATGAGCTGACAGTGTGCCCTGGCAGTCAAGAAGGCCACCCATGTCTATTGCCAGCCGCTCAAGGGAGGTGATTGTCCTGCTCTACTCTGCACTGGTGCAGCCTCGCCTTGAGCACTGTGTGCAGTTCTGGGCACCACAGGATAAAGAAGATATTAAGCTACTGGAGAGTGACCGGAGGAGAGCCACAAAACTGGTGAAGGATTTGGAGGGGAAGCCATATGAGGAGCAGCTAAAGTCACTGGGTTTGTTCACCCTGGGGGAGACTGGTGATAGACCTCAGCATGGTCTGCAGTTTCCTCACAAGGGGAGGATGAAGGGCAGGCGCTGAGCTCTTCTCTTTAGTGACCAGTGGCAGAACCTGAGGGAATGGCAGGAAGATGTGCCAGGGGAGGTTTAGGTTGGACATTAAGAAAAGGTTCTTCACCCAGAGGGTAGTGGACACTGCAACAGGCTCCCCAGGGAGGTGTCACAGCCTCAAGCCTGACAGTGTTCAAGAAGCGATTGGACGACTTCAGATACACAGTGTGAACTGTGGGATTGTCATATCCAGGGGACAGGAGTTGGACTTGATGGTCCTTGTAGATCCCCCCCAACTCAGGACATTCTATAATTCTATTAAAAAAACATATATAATGTATAACTTAATAAAAGCTGTTTTAATAAAATATATATCTGTATTTATGACCTTCATATTAATACATAAAATAAATAATATTATAAAATTATTTAATACTGATATAGAAAAATAATCCTCCAATAAGAAGCAAAAAATATACTACTATACCATAAGCATCAGCATTTTACTGCTGTAAAAATTGCGGGTCCAGTTTCCCACATAGTGAAGTTAAGAAAGAGTAGATTTGTGTTCATATAGTGAAATTCATCATTTCTTTAGTATCTCTGATGCATACAGTTAACAATCAGTGCCAAATGATGACAAGCTTCTAACAATTTTTCTCCATTGATTCCTGGAAGCCAAGTCTCACCGTTTTATTTTACTGCTTTGCACTATTCACCATACTAGAAATTTTGCCAATGATGTCTTCACAAAAAACATTAAAAAAAAAAAAAGGTCATGGAAATGTCTAATGTTTCCAAAATGAGATTCCAGTGTCCAAGTTCATATTTGCTTTCCTCCCTCCTGCTGTTCTCCTTTACACTCTTCCCTGTCACCAGAGACTTTGGCAACCTGGCCAATGAGATCTCCCCTCTCTGTTTTTCTGCTGCAGACCTTGGAAAAGCTTCCATCCTCCTGCATAAAGGAAAGAGCCTCTGACCGCAACAGACAGAGCAAACCAGCTGGTTCATACTGGATCCTGGGCAAGGAGAGAGCAACACACAAGAAGAGTAAGGCTGTGTAGCAAAGTACTCACACGGAAACAGCCCAGAAATGTGTACATAGGCTGAGTGTGGCCTCCCACCCTGATCCTGGATGCTCTGCTTGGATCAGGCACTAAACAACAACACAATGGGTGGAAAAAAAAAATTACAAATCTCACAAATTAACGTAGTTTGCCTGCGTATTTTTGAGAGCAGACGCGTGTCAAAGATACTCTGATATCCTCCTTTGCACATCAGCTGTTAGGTATGTTTTTCATTACGTACTGCAGTTTGCAGTCCCCATGTCAATCCCTTCAGGATTGTCTCCTCCTTTTACAGAAAAGAAATGGCAATAAAAATTATAAAAACCCTGGTTATTCAGACATGCATGCAGAAGCTGATTTATTTTTAATAGAACTGCAGTACTTTGGGTTTAAATCATATTAATGTAAAAGCATGTTTCCTAGCCCATTAAAGCTTAAATTGTGCAGATTAATATACTTCCTCTAGTGTTGCTCTATTTTGGAAAGCAACCAAATTGAAAATTCAGTTCAGTCTGAAACAAACATATTTTTATTATTATCTTTGATATAACTGGTCTTGTTACTAACAGTATATATTGCCAGTGTAATTTGAGGAAATTGAAACAAATGAAGGTATAGTTATGCCAGATAAAATATAAGACCATTTCATTTCCTCTGTGAAATGTCAAAGTTTATGAATCTGATGTCTAGAATAGAATAGAGTTGAGATAACCACAACCCACACACCAGTTTCATTTGTGGATTGCAGACACTCCTTGATCTGTGCCAATAGATTACAGTAGTATGTTTTTAAAGAGCTCATTATTTATATAAGAAGACAAGAGTTGAAATGAAACCGTGTAGAGAAAAAGAGCCCTCATAAAGTGAAAGAAACCCAAGATAGCTGTAAGGTGACGTATCATCTATCAGCGAAATGAAACAGCTGTCTCAGGCAAGACAGATAAAAAGGAAATGACTTCAAAGCAGAGAAGGAAAGTCAAGACCAACCCTGGATTCCTGAGTCTTAAGGGAAGTCCGTAATGAAGAAAGCAGCTTGAATACTAAATGTAAGATCTTAAAAACTTCCCCATATCTGGCAACTGTTAGACAAGTCTTGGAGTAGAAGGCACATTGCTGGAATCAGTATGGTAAGGTAATTCATGTCATTCTTCGTGTTCTTGGTATACATATGACAAATAAGACTTTTTAGAGATGATTTAGAAATTTTTGAAAGCATCACTCAGTAATATTTCAAAAATTTCTGAAAGTTTTTTTTTTCCAGAAAAAAACCCTCTGTTAAAGACACGACACTGATATTAAAAAAAAAAAAAAAATCTGTCTTAAACACAAAATGTCCTTATGAAAAGTTTAAAATTACTGCTGAAAGCCGAAATGTTAAAGTACTTCAGAGCTGAAAGTATTGACATTCTAATTAAATGAGAATTAGTGCCTCTTTCCTTAAAGTTTTCCTTGAAATTAAGCAAGTGAACAAGAACTAATGTAGTCTAGCCTGGAAGGAAACATAATTTTTAATGCCCTGCAGCAGATCAAGCAAAATAATCCTATTTCAAACATTATGTCATTAGAGTTGATCGGGATGATTAGTTTTGATTGGGCAAAAAATAGCCTAACACCAAAGTAAATTATCTGTTCAGATGGAATAATGGAGGGAGCTTTAAAATTGATGCTGGGTGTTGGGTATTATTTCCATGCAAAGTGAAAATTGCTCACTTATAACCATGGTTTATGTTCCTCATTATCTGAAGTCTTTCTTCCCTACATTTGCATGTGAAGTTAAATTTCTGGCATAGTTCCGAACACCTACCAGTGAACAGGTCCATCATAACACGTATAAATAAAAGTGAAGGTGCTTGAACTCTTCATAAAGCTAAGAAAGATATAATTAGAACTGCTGATTAACACCCAGAGGTGCCTAACTGACTGTGAGGTAAGAACACAAGCATTTTTCCTGTCATCAGCCCACCAGATCACTGACAATCGTAATTAAAGGAGAAAGACTTTGTTTATTCTATTATTTTATTGTATTTGTGCTGGAGGTGGTGTTTGCCATTTAAACTGGCCCGCAAGCTATTCATAAATACAAATGTAATTTGCAATATTCAAGCAGTGTGTCATATTCATATACAGGAAATTTGCTAAAATAATGCCAAAGAAATATTTCTGTTGTTGGCTAACAAAAATAATTATTAGCTGCAGCAGTAGCATAGCCTGTCTTTCTAAATATGGGGGAATAAAAAAATATTTAAAAAAAAAAAACAGTCTTGCATACAAAGAAATTATTATTTCAGATAAGACGACAGACGTAGTAGAAAACTACGTGTACAAACCAAACAGGAGCAGAGCTTATGGACTAGCACATGTTAGCGCTGTCACATTGCCAGTGAGATCCAAGGGGCAGCTTTGGTTCAGCACCCTCTCAGGCCATGTTTAGATTCGGTACTGGATTTAACTCAGGCCAGGGAGCAGTCTCACCAGGTAGTGTAGATGCAGCCAGCCTATTCTGAAATGTTGGTTTAGCTGTAAGGATGTGATCCATAACCTGATAGCTGGCCTGAAGTCAGAGAGGTGTTGTTTCATTTGCAGGCATGTTTTGCTATCTATCGTGAATGTATTACTGTTTTGCTATCTATCGTGAAAAATTCAATGGTTAGGGGCACAGTGACCTCCAAAGTAAATTCTCCAATAAGTATCACTGTGAGAGAGTTGCAGTGCATTTACCACTGAAGCACATCAGGCTTGGAGAATGGAGAACGAGAGCATCAGGACTGTCAAACAGGGGAGATGCTGGCTTTTTAGAGGCTTTGAGGTGTGGGTCGCTGCTCAGAAAGATCTCTACTGCTTTGTCTGTGAGACTGGCAGCAGACAGGTATTGCTTTTTTTCCAGCCTCCTGACTTGATTTGATCTTCAGTCACCTACGGAAGGTGGTGATGGTGATGGTGATGATAATTAAAAGGCAGCTGTTCAAAGAGAGGCAGTAAGAGAGGTCACTGTAAAAGGTTTACTTTGGGCAATGTGTTTCACAGACCAGGCAGCTACTCCTCTCCATACAGCTTCCAAAAACCTCATTGACAATCCTGCTGATTCTCCTCCAGCCTTACCATCCTCCATGAGGTATACTGTCCCCATCAGATAAAAGACTATATATTTGCCATGATGTTATTTGCTAATGTCTTTGATATCCTGAAGGACAATTCATTGTTTTAATGGATGATGTAGTGTAATCCATCATGCAGCAAGAACAATACTAATCACCCTTCCTGTTTGCATCAGACTTCACTCTTCAGCCCCTATTGTATCTGAATCAATCTGAGCTCATTTATATTAATCATGAGTTGTTTACATAGAAAAAAACCCGTTGCAAATTGTATGCGTAGGTACCATACTGCAGAGAAATAGAGAGTTGAGTATTAGAGAAGATAAAAAGAGGAAATGAGGAAAATATTTTCTTTTCTTAGGTTTATAAAGCAAATAAATAGACCAAGTAGCATGTAAAAAATGTTAGAGAGAAAAAATATTCAGGAAATCTAATGTGAAAATGAGATAAGCTCATTTAAAAGAAATTTTAAAATAACTTTCAAACTATCAGAAGACTTCAAAATTCCTTTCTCATTTGCATTCTTGAAGAACTGCAATATGAACACTATGAAATGTTGCATATACCTCTTCAATGGTACGGTCTGTAAGGTATAGCTCTGTACTAAGTTCAATGCATTTGCACTGAGATTTATCAACCTCCTCTCCTGAGCATGCAAGCTGGACATTTATTTATTTTCATTTCCATTATTAAGTGTTTCTTACATTATGCATCAGCCACTGGGATTAATGCAGTATTCTATTACTTATAAAAAAAGATTAGCTTTGACTCTTCAGTTTACAATTAAATGTAGATATAAATGTTTATTGCATTTATTTCTTACAAAATGCATATGCCTAATTTTAAATCAAGAAATAATTTTACATCCAAAATGGTAACATTGAAAATAAGTGTGCCACCAGAAGTGAACTACATGTTTAAATAATTCTCTGACTCATGGCTATTACAGTTTTCCATTGACATAATATGTCATAAACCAGTGTATTGTAAGGTGACAGTACAAAATAACCCTACATAATATTTCACATGAATATTTCCCAAGGCACAGTATAAAACTAGGGTGTAAAAGGTGTTATATAATTTAGAATTAACTGAGTCAAGAATTCTTCTTTTTTTCTCTATAGCTTTTAATATTTATTAACCTGTCAACTTGGATGCAAGCCAAAGCTGATTTCCATATTTTTACTGATGCCTAAGAAATTTTCTTTTCTAGTCTTAAACCTTATAATGGAATAGCTCATAAAGAGCAGTTTCAGACAACAATAAGAGTAATTTAAAAGCACAGTTCAGCTGCAGCCATACTTTTTACTTTCTCAATGCCATTCCGAAGGGTCCGTTCACCCAGAATATTCATAAAATCCCTTGTAAGGTTAATGTCGATTAGATATTAGGAAAACAAGTGGAGAACATAAGCAATCTTGATATCAAGACAATAGATACCAGTAAGCTAGTTTAAAGTATAGCGGAATATTAGTATTAAAGTAACTGCAGGGAACAGAAGAAAGAAAATGCACTATTTTGACCAAGTCATTGGTTGAAATTTTGGTAACCGGATCTGGCAATGGTGACAGTTTAAGCGCCATGAAGATGCCTTGATTCTCCTCATTTTTTATTCATCTAATGCTTACAAGATACAGCTCCTTCAAAGATATTCAAATCATACATTTCTACCTGCTAATGTCCAAATAAGATAACGACTCAGATGGGGGAAACAATCAGAACCTATTCACACTGAATAAATTCCTAGTACTGCAAGTCGTGTATTTCTGTGTAAACTATTCCATTAATTTTTCATGGGTTCTGTTTGTTTGTTTGTTTTCGGTGTTTTTTAACACAGAAAGAAAATAAGAGTCTGTCTCATTACTGTGGTATGTGAGAAGCTGAAGAAATCACATCGGCAATTGCCCTCACGATGAGGCAAACAAGGGTGGTATCACTCTAGCAGTGTAGTTACGCTAGACTTATATCTTAAGCTGAAAGTTTCAGGAAAGCAGTAATAAAGGTGTTTAAGGCATAGCAATAGTCTCACATGCAAGTTTTCAGGCATGACTTGCAGTATGTATCAGACTGTTAAGAGCACTGGGGTTTTTTTTTGGAATAGTAAAAACAAAATTTCATAAAGGTTCAAGTGAAAAATGCTTGGCCTGAGAGGTATCACTATTGATAGGAATTATTGAACAGATAGGCAAACCGTTAGATCGTTACAAGATACAGAAGTGTCTTTAAAGGACTCATCCATCTGAAACAGGATTGGAAAATATTGCTGAAGACATTCTTTTTGAACTGGATACATGTTCCGCAATGTGATTTATGAAATAAGAATTCCATCATCCTCCTTATTGTTCTGCTAGATAAAAAGAAGACTTTGAAATGGCAGTTTTCTTCTAAAATTAAGATTTATTGAAGAGATAATCAGAAAGATTAGACTTGTCAATGTCTGCTGGATGTATGGTCTGAGCAACTCATTTTTCATTTTGCCAAACGATTCTTTAAGCTCATAACAAATTGTCTAAAAAACACTGTTCTTTGTATGAAGCCTTATTTCAGTAACTTTTTAAAGAGGGTAACAAGATAACCACCAGATTTCTAAGATATCAAAGTTAATCCAAGACTCCTAACCATTCTTATGTTGCTTATAGGACTACAAGGTAAAAAAACGGTGGCTCATTCAGTCTTATTTCTATTTATTTGTTTATTCAATGTCTTTATATAAAGATATCTAGAAGCAGCCTTGATAAAAGCACATGCTGTATTTCTCAAGTAGAAGGAAATTCTACTAGTATCCCCACTATTTGATTCATTTTGTTAATTAATAAGTCTAGTCACATAGTAGCAGCCCTGAAACATGACAGGGAAGTAAATTGCTCTGTGTTATAAGTGGTAGGATATTTACATATTTGTCCAATTTTTCCACTGATCTGCAAACATACTAGTGCTTTACATGAATTTTTTACTTTACAACTTGCACATAATGTTTCTGCCTGAACATCAGATAAAAGCTTAAAGGAAGGCTTGATGCTTTAAAGGAAAACTCTTTTCTCACTTAGCAACAATTCATCATCCAAGCCTAGGGCCTCCTGAAAGCAGCTACAAAGAAAAGAGTGGATGTTCTGTTTTTTCACTTGCTTTCTGGCTGTCATTTATTTTATTAGCAACACTACAGGGGACCAATTATAACAAGAATAAACAAGATATCTATTTGGGTTTTTCATTATTTGACTGCTGCAGTTCCTTTTCCTCTGCTACAGCTTTTCAGCTGAAAACACCCCATGGTTTTGCCTATAAACAGGATTTTGGAAGCATGCTTAGGGTAATGGTATTCACTGGTGCAGAATAGAATCAATCATAATGTTAAAATGAAGTCTCTAGGTTTGTTTCTGCACAACCGCAAGCTCCAGTGTGACTTTCAGGCTGGCTGCACCTTACACTAACTTTCAAAGAGTAATTGCAGTGCTGCCCTGCTTCAAAGACTGCCAGAAAAGAACAGCTTTAGCCAGTGGTCCCCCGTAGAGCTTTCAGGAGATGTACTTGAATTCAATAATAGCTGTGCCCATGTGTCTGGGTCAATGCTGTCAAATTTACAACTTCTGTCAAAGGCAAGGCCAAGTCTTGCCTTTGTTGGCCCGTATGACTTACCTTATATACCCTTAATGCTTACAGTATTTGCCCACTATAATAACCTTGGAGAAGAAGAAAAGTAAACATTACAAACAGAAAATTTTGACTGTGCTACAGTAATTTAGCGTTGATTCACTGACATATTTAAGACCTAAATCTGCTGGTTCTTTTGAGTCAGCATGGAGGATACTTGGGGGTTTAAGAAAATGTAAAGATATTGCACACAACCTGCCAAAGAAAGGAGTTTATACCACATCAAGTCACTGGCTAGTGGTTGAGCATGGAAGTTTGGTGAAAGGACCATAAAAATGAATTGCAGACATTTGCTCCTTTGATACTCCAAACACAGTCTTGATGCAACCCAAGATTGGCGCCTGCCAGAGCTATTTTTTATAATTATGATTCCACCCACGATTTTCTACTAAAGCCCAAATATTAAATACTACATGAAGAAGAACTCAGAATAAGGGAAACTATCCATACATCTTTTCACACTAATTAACACTTACAAGATCTGTGAGAGTCTTTGTGTAAAGCTTTGCAGTCTTACTTTCATCTTTGTTTTTATTCTGTATTAAGTTTTCCTGCCTTTAATGCTTATGTGCTTCCCAAGGTAATTTTTCTCACAGCTGCCACATTTCTCTAAGTCTTGAAATACCTTGCTTGCCACCATATATAGTCTTATTTCTTCTAGAAGACCAAAAACCACCAGTCTATAGATCATCTGAGTACCAAAAAACAATTTTGACATTCGTATTAACTATCAATAATCATAATATCAACAGGATAAGTTGCTGTCCTTGTTAAATGCCCTTTCCTATCACTCATATGTGTTTTGAATAGATTGTAAGTCTTCTGGAACCCTTCTCTGTCTGGAAAAGGAAGAATAGTCTTATACTACTGCTGTGGCTACATGGTTTGGATAAAAGTAGGGCACTTTTTACCGTTTTCCTAAAGAACAGCAGAAAGCTTAACTTCATATGGATGACGTGGTGATGATTTCTTCAAAAATTTTTAGCATTCCTTGGCTAACTTCAACTACTTCTTTAGCTGAGAGCTCCTCCCTCTGAAAGTGGACTTATCAGAAGCCTGTCAGACCTTTATACAGAGATTCTCAGGCTTGATGCAAAACGATTATTTAACATGTAATGCTTTTGTTCCTGTAATTTCCATATGTCTTATTACTTTCGTACTCAACAACAATTGCTAGAGAAAAAGCATATAAATAGTGTCTGATTAGACCAACAAACTGCAATACTTGAGGTTTATAATTTGCAGCTCACAGTAACTCAGCCAACAAAAGCTGTTTCTTTTCAGACTATTTCCTGAAAACTTCCATATGGAGTCCTTACTCTCAGTGCACGAGTTTGTCCAGACAATAGCACTGAAGAGAAAGTCTTCATTCTTTTTTTAGTTTGTCTTTGGACAGTTTTTGTCAATATTATTTTATGGAGAAGAAGAAGATCAGTTGTTCTAAGGATATGGAGACCAAAGACAGCAAAGTCTGCAGTGCACTGGTGGAAAACTAGCAAAAACTAAAACTGCAGTCTAGAGAACTAAAGACAGTGAATGCTAATCAAATAATCTAGATTGATAAATCCATTCAGATCATAAATCTGTGAAGTACTTTGACCTGATTTTGCCAAGCTTCCCCTGTCTACAGTACTTCTTACTCTGTGTACTGAATTTCCACTGCTCTATCTGGAAGCTTAGCTGTAGTAGAAGTACTGATAGAGGCATCCTTGGTTTATTTTATGCTAATTTAGTGGCTATGAAGAAAGATTCACATGACCCATATAATAAATCCAAAATACTACAGACCCAAATTAAATTTTTTCCTGATGTTTTTCAGTCTTTCTTGAAAGAAGGAGAAGGTTAGTAAGATTAAGAGTTCTGTGTTGATATGTAATGAGATTTTGCAGTTCTTCCTCCTGCAGGATTCCACAATGGATATTTTAAACACTGTACTGAAGGAGGAGAACTTAATACAAAAAATCAATAAATAAATTCACTGAACAACAACAAGAATCTCTATTTTTAGTTTTGGCACAGGCTAAACATTAATATTTTGGTAAAGGAATTAAAACAATTAAAACAATTAAAAGAGTAACAATCTCAGTACTACATTGACATGGAATAGAGCAGTCGGTTCTAATGAACCATCAGAAACCAATTAGAAGAATTTGCTCATATAATAACTATTTTTCTCTGACATAACTCTTCCAAATTTATTGGTTTGATGTCTTCTGTATGATAGCAATTAAAATCAGGGGTCACCAGGAAAATAGCTAATAGATTATTAGCAGTATAATATTACAGCTAATCCTGAAAGCTGGATGAGTGACATATACAGTTCCAGGTAAAGGTTCATTGGGGCAGAGAACTCTGAAACATCGAGTTATCCTCCAGTAAAGCCAATTTCACACAGCAATAGGCTCTTAATACTATTCCCACTTTATAATCCAAATCTACTAGTCTCTCGCCAACGCTGAGAAACATTTTGATATATTTACAATGCTTAAGGAGTACCAACATGATTGCTTAAACTTAAACTGTGTCAAAATAAATAAAATGTATTTGGTAATTGATTGTGCTTTCTTTTCTAATCAGCTTTTGAAAGGAAACTAAAGTTTCTTAGACAAAACAAGACTTTGTTTCTATTATCTGCCCATCTCTCACTCCCTACCAACATGTAAATCTGTTGGCCCACTTTCACAAAACAGAAGACAGTGGTTTAAGTTTCTACAATGCTTATGTTACTAGAAGCTTCATGAAAATTGAAAACTGGAAGGAGGACACCTAAATATGCATCCCTGATATGAAGTGAGACAAAAATTCAGAAGTTATGGACTGGGGCTCGAATCAGCCAACTGGCCATGCAGCAGGTATCTGCACCCTGGCTAACTACAGCACACACTTACAGTGGATGCCATGAGATGATGAAAAACTTCTAGTTACTTTTCTTGGAAAAGACAGGGGAAAACATCAAAATCTGCAGGCAGTGAGGCTTTAATAAGTCTACTACTCACAAAATAACTTACTTTTATTGTGTTTATTCATGCACTTCATAGTTCAAAAATGTTAGGGAGTTTTCTATTTAGATGTGAATATTTATTACTAATGTATAGTAAACAAACAAATTGCTCCTAGAATAAGTGGACTTTAATGGGGTACATTCAGAACCACAGAAAAGGTGATTTTTAGTAGTAAGTAGGGAATTGTATCAAAGAAAGATGTTATTTTCCCAGAAACTAATTCTCTGTCTCCTTGCCTCAGTGCAGAGCATCTGACTGTAACCTTTCCCACACCTGCTTCTCCCTAGATCCTTGCAACAATCTTAACAGAGAGTCTGACTGATCCTATTGTTTGACATGTAAATCTTTTGAGAGAAACACTACATCTGAGAGAAAAAGAAGTCTTTTATGTAGCAAGTTTGTTTGGTTATTATTATTATTATTACTATTATTATCACTCTTATAGCTGCTGCATGTTATTTAAGAGCTAAACAAATAGTAACATAATTTCCAAGGAGATGGAATAGCTGGAGGAGGACTGAAAATATTCAACATTGTATATTAGATTTTTTTTTCAAATTATCATACCATTTCTTATGTGGCTATAATTTCAATATATATGGAACTTCTATCTACTTATGAAGAATCCTGGAAGTCATCTCTGTGTTGCAATTCTGATTCATTGCCTTTCTTCCGTCCAAAATGCTGAGATTTTCTATGGAGTTACCACCATCTCCCTAATGTTGTTCCAGTGCAATCATCCTCGTTAAAAAAACTGAGAATTTCTGACATAACTGGTAAACTTCTAAGACATTGCTTGGGGTAAAAAACAATTCTCTCATTGACTTTAACAAGATTAGTGAGTCTCCATTGCATGCAAAGCTTTTAAAATTTAAGTGGAACTGTTAAGCATTAATGACTACAATAGTTAGACTCGAATAAATAAAAACAATTGAACTAATATTAGCATAGTGCCTCACCAGAATTTTATTACAGTTTCTCATAAAATAAAGAATAATTCATCAAGAAATTTTATGTTGTCCTTCCTCCAAATATTCTTTTTTGGTGTCTCCTGTCAAGCATGACAAATAATTCCCACAGTAGTACGGTTAACTGTGTTGGTACTGTAGTACTCAGTAAGCTCTTTTTTGTTTTCTGTAGTTTATAGATAATTACAAGTATTTTAGAGCTCTTTCGAACTATTGTTTAAGTATTTGCCCTTGTGGTATTATAGTCGGTTCCATAATATATACACTTTTATATAAAAACATACACACACACACTTCTTGAACTTTGAGGAGACAGATAAAAAAATAATGAAGGAAAAATGAAAATTGGTGAACTGGTTCTGAAAATACAATACTTGCCTCAATGTTACAATGCATTTTAGTGATGGAAATGGGAAAATTGGTCAAGAAAGAGTACTAATTTTCAGTGTGGATTCAAAAAACCAAATTATTTTTTTAAAAGTATAAATCAGATGTGAAAAGTCACAGCGTACAAAAATTAACAAACAAACAGCAGCCTTTACCATGATAACTGAGGGAAGAAAGGACCACAGCCACAAGGAAGTCTGGAATCAGAGATTTTGTATGCAGGGAAATGTGAATTCTGCAGCAAGGCTCACGCATCCAACTGTATCATGGAAGGGGGTAACGTGGACCCCGACACACAGAGCTAGCAAGGGAAGCATAAAAGCAGCACAAGTGTCCATCTTCTGTCCTGCTCATCTCTGTCTGCTCTTGTCCTGAACATCTCTCTCTAACAGCCCATCTGCAGATACTTCCCTAGAAACCTGTAGCTATCTGCTAGAAGCCATCAGAAGTGGAGAACAGTAAGGTTGCTGTGATTTCTCAGTGGAAGAGGGATATGTATGTCATTGAGGAAACCCCAACCATAGAAGGAGACCACGACTGCCATGCTGGTGTTTCCTCAGGTACCCACTCTCTGCTGAAAGTATCACAGGCTCCAAAGTGTTGCTCCTCCAGAAAGCTTTGCACGGAACAGGACTGACTCATCTGGGACACCAGATGAATCCGAGCAAGCACAAGCACAGCTTCACGTGTTTCTGAACGATGCGGCTGTGAATTTCATGTGTGAAGCAGCTGGGAGAGAGTGCAATCCAAGTAAATATTCTTGGTCAACTCCCCAGACATCTGGAAGCAGAAGAAAACTGCACGTTGTGTTATCATCCAAATATATTCTGTATCCTTTGTTTTCTGACCTTTTCTAGGAAGGTACCTTATTAACACCAGTTTTTAAAATACCTGTAGCACATGATGCTAATAAAGTGTTTAAAGTCTGGAGGCTACAATGACAGGCAGTCAGAGAAAACAGTTTTGGGTGAGTAGAAAGAATGAATTTCACACAATTTCAGTGTTTCCATATTCAATAATCGTGTTCCCTATCCTGTAATTCACCATAAACCTCTACATATACTTGGGGTGTTGACTATTTGCCACTGAGATTTATAGAGTGAATGATGGAATTAGTGGGTTACATTGTGCTGCATGGTAAAAAACATTTTTTGTCAAATAGTCGCATTAAATTTGTAGCTGGAACTAGCTGCACATTAGATAGACTTAAAGGTTTTGATCCTGTGAAAACATACCAAAGCAAACAACTTGCCTACTGATATAAGGGTGCATGTTTTGGTTTCAGAGAGTTTAGTCATATAAGCAAAGTTGTGCATGCTTTTTTACATGTATTAGGTTGGTTCACATTGTTACCTCACTTAACTCTCTCTTCATGCAATGTCTTTATAATTCTTAAATAATCCTCCTGGTTATACCAGCAGAAGAAAAAGTTACTTTAGACAATAAAGGTCTCCACATATATTTTTGTAATTCACCTAATTTTAAAGTAGCTGACTTCCCTCCTTCTCTTCTGGATTTGTCATTTAAATAAATAAACTAACAAACAGAAAGTATTGCTTCTGGACTTCAATTTTCTGTCATTTTTCATCTTGAGACAAACTTTTGCAAATGAGTTAAAAGCTCCTCAGAGGTCTTCCAGCAAAAGTGCTGATGTAGTCTGGTAAGAGCTTTGGTGGGAGGATGCTCTAATTGGTGCAGATGGATAGCTACAAAACTGTCAGGTTAGGTCCACAGCAGTCACTAAACAAAGGAATTTATATATAACCTATAGTGTTTCCTCCTGAGTTAGTTTTATTCTGACATTTATTTACATTTGTACTCATTTTATTTCTCACTGACTATATTATTCCCCAAATAACCTTGTCATCATTCCTTATAGTTAAGCACTACTACCAAATTGCTTTTGTTCAATTTACATAGTAAATGCAGTAGAATGTGTTACCACAGAAGAAGTACATGCCTCAGAATGTGACAACCTGAAAACATATAATTTTCTATGTTAAAGTGCGTTCAAAATCTGTGAAATGTTTCAATTTTTTTCTTGCTAGGCAGCTAAATTTGCTCTATTTCTAGTCTGCCCTGGTCAGTTCTTAAGGTAATTTCTAAGCATTTAGCTCACAGTAAGATAAATGCTTTATTTTATGAAAAATAAGTTTATATTTTTAAGTTCAAAGTAGGTCGTCTTGTCCTAATTAGGCGGTTATTCAAAATATTCTGAGGACAAGTCAAACCTACACTAATAGCACTTGTGAAATTGCTCCGAAGACAAAGCAAACTGTGCTTTCATTTGGTCAAAAACATATGTGGAAACAGTAGCTTCACTCTAGATTTTAATGCAAGCTCTGATCTCTAAGCATTATAAAAATTCCCAGTGTTTCAGTGCAAGGTAGCTAAGTTGAGTGTATCAAATTCATTTTAAATGAAAAAAAAATTACAGTCCTTTCAATAGTATAAGTGCACCAAAGTTGCTGGACACCGCTGGGCTCCTTAGGTCACTCATCACCCCACTTTTAGGCTGCTCATTCTCAGTCCTTCTCTACTGTGCTTCATGCCAGAAGGATGTGCCTGCTCCTGCCTGGTTATAAACTGCGATGCAGGAGCCTTTTAGGGCTTTATGGCATCTCTCAACCTTTTATGCTGACCCCTATCAGCGCACTGATTCCTCTGGATCTGGGTTACGCTCACCAAAGGAAGCTTTGAGTGTCCCTGGGTAGCGTAAGCATTTGCTGCCGTTGGTGAGGAAAAGAAGCTGTACTGAGACAGAACCAAGATGCAGAAGCATGAGGAGTTATGTTAATCCATGTACCTGTGTTACAAAAGGAAAACAACAATTCATATTAAATAGGTACTAACATGCTTAATTTAAGGATGTGCTCTCCTTTTAGACAACACACTACTACCTGTACCCATTTCTAGAACAGATGCTCACCTGAACCTCAGCTACCTGCACTTATTCAGGATCCCAAATGTTGTATATACACTATACTTATTAATAACAATATATCCATATACATTTTTATCTTGATAGAGTTCTAAATTGAAAGTTAACAGAATACATCTGCCATTTTCAAAAATGCTGTTCCTAATATCAGAATGGAAATTAATAAAGATAACTCCTTTCACTGATTCCACTGACCTTGGAGGTCCTTAGTAGATCCACAAGTTTTACTGTTTTAAGTCAAGTAATATTTTATTGAGCCACACAGAACTTCATAAGCACATAGTGAACGGAACTGTGCTATTGTATATCAACAAAAACTGACCCAGGCAGATACTGATCACAGCATACTCATATAGCCAAGTAATAAATATCAATAAGTCCTGGAAACTAAACAGAACCAAATCGCCTAATTTCTTAATAATTTGACTTACAATCTTCAATTATAATGCAACTGCTATTAAAAAAGCCCCAATTATTTTAGTACATAACTGGTTTGTGTTGAATCATATTTGAAACAACGCACTTCAGACAATTTGGTAAGCTTGTGTGCTACAATGGTCTTAGGGATATAGTTCCTGTTTTGTCTTACGCATGGTATAAAAAGGAGTGCTTCAAAATACCAAAAGTAACTCTGAAAAGTTTTATATTTATTTAAATTCATTTTTTTATCAGGAAGAAGGATACCTAAAAGCATTGTTTAATTAAAATTCATAATATGATTCCTTGGGGATTCACTTATAGGAGTGAAAAATCACCAAGCAGCTTTCAGTTTTTGCATTTCCCTCACAAAAAGAAAGAGTCATTGAAAAAAAATTCACAGTTTTTACTTCCCCACCTTGGCAGCCACAGGAGATGGAAAGCAAGCCCTTGAGCCTGGCCAGGTATCCAACAGCACTTCTTATCCTGCAGTTTTTTTCTTAGTCCCCCTTCTAGCAGTGGATAAGGGCAAAGACTATCTGCATGCGATTAGCAAGTTTGGGGATTTCTTACAACGACTTCGGCTTTATGCACCTTAGCTAAGGTACATGAGGCTAATGCAAAGATAATAGACTTCCTATTTCTGTTGGACCCTTGACAAATGACTCTCAACTTTTCCTGCAATTTATTAGCTACTCCAGTTCATACCTAGTAGGTGCTACAAGAAATGTTTTAAATCTTTTTCTTAGCCAGAAGACTTGTTCTTTATTTTTTCTGCAATAGTAACAGTATTGCACTGCTCAGAAGGAGAAAAAGTTCCTGTTGCTGCTTGAACATTTATGCTGAACTACACATAATAGTTTTCAGTTTCCTCACAGGAGGACTTCCTCAGGATAGGAAATAATACAACACAGGAGAAGTGAATCTATAAGCGTTTGGGGGGGTACATATTCGTGTAGTCCTTGATACAGGATGTATGGTCAGATATCTCTGGCTAACAAAATGTTTGCTCTCATTTGACCTTCCATTTTATTAGGTCCGTTTTCTTGGATTACCTCACTAATACCACTGCTAGTAGTTAATTCCACTTAATGAGACAGAGAGACAAGAATTTTAGCTACATGCAAACCTTTATCTTGAATTATGTAGTTGGGCTTCAGTTTGAGAGACAGTGACATCTTCACAACGATGTCCACATTTTCTTCCCTTCTCTTCAGTACTTTCAGAGGAATGGCCATTTTGAGTGTTAGTGGATTCATAAAGAACTGAAATGAGCAGTCTTTGCCTCAAATTTACTCTGGTCCACAGAATCAGAAAAACAGGAATAGGGTCATGTCTGGATGATTCTAAGTACATCTGCACTTACTTTGCATCAGGTCATGTGGGTCTTATGGAGACGTGTGTCTACAAGGTATAATGTACATGACATGCATCAGACAGGATTTAGCACTGTGTAGGGTTTGTGGTGAGCCTTCCCTTCATGGAAAGTGCTCTACACAGTCCCAGTTTCTTAAACAGCATCTCTTTTTATTCTTCCGTTGTTCTAGAAACCGTATGCAACATCTATGCTGTCTGCTGGATTTTGGTCATCTGGTAATTCTGAAGCTGCTTAAAATCAAGTACTAAATAATAAAATATTTACTAGTTTCTTCCTTTTTTTTTTTTTTCTCTTCTCCACACTGGTCTGTATAAAAATTGACTGAATGTATCTTTCCTACTCTTTTTATCCCCAGTGTGACCACATTGCTGAGTTTAGGGTTAAGGTAATTTTACAAATGTTTATCAGTGACTTGGTGGTTTATGTTTATCAAATGTTTATCAGTAACTTGGTGTTTTCAGCTCTCAGAGTTCAAAAGTGAGAATTATAACCAGCTATGCTGGGAACCAGAGATTCAGTGAACTCTAAGCTTTTCTTCAGGCAAAGGAAGCTACACTCATGCTTGTCAAGGAGATTAACGAGAAATCTGATTGAGTCTGGAAGACTATTGCTGCAGTGGATTACAAGTTTGATCTTCTCTTTTTTCAGGGATAAACAACCTCAAGGGCTAGGACACTGGCACAGAAAAGCAGATACTATCACTGGCTGTGAAGAAAAAGTGTGGCCATGTGGCAGGCTCAATAAATGAAAGTAAATGAAAGTGAAGCAATCCATTCAATGAAAGTATGGTTACATACTGTTGTACGCAATCGTTACTTTTATTTTTTTATTTATAGATTAACATGTAACCTTTCTCCACCTCCTTTCTAGCTTATTTATTCAGACTCCATATTCTTTGGGAAAGGCCAGTCTAGTATTAGGAGCATGCATTGGGTCCTGGAGCTATCATAGTGTAGATGTTTAAAATTGAGTCTTTGAACAGTCAGATTACAATAAACACAGGGATAAAGATTTATAGCTGCTGCTGGAGTGTGGAATTTAAAACTGCATAGTACACTACACAATAAGGAGGGAAATTCAGGAGAATTTAGCAGTTGACGAAAGAGTTGTATCCTCTAGCTCTTTGATCTCAAGGACCACAAGAGTATTTAGAGAATACTTACCAAATAAAAAACTTACATAAAAAATAGAGATTCTTGTAACTGGTCATTTCCCTCTAGACTGCATATGTTACTAGTTCGTAAACGGGCCATATCCCTCAATATAAAAACAAAAAGTGACCAATGAGCTGAAAAATACCCAAACCACCACGCATCCACACACACAAAAAGGCAATAATTACAAGTGAGATTTCAAAATCCTCCTTTGTAATTATATTCAAAAGCTGTCAAAAGACAAATAACCTATATATATTCTATATATACTTACTATCTGAAATAGGGCTACTTATCTAGCCTAGAATAGCACCCAAAAAGTAAATTACAGTAATACCCAAAAGCATACATTTCAGTGACAGCACATCTGCATTAAATGCGGGTTTCTCACTTCTCAGTGAATGCTTTCTGAGTAAGATCAAGAAAAGGATTCTGATGGTTTTAACTCTATCCTAAAGCAAGATGATCACTGAATCAGATAAACTATTAATCTGTTTAAAGCTTGTTACTCCTGTTCTGCCAAGACTGAGAAGCTTTGCAGCAAAAAGCAGCCAGGATGCTTCCTGCCAAGAACCAGATATCTCATGCATGTTTCATAAATATGTTTCTCTGCTGAAAACACAAGGATTAAGCAAACACTAGTTCAGTTTCCAAAAGCTTCCACTAATGATTTTTAAATAACTCCAAAAGAAATCTTGGCTGTATTTAAATCAACAGTAAATTCTCACTGCATTCAGCGTGTCCAAGAATTTACCTCTAATTTTTAGCCACAATACAAACCTTTTTGGTTTTAAATGAGGGTAGCAATAAGTCATACAAGTCCACTGAATATGATGATACCTATTTTTATTACACTTGTTAAAATTCTAAACACACAAATAGATGCCTTTTTACTATTAAGTAAAATGTCCTTAAAATTTGGATAGATTAATCTAAGTGCATACCTGCATTAAGTGTTCATAGTAAACATTAACTGAAAAAGCCAAGATTTCATTAGAAACCTCTGCCATTTATAACATCGCCACATACTACAGTTTTCTGTGAAATAGATCAGTTTTCAGGGAAGCACCTTTTAAAGCAAGACATTTCAACAAAATTGCAATGCTATATCTAAAAGAGTGTTGATATAGAGTCCTCCTTTACCTAGAAAACCATCAATGGAGTTGGAGAAATAAATGTAAATACCAGCAAGGTTTGCTTTTCAAGCATGCTGGGATACCAACATGGAATATTAAAACATGCTAAGAAGTATGCTTATTGCCTGATGTGCATTACGAGCATAATCGCTGTTGCAGCACCTCACACACCTGGGAACCCAGTGGAGAGAAGATAATGAGAAATTTTCCTTTCCAGGCAGTACAATGGTAAGAGAGCATTTCACAAACAGCTCCTGGGTGACTGCAGAAGCCTCTGCTGCTCTGTTGCTGCACAGATGTAAGCACAGCTGGAAGGGATGGAGGGGTGGCACAGGGCACCATTCAGTGGCCTGCTTCCAGCCCTGGTGACACTGAGCTCAGCCCTAGAAATCCTGCCTGCTGCTTGCCCAGCGTGTTTGCCTCCCTTTTAAGAACTGACATCCCCATATAGATTCAGCTGCAAAAGGACACATGATGCTCATGAGGGAGAGAAGAGCACATGCCATTTAAATGCTATGGGAGATAAGCACTCTATAGTGGCTTCCTGCGTGTCACCAGATTAGTACATAATGTAGCACCTGAACTGCAAATATTAAAAAACATTTCATGTGTGTATACTGTATCTATATATGACTTGTATTATGCATACATATGCATACATATGTGTAAATACTTTAGTAGAAAGTATTTTATACTCACAGCTGTACAAAAATCACTTTTCCTTTATACTGTACATTCTTCATACTGTTCTTATTTTTTAGTGCGCACACACACACACAAAAACCACCATGGCTTTTTTTTTTCCCACTCAAAAAAAATCATAGAAACAGCATAAATCTTTTAGTCTTGCCCTTTAAAATCATTAAGTATCATTAAGTATGTCTGTGCATATTCACAAGGCAGAGGGCAGTGCTGCACAGCAATAACTGAGGTAGCTCTTAACAAGCTGCCCTGGAGACCAGCAGCCGTGTCCTCCTGGTAGCGTTAGGTACCTCTGCTGGCCTAAGCAGATGCAGTGTGCTGTGCTCATGGGGCTAGACGGCTACTAGCGGGAAAAGCAGGCTTGTTTGCCCAAAGTCATACTGCTGCACAATACAGAATTTGGTTGAATAGGCTTCTTTAAGGCTTAGGGCATACTTGAAAGTGAACCGTATGGTCCTTTAACTGACAGCATTAGCCAGAACAGCCAAGCACACCTCTCACCAGAAATCAGAAGTTAATTTTTTTTCTCTGTTGGAAGTTGCATGAGCTAATTAGTCCAAAGAAAATTAATACATTCAAGATTGCTTAAAAAGAGCAAAGGTTATTTGGCTTAGGAAATAGCTATAAAATCCAAAATAGTATGAATTCAACAGAATTAATGGAGTTAAAATATTATGCAAAAACCACCTTGATAAAGTTAAATCTATTTGTATGCAGGTAAAAGTAGTAAATATATAGAGCAGCTCTAAAAGTCATCTTGGACACCTTGGAGTGCTAAAGTGGTTTTTGTGAACCATTTCTACTGAACTGAAAATTCAGTTCTGAAGGGCAATGTTGATTTCATGCAAAGCAATCACAAAACTCCATTTGAATACAGCGACATGAAAATTTCACCACAGAATTTTCTGTGCTTCTTTCTTCCTCCCTGACCCTAAAATAGTCAATAGGCTCTTAATGCAAAGCCTGCTGTAGATCATGGGGAACTCTCTTTTAACTTCAACAGATTTTGTATCAGTCCTTGTACAATATTACACAGAACTGATCAGAAGCAAGTAACGTTGTATGCCTCACAAATCTGCAAAGATGATACCCCTTCTTTTTCAGAAAGCTGAGCCTTCCATCAGCGATCCTCAGTTTGTTGGTAGATATTTTGTATCAAGGCAGTTTTCTATTGCACATTCTACAAAGTTTTACTCGAATCACTTAGCTTTCCTGCTTACTCAGAAAGCGGGTGTCACAACTGTAATGAGATGTTGATGGGAGAAAGTGTGATTTCTTTTTAACACAGAAGTAGCCAGTGATTCTGGCAGGTCATGAAACAGCATAGCCTAACAGAAGGAAAGCTCCTGACAAGCAGAAGATATATGAGTGAAGAGGATTTCTCAGGCTAGTAAGCAGAAAGCCTGACTAGCTGAGGAAAGAAGGATGAGAGAATAAAGACTGAAGACAAGAAAAATGGAGGCCATAGGCAACATATCTATACACATTTATATGTTGCTGTCACTGAGCTTTTTTTCATTTTCAATAAATGCAACATACAAACAAACAAAAAATCCATCCAATTTTCTACGTCAAAATTCATGTACAAAAACATTTCCCTGTGACAATAATTTGTAATGGAGGAATTCATTACACTTCCACTGCACATTTTACATCCTCTGCTTTCCTATGCCTGAATGAGTAGGCCACTTGTATCTGTCTCTCCATTCTCCTCGCTTTGGATGTAACATATCTCTTTTCCTGGCATCTCAAAAAGCTCATTCTTCTTTCCCATAAAAGCTCTCTGTAACGTCTGGGAAACACAGCAAAATGCATCCAAGTAGAATTTCAAATACACTACTGGACTGTTTATTTTGTGTTTGATGTGCACACAGGTAGATAATAGAAAATTAACTTCATCCTGAAGAGCTGTGCTGTTCCTGAAGCATACTGTTTATGCTCCATGTGAGCCAACGAATGCAGCTGCATGACTCATTTGACTGCTGGGGCAAGCACCCAGGCTTCAGGATTAGGAGGTTTATTGTTATTATATGTACCGTATAAATCGTATCTACCTGCCTGACCACTGCATGCAGTGCTCAGTGGTGCAAATATTTCTTTAGCAAGATACTCTAAATTTGAGGATCCCGTTTTAACATTGTCTATTGTCCTCTAGTCATTATTAGTCAAAGCACAGGTTATTAAATCGTACAATTTGTAAAAACTCGACTAATCTTTACTCCAGCTACCAGGTCAGCTGTGAAAGTTTTGATTTGATATGGGAAACAGGTAAGGTTTGAGTCATCTTTTTTATCCTCACCATATAAATATTGTGTGGCAGCCTGGATCACCTTTAAACACGTAGCTGTTGTAGCTTGGGCCATTAGTCAACTCCTGACCTTATTCTCCTCTGCCAGGGACTGGTAAAAGCAAGACATTGTGAGGGCCCTGGATAAAGAGCAGGACAGGTGGTGGTTCTTCACTACCTGTTCATCCATCCATGCAAAAGAGTTCTTTCATATTTAGATGTTGTGCCACCACCATAAAACAGCTCCTGGAAATTTTGTTTCCCCTTATTTTTGAGGAGAGATCTATTCAACTGTGTCCTTTGTTACTCTGCATTACAGAAAAAGGGACAAGGTCTCTTCTCTGGTGCCAAATAACAGTTTGCTGAACAACTCCGCCCAGTGATGCAGGAGTTTCATTTACATCCATAAAAATAAAATAAGATTTAAGATGGAAGTTCTTCTGAAACCCTTTCCTTATTTGAAGGTACAAGGCAAGTGTTGTGCAGGTACAGTAATGAAAGGTGAGATATAAAATACTATGATTTTAAACTAATATAAACAGTTACTGACATTGAAATCATTAAGAGAAAGCATATAAAATTAAAATGCATACAGTTCAGACATGATTTATATACACATTTTACATTATTTGAATGTTTCAGAAATAAGTTAATTTTTAAAGAAGGCTATTCTGCAGCTATGTAGAAAGAATGCTATTTTAAAAATTGATCATAAGCTTATTTTTATTTCACAGTATTGCACTAATAAAAACTCATCATTAGTAGTCTACATTCAGAACAGGGTGCACTAGACCTTCTTCTGCAGTTATTCTGCTATTGCTTTTTTATTTTGAATAATAATTTAAATCATTGGAATATCATGCTTTTGTTTTCACTCTCAACCTAATTCTCACTGTATCCTAATGGGCTAAGCATTAGGCACAGTATATGTAATGAACAACTTCTGCATTCGTCAAATACATGTAGAAATTGATGGACAGAAACAGAAAACTCCTGCACTAAACCCAAGAACTGTCTGTAATTGATGTAAAAACAGATTCAGCTCCGTCTGCCTATTCTGTCACATGTATATTACTCTTTTTTTTTTTTTTTCCTGGAATAATTCCTGAACTTACTTCGGTTTTATAAAGGGAGGGGAAAGATATTACTTTCATATGCATAAAACCGCTTCAGTAATCCCTGGTCATTTTAAGCACATTGTCTGTAATGCAGGGTTGAATTTTCCTCCCCTAGGCTTCCAAAATGCTAGGAAGTTAAATCTGTTTGCCACATCATGAAGAACAACATCTGAAGCAAATTATCCCCTTAGTACACTATCAAAATCCCATAGACTGTCATGAGATGCAAGTGGTACTAGAGTAGGAAGTTCGAAATTGGGATCAAATTCCATTTTCTTCCTGTTGATAACGAGTTCTGCTATTTTCCTGCTCTCAGTTTAGGAAAAAAACAATCCAGACAAAAAAGAAAATAAGTTATCAGTACTGAGGAAATATTATTAGATTCAGCCCCATTTTTAAACAGCTAGGACCAAAATCTTCATTCAGACACACTTGTGCCACCCCATTAAATTCCAGCAGTGGCACCACTGGTAGAGAAAGAATGGCACTCGGATTTTTCACCATTAAGTAATCTGTTTTCATTACCTTCTCAGCAGTTTGTTTCATTTGCCTGCAGTAAGGAAACTAAAATTAGAAAACATTTCGTGTTCATAGTTAGTTTGCTTCCAATGCGAAAAAACAAGTCCATAAATTTGTCTATTGGGTTATGCCTTGTGCAGTTCTGCTAAAAAAGTTGCCTTTACATTTTAGCGACGAACTGTAAATGGTGTAGTGCATTATTTTGTCCGAAGTAATTCAAACTAATGACCCTAGAAATACTGTTTGAGGTGTCTAAGTTATAAAGCATTGCCAATAGTCATGAATATTACCACCAGAATTTCTATTCTGCTTTATAATGTAGGCATTTCCATGTGTTAATAAACTATTTTCTGATCATCTTCAGAACTTGCTGTCTCTTGAAGGAGTTCCACATGCCAGTCTTATATCAGTTCTAGTAGTAAATGAATGTCAGGTAAATGCTGATAGCAAACTATTAAAAGATTGAATGCATTGTTCTTGCCTTGACTTGCATACTTAACCTCTCACTTCACATTACCTAAAGTGATACTGATCCTGACTGAAATGAAAATAGAAAAAAAAATGAGCAAGTCAAAGTGTGGTGATCTTACAGGCTCTTTAGCTGGTAACTCTGAGAATAACATTAGCTTAGAAAGTCTAAAATTAGTTTTGTTTACACAAAACTTTAAAAAAGAAGAAAAAAAAAGTAAAATATTTTTCTGGTTTAGATAAATGTTACCCTGGATGCTAAAAATACAAGAATGGCAGAAGTGTCTATTTTCTTGCATCGTACTTGCTTATGTCATTCTTACTATTATAGGAAAGTGTTAACACTCAACAACCATATTTTGAAATGACTGAAAAAAAAAAAAAAAAGTTTATCCAAGCTGTCTGGCACCAGAATTAACACACATTTGGGAACCCTGCCATCATAGTGGCATCCAGAGACACTCTTAAGAAGCTTAGAGATCAGAGGAGGAGATGAAAAGATTTCAGCTTCATAGGAGCTTCTCATGACTAAACACTGATGCCAAGACCACTTCTAAGGAAAAGTGGATGGATCATGAAATCACGAAAGCATGAAGTCAACCAACTTCTGGATTTCAAAAGAGAGGACTGAAGAGTTAGATTTTCCATGAAGTAATATAAAAAACTACTGTGGCAATGACACAAGTGAACACCTTATTTTTGGAGTTCTCATAGACCTGCTGTGCTTCTTTTGTCCTGCAGAAAGGGTTTTCTAGCTCAGACAGTTGCTTTCACAGTAAGGCTGGCCAATGAGTAGAAAGAATAACTTAGTGTGCATTTGCACGTATCTGATTTTTTTCAATAACTCATTTTCTGTTCTAAATACCTTTTTAAAATTCCTGTAATGACTTTTCAACCTTTCTTTCTAACAAAGTATTACAGTCCAGTCAGCATTAAACATACATTTCCTTAGTTTTAAAGGTCATTCAAGAGTCACAAACCAAAATATCCTTAAAGGTAAAGCAGAGCTTGAAAACAGATCTCAAAGATATTTCCTCAGATGACACTTGGCTAGAAATTCTATGCAAAATTTAAATAATTCTTTTAGTATCAGACACATCCTTCTAATTTCTTAGAGGCAGTTAGATATTTTATACTCACGAGAAGCATTCCTTACTGCAGACAAATAACATAAATCCTACTTACTATTTATACTAAAAATACAACCAAATGAAATACATTACAACATGCTGCATGGAGTTTGTGTTCATGTGCAAAAACTACAGAAACCAGTAATTCTTTACACACTAGGTGGGCAGAATTAATTTCAGATTTGATCACCCTGCTGTGTATCAGGATCACTGATAAGGAGGCACAGAATAACTGCAGCCACAGAAATTTGACAGCGGTAATCACAATGCTGTATTGTAAAAATTACAGACAAATCTCCTGTACGTGGCTCATTAAGAGGATATGCAGGCCAGGCCTACACCGATCATTCCAGAAAAATCTGGCACAAACTGGAACGTAGCAGCTGTATCCATCTTAGTCAAAACGTAAGACAGCAGAATGTCAGTCTCTTTCCAAGAACATGGCACTTGCTGAAGCAAAATTACATGCTACGGTGTTAATGAAGGACCTCAGTTTTCCTATTAATGATGAGATTTAGTTGTTTCATAAAAGTTAATATCCAAAGATGAACATTAGAAGCTAAAATCCTAAAAATCCAAACTGCAATAGTTTCTTCATGTTGTCTTCAGAGAACACAATCTTTTGCCTTCATGAAGAAGAAAAAGGTACAAGATGGATTTAAAGAAGCAGCTTTAAAGAAGATCGTTGAATATTTTAATACATATTTAACTGCCAAGCTGTAAATGGTTCTCTTTCAGAAACAGAACACTACAAAAATGCTAAGAAATGTACTGGGTACTGATATACCACTACTGACCAGTTATAAACTAGGGCCAAGCATGTGCTTTGGTTTCACATGGAATAAATAGTTCCTCTGTCCCCTGAGAAAAACTCACAGTAGACAAAGGTGAGCAGGAATTTTAGGTCTTGCAGGACTGGAATTTTAAGACTAAAAACAATACCTGAAGTAACAAAAAAAAGGAACTAGGTAGTAAACGCATTTGTATGTTTAAAAACAAACAAACTGACCCAACAACAACAAAACCACACACACACATATACACAAAAGGACACATGAAAAACCACAGACTACTGAGGAAATAGCAACAGATCACAGAGCTCAATTACTAGGACAGATCTATCAACCAATAAGTTAGTTATAAAATATAAAAAATTGTGGAGCTTTTATTTCAGGGATTTGAGGAACACACATTGTCATAAAATTGGTAAATTTTAATGCTTTTATGTCCCAAAGCTGAAGATTTAAGCAAGTGCTTAATTTCTGCCCACTGAATAATTTAAGACAGACTTACAGAAGGTAATGTGGCTTTAAGTCTCTCTATATGTGAGGGTTTGACCATAAGAAAAACACCTGCACTGTACAGAGCCAGAAGATAGCATATTATATTTGAATGAAGAGAATGCGGTTTTGGTTGAGGAGGTACTCCCCAGAAAACACACAGCATTCTTCATTTGACTCAGTTTCTTTTTTGAAATAATGCAATATTTTTCAATTACTGACTATCTTGAGCATTAAAGATTAATGAAGAAACAAAATTCTTACCATGTTTAGCAAGCAATGGTGACTTATTGGCTGTTACCATTTAAAACAGCAGAGAAGCATACCCCCCAAAAAGAAGCAAATATCCTCTCAGGATAATGGTCTCTGGAACAAAATGTTACCATCTCAATTTAAAAGACTTACAGCTTTCTGCACTTTTAGTAGCAAGTATGCTGCTATAGGCAAAGAGAAAGTAGCATTGAATGAATTGCCTTTTTGTTCTCTAGTCAATCCATATTTAAAGCTTCAAATAGCTTAAGCACTTGTTAAATATATTTTAAAATACGTCAAGGGCAGACTATTTTACCTTAAGTGCCTTTATTAAGAAAAACATGAGTCTATACCCTCTTCAGTTGTGACCAAAGGGACGCCCTTGTCTCACCTTACTAAGAATCAGGTTTACTTTCTGGGTATTGGTCTTTCTTTATATCCAGAAAAAGTGATCTGCATTTGGAGCCCACAGTAATATCAGTAAAATCCAAAAGTACTACTAACGAGTAAGTTATAGGAACGCTTCTGCTTTTTACACAACATACTTTTAAAACTGAAGAACAGAAAGTGTTGCAACAGAATGTTCTATTTCCTAAAAATATTTGGATTCTGATAGCAACCGGAGTCCCTAAAGATACTTATAGACTTTGCTCACCACTGTAAACACCTCTCTCATAACATTCGTTTTCTTCTTCAGGCTCCTCAAGAGACTCTCAAACACACAAGCAAAAACTGCAAGGAAATCCACCATTTTGGTACGTAATGAAGATAACCTGAACTGCTACCAAACCCAATTGACCTGTAAGATCATTCTGTATAAAATATGAAGTCTTTGCAAATATTTGGGTTTTTGAAGTCAATTACCACAGCACAGTTTTTCTTCTCTAGTAAAAGTTCTTGCCACTCAGGTTCTTTGAATCTATACTTATTATTTGTAACAGCAGCTCTGGCTCTGTACATTCTGAGTCCACTTTAAGTGAAGCGAAATGTATCAAGATGGGAACAGCTGTGCTCAGTCAGATAGCCCAGAATTATATGCCTTATCCAGGGAAACACCAGATGTTCACAGAAAAGCAAAAAAAAGCCACCATAAGTTACAGACTTGCAAAAATATTTTGGTTTTGTCTTCCCATAGCAAGACTCAGCCAAGTACTAAAGTATACGAATTTGCCCTTGGTGAAAGATATTTTTGTTTTTACATGAAAATCTTCTCATTTTTTGTACCTGTATCCTGTCCTGCTGCGTGCTTCCCTTCCTTTAAAGTGTGATCCACAGGAAAACTTGAATATGTTCCTAGATCTTTATTTTTTTTAATATTTAAGATTGCCATATTGTTTACTAACAAACTGTTTATGACTTAAAAAAAACCCACAGAAACCTTTTGCAGAGAGCTTGGTCCTTTTTTTTCTTCCCTCCAGCAACATATGGCAACATCTGTTGCTTCCTTGTTGGACAATGATTTGTTAGCATTGACTTGTCTGTTACCAAAACTTCTTAAAGTGTACAAGTAGAACTATTCAGGTGCAATTAAAAAAATAACCACAAACACATAAACGTAAATATGTGCTTTCAAGTTCTTGTAGTTTGATATACTGCATGAACATGCAATTATTTCTCTAGAGTCAAGAGGCTAAGTATAAAGCCCATCAAGACAACTTTTATTTCTTTTTGAGGAAACATGAATTGACTTTCGCTTACTGTTTGACTGATCACACAACAAACTGTTAATAGGAGGATATTCTCATTTTGCAAAATTAAAGAGTAGACACTTCAAGTTTCAGGCATTTATTAAGCCTCTTCAGAACACTCAGAACTCAGAACATGACCAAGTGCAGCATGAGGCAAGTTTGATTATTTCCTGGATGCTTATGGGTGACAACTGTGCGGACGGCTTCCGGAAGACCTTTCTGTGCAGCTTACGGAGATGAGCGTGTTGTTTAGAAGTCAGGACGGTCCTTTTTCAGTTTACTGTAGTCCACATTAACCGAGTAGAACTAGGGGGAAAAAATGAGTAAGAAGCTTTACTATCCGTTTTCCATGGTATTTACTAAAACACACACATCACTTAAACTCAGGAAACTGAAATCATAGTTTGAGTCTGTGCACTAAACAATAATAAATAAAGACTCTGAAGAGCAATAACTTCATGTTATCTTCATTCTGCATAAACTATTAGAACCTCCGCATTTAAAATGAGGCAGTGCTCGCGTCTACAACCAGAGAAAAACCACAGTATCTCTTCTTTAATCCATAGAATTAAGAGTCCATTCACAAGAAGTTCTTACAGTACTGCTGAGTTTATCCTTTCTGCCCAAAATCCATGTGCCCCTGTACACAGAAGGCAATACCTAGCTTACCAAATGGCACAAAAGCATGGTGCATGTGAAGTGTCACAAAGGAACATTGAGAACAGTGCTGCAAAAGCTAAGTTTGGTTTAAGTAGTTGCATCTAGAAGCGCAAGGTATGACAAGGAGGAAGGAGAATAAGAACAGATCCTTTCACACTCTCAGTTTACATTAATAAAGTTGGATTGTATTAGAAGCAATTCAAAACAGCCTAAATAGTCACTGAGGACAATGAATTCAGACTAAACACATATTTTGGCATCCCAGCCTGACCTGACATAAAGCACGTGATGCTATAGTTTTTCTTAAAAAAAAAAAAAAAAATAAAAAAAAAAAAAAAAAAAAAAGGCAAGAAAAACTCCCTCAGAAGCCAGTGTATTTTTAGTTATGCCCTTTTTTTTTTAAACTCCCTCAGAGAAAACACCCTACAGCACATTCCAGTTATAACAAATTGCAACTCCTACAGTAACGATCAGGTCTTCGACTTTTTTCTTTGAGAAGACTGAGGAAATTGACATGACAAAGAGCAGTTTACAAAAGAAAAAATATTTCATCAAAAGCTAAAATTTTTTATGTCAGAACTTTTTACTAAACAGACATCCTCAATGTTGAGTATCTGCCTTTCCATTTCCCACAGTGCAGATTTGGAAAAACAGCCCCAGTGATACACACACCCAAATATGGTAAAGCCCGAGGTTGTGTTCGCATGCTAAGACAGAAGGGGAATGCTACACAAGGCATGTACTCTTCAACAGAATTTGTGCTGTGCTGTGTGTTGAATTTTCCTCTTTTAGATATTTAAGAAAGGGCAACATTCCAGAAGCAGCAATGAAAACAAAGTACTATGTTCTTCCTGGACTTTTAATGGAACTACAACATATTTTATTTTTGGAGTGTGCATTTTTTTTGCTTATTTCAATTATTAGAATAGTAAGATATGGTACTAAACAGACACTAGCTTTGAAAAACATAGTAGGTTTGCTTTTTTAGTAGTTTGAGGATAATCTTAAAATATTCTTAACTGTAATCTACTGAAATACTATTTTAATAAAACTTGATATTTGTGTAAACTACCAAATGTTTTACACATTTTTGCATGCTTCCTCATTAGTTCAATGAAATAACTTGAATACTATGCAAAGAATATTTCTATTGCATCCAATTACAGACAATTGTTTTGTTTCCAAACAACCACCAGTAAAACTGAATTAGTGTTTATGTTAAACACTGACATTTTCCTCCTTTGCTTCTCGTAAGTGCAATAGTTTAGAGGTTAGAAAGCTTTAGCTGAGAACTTACAAGATTATGTCCTTCTCCCTGTAGTTTGTTTCCAAATACTAGGAGCTAGTATATTCTTCCTCTCACATATAATTCCTCTTTTTCCTACAGTGCAATATATACGACTGCTTCTGTAGAGATTCCTTTCAGCTCGTTATCAACCAACTCAGGAAACTCTGAAACATCAAACTCAGCTCTCTCTACTCTGAGTTCAAGAGACAAATATCGCATGGCAGAGAAAACACACCACTCATTCAGCTACTTTCCAATATCCTAAACATTCTAAAGCAGCAGACAATACCTTTGACACTATGATTCCTAAACACCTGTAATTTTTATTTTACCTTGTACTGGTCAGTGGGAGACAGTTTGTTCCAAGGTTCTGGATTATTTTTCTTGTCCCAGCTATTGAGAGAAATGCAAGATATAAGAACATACTAAGAGAATCACACCACCTTCAAAATAAATAAAATTCATATGTGTACTGTGGTTATTAGGCCATGGAGAGTCACCCATCCAGACAAGTTTCCACAGAAAAAGACACAGTCATTTGTCAGCAGTCTGTAAGTATCAAATGGTAAACAAACGAATGTCCAAATCAAAGAAATCTCCATGCACTCAGTGACAGTGATATTGCAACAAGACATTAAGGTCTCCAGAAGCACAAAAACCAAGGCTGTGAGGTTTACTTCAATATATGTAGCAAGACAACTGTGTGCTGTAAATTATTCTATACATACCAGACATCAGGGTTAACAGTTGCCAAACGCAAGAGATACAGGCCTGCGCCAACACCTCCAGATCCAATGATCAAAAACAGAGGGATCAACTAGAACAAAACCAATGAAATTAAATGTCACACCACAATATAACAAAATAGTATTATTACATAACATTCCTAACTACAGTAACGACAAACCAAAGAACAAGCTCACATACTTTCAGCCATGATACATGGTCCTCTAAAACCCTTACGTCAGCTCCCTGTATTGACATCCCTGGGGTCAGAGATGAACTAGTGGCTATGAAGATGTAGACATGACAACAAATACTGCCACAAGTAGAACCCAACGTCCCGCAACAGCATGTTTCTGAGAAACAAACATCAGTCTCTCTAATGCCCAGAGCAGCCCCTACTATCTGTATCCCCATGATAAAGCAGGAAAATGGGAGTGGGGAGTGTAGGGAAGTAGATGAGCAAGACGATGGGCAGAGCCACTTCCAGCCTTGCTGCTGCAGCACGAAAGGTCCGCACATCCTAGAGGAAAAGCGGACCTGGCCGTGCCTCACCGATCTGCCCTGAGCTGTTCACAGGCCGCCAGCCCCGGCCCATCCGAGAGGGAAAGGACACGGACGAGCGAGGAGGGGGCGGCCGGCGGGGCCGGGGGCACCAACCGCCAGCAACGGAGGGCGCAGGGCGGAGGCCGCCAGGCCCAGGCTCCGCAGTCCCCGCGCCGGCGGGTACTCACGCTGGGGTGCTTCTTGGCGTGGGTGACGATAAGGCGGAACATGCCGGCAGCGGGCGCAGGCGAAGGTCTCAGGCGAAGGTCTCCGGCTCCACCAAGCTCCGGTCCCGTCCTCCCCCGCAGCCGCCGAGGCCCAATGTCACCCGAGGCCCCCGGCGCGGCAGGTGCCCAACGCCGCAGCCCGGATGTAGCAGCTCCGGCGTTTGCCTGTTCGCTCTCCGCCGCGCCCCGCCCCTGGCCGGCGCCCCGCGCCGACACCGCCGAGCGCCCCAGCCCTCGCAGCTCTATCGTTAGCGCGGCCCCCGGCCGGCCGGGCCGTGAGCGCCGCTCGGGGAGCAGGCACCTGCCAGGGCACCCCGAGCCCGCTCCGCAGGGGCGCGCCGAGCAGGCGCCAACGCCGCTTGGCCCCGCCCCGCCTGGCGCTGGAGTGGAGCGGGCAGCGCCAGCGCCGAGGGCCACAGGCCTGGCAGGGCCTGGGGGGCTCCTTGTCACCGCCTCGGAGCCGCTCCCGCGCAGACGGGGCCGGGAGTCGCCGCAGCCCCCCCGTGGGCACGTGCCACGTACCGGGGCTGCCCTGCATGCGTGCGGGTGCACACACGGACACCCGCGTTCACCTTTTTCTCTGCGGGGCAAACCTCACGTCACCCTGGTTAAAGGTTCGACGAGTTAGGCTGATTGTTCTGCTAGAGTCAAGGCAGTGAAAGGTGTGTACACAGTGTTGAGAGAGACCTTTGACTCTTGTGTGTGACATGCACATGATTCACAATGAAAAATTATGTTTGGCCCAGGGTGTGAAATGTTACATATTTTTGCCGAGGTTGGGTTGGATTTCATTATTTTCCCTGTTAGGTAATTGAGCAGTGGAGCTACTTACTGTGTAATACCAAGTCCCTTCCTAGCGCAGTCTCCATTGCCATATATCTTACTTCACACAGAATTGGGAAGGTAGTGTCTCTTTTTAGGTGGGATCACCAGCCATTTTGATGTATGATTTCTTTTACAAAAAGCGATACAAAAGGTAATTTTATTTGCACACAGTTCATTAAGAAACTCATCTTTGGGTAGAGGGAATATCAGCGTGCTGCGAACCTAAGACAAAAAGAACCCTGTTCCCAGGTTACAAGCAGAGTAACTTTATGTGAATGCTCATAGTTTGTGTGGATACATATCAAAGTAAATTTTTGAAGTAAAAAAAAAATGTAATGGCAGAGAATATATGTTTTAAGCAAACTGACATCTTTTATTTCACTTTGTAGTTCCATAGACTGTCTTCTTGTCTCCCTCATTTGCTTCAGAATTGACGAACAGAAAGGAGCATAGTTGAGTGCACTCCAAGATCCTGTTAATTGTTTTGTCATACATTGCGTCGTAGGGACAGCATTTTTCCATTGTTTTCCAAACGAAGAAAGTAATTTGCCCATGCAGTTAGAAGTATGGAAAATAATAGTATCATTGCTATTTCCTTTATAAGAGAGAAACACCCGTGTCACGGAGGCACCCCAAAAATAAGTTTAGGCAGACAACAAGGTCCAAAACAAACTTTATTCCGACTGGAAAAGTACCGCCGATAAACCGATTGGAAAACGGGGTTTATACAATTAGTTAGCACTCCAATAACATAAGATACAGGTTTGGATATTAGGTTAGGAGATTATTTGGGGTGCAGTGAAATAAGAATAATGGAGATCC
>VWYH01010689.1:1815406-1914354 GCA_013399365.1 Pampusana beccarii
ATTCCAGAAGCTTCTCGGCTTCTCTGCACGCCCCCCCACGACTGCGGGCATTCGAGAAGCTTCTCAACTTCTCTGGGCTGCGGGCAGGCTTGGCCCCTCCTCTGCTGACGACCCCGCCCACCGGCCCTGGGCCGCCACAAAGAGCCATTAACTGCCCATTGAAGGCCCAGTTCTGAGAGGGGGATGTGCAACTGCCACACAGGATCTCAGGGCGTGGGGGGGCGGGAAAGTGCAACTGCCACAACCCGAAACCTCTAAGAGTAACTTGGAAGGTTACACTGCTCACCCTCTAGTAGAGCAGTTGAACGTTTCATCATATGTTTGGCCACAGGAAACACCAGTAGCCACAGCAGCTGCAGGATGACCAGGGGAAGCTACAGAGTGGATGGATAAACAGTAACCAGGTGGGGCTGCTCAGCAAAATTCACCTCAGATTGGAACACTCTGCTTTCTTCTGCACAGCCGACATAAGTGGCTGAAATTCAGAAACTTTGAGTAGCCTATTTCTACACTACTAAGGGAAGACTATCTGTTTCTACTAGGGAAGTCCTGGGCACCTGTTTCTAAGAAATACATCATGTTTCTTTATGCTTTTCAGTATGTATTAATTTCAAATTATTTATACTTTTGTTGGTTTCTTGGGCTTTTATGAATTTAAACAGAGGCATAGTACTTAATTGGCAATTTTTTCATGTATTTTATGAGCTTTCATAAATTTTTATAAAAAATAATTTTTTCGTAAATTTAACATCAGGTTTCATAAACTTAACATCAGGTTTTATTGCCTGGGTCTGTATGGCTCAGCTGGTTCATTGTTCATATACATGTCTTATTATTTATGTTACTTGGACTTTCATGTATGTTAATGAATTTCACAGACAAAAGAAAAGTGAAAACAAACAGAAAAAATATTTTTCTTTTGGTTATAATTTTAGAAATTTTGAGTTAGTGTTCTTAAAGTACACCTAGTGCAAGCATCACTAAAAATGCAATCTCTCAGTTGCTTGGCTTGGTGAAATTCTGAGTAAACTCAAGCCACCTCATGGTGTTCTGATGGTGGATCTGTGTCCTAGAAATACCTACTTGGCTGCCATGTGTGTGTGCTTTAACTACGCTATAGTTATTTAAATTGTATGTGTTAATTTATAGTAATGCTTTCAATATATTGGCCATACTTCAAGACTAACAATTTTCTATTACTCATCAGGAATCCCTCCATTCCCTTAAAAAGGGTGAACACCAGATGAAGGTAGAGAATTTTATCACTATTCTACCTGTCGCTTAGCTACTCAAGCTGAAAGTAAACACATTTATTTCCTCTTAAAATTTGGTGTCTTTGTGTTCACACCTAACAATTTATGATGCTTTAGTTAGGCTAGTCACTTATTTTATTCTGATAAAGTTATTTTTGTGCAGGTTTCTGCTTTTTAAATAAGTGAATCCATAAATCCTTCAGTTATTTTGGCAAGGTTTTATGATAAACTGGTCCATTAAGAACTAAGGGGCTAGAGTTGCAGTAGTGCTCAGCACTGCTGAAAATCAAGTCCTCGGGTTATTCTGGTGCTTTATCATTTATTTTTTCCTCTTTTCTTTTGTTCTCCTGTATAGCCTCACCTCATGCCTTCTGTCTCTCGCTTGTCCTTCTTTGATTGCTATAATATCCTGTTCCTATCCTTAGGCTCATTTGAGCTTTTGGTTTCAGAAACATTCTTTTATTCCAAATGCTTTGTTTCATATTTGGTGGCCTTCCTGTTTCTAAAGCCTTCCTTCCCTAAACCTTCCCTGTTATTATGAATCACAAAGCCACATATTTCTACTCTGTTTAACAGTAATGGTATGCTTCTTTTTTTTTTTTTTAAATATTAAAAGCAATTGATTTTAGCCACAGATATAATCATGTCTCATCTCCAGAAGAACAGTAATATGAAGGCATAATAAAATCAGAGGCTATCTGAAGAATTGCACTCCTAAGGTTTGACAGAATCAGTTGTTTTTTAAAAAAATCAACAGAGACATAATTATAGTCACTTTGAATTTACATATTTTAATTGGAGCAAAATAGGAAGGAAAGACTCCTAGATTCTTGAGATGTTCCAGTTGGTCACAGACCAAGAAACTAAACTCATTATAATTGTCCTATTTCATCAAGGACATTTCTCTATTAATCAGAACAATGTATAAACAGATGATTTCCTGTAGGACATACCAGTTTTGGTAAAAAGGCATAGACTTTTAAAAGTAATTCTTAGCAGAGAAAAGGAATTATAGGAGAGCAAAAATATATTTTAAAAGTAAAAATTCAAATGTAAACCCTGGCTTACATGCAACAAATACACAGGGACCTTTGTGATGATTTTTTTGTGTGTGTGTGGTTATTTTTTTTGTCTATTTGTTTGGTTTGTTGTTGTTTGGTGTTTGTTTTTTGTTTGTGTGCCTGTTTCCTCTGTTTTAAGTCCTTCTGTTCCTTTCTCTGCACTTAGTGGGGAGCAAGAGCAGAATAAGGTATATGTACGCACACCTCAGCCAAACCCATTTGGAGGAGTCTGTTTACATCTTCCTGAAAATCTGACTTTACATTTGGTTTTAATACTGAAATGGAGTGGCAGCATATTCTGTTCTTGCATCCTTGGTCTAAGGGCAGTAAAGGAACTTGGGAGACCGAGGTGGATGTGTAGGGGCAGTAACATTGCAATATAGCACCTTGTGATAAAATCTTCCTTTAAGTGTAGACATCATAAATATTATAACAGATCTGGAAAAAAGAAAATCTAAGAATGTCAGTGTGTTACAGTTAGTTTAGTCAAACGTTGTGTTTACAAAGAAAAAAAAATTTGAAAGAAAAAATTACAGATACAGAGCAGTTTTTTTTTTAAACTGCAACAAAAATATGTGTAGCATTTAAGAGAACTATGATGAAAGGAAAACAGCTACTGGAAATCTTGGATACTAACAAAATAACACAAGGGCAATAACAGAAGAAATGAGTAACAATTGGTACTAAAATATATGGTACAGAAATATTCTCTGTCTCTCACTTTTGTCCGTCAAAAGTACAGTTTGAGAAAGCTTGTTGTCTCCATACGCCTAACTAAAAATGCACAATAATCTTAGCATTATAAATAGATTATTATTTTATTTTTAAAAATACCCAATTTCAGTTTGAACAAGTTTATATAAAGACGTGTTGTGCAGCATAATCTGACAGCAACCATATAAGCAAAATTTCTGTTAAGTAGAGGTGCTAGAGATCTGGAAAAGAAAAAAACTTGGTGACCATGTTTTTATATTCTAGAGTTTGTAATCTGCTTGTCAAGTCAAAGGATAATACTCTATTCATATTAAGACAGAAAAACTTTTTTTAGTTGACTTGGATTTATGGACATAACTTATGATTATTCGTTTATATTACAAATTGTGTCCCTGATTTTTACAGTGCAATTTGTAAGCCTAAAGATATTAGCCCTAATGTACAGAACTTCTGTTGTATTACACTTTTATTAAGTGTAGAGCTATATAGACTGCTGTAGTAGTTATAATTACTTTAAAGCAAGTAAATCCTTACTTTAAGAACTTGCTTTAAAATAAAGGCTTTTATTTTCAAATGAAAATAAATACACTCTTTATACAAAGAGAGTGAATATGTGGAATTTAGCAAAAGTGAGATTACCAGTAATAAAATGAAGAAGGATTTCCGTAATCTTTCTTTCCTGAATTTCAGCATCTTCTGTAAAAATGTGGATGTATTTACAAGTATTTAAAATGTTGTCCTTGAACACAATTTTTATAAAATCCTACTTCCTCAGCTGTCATAAATTGTTATTAGTGAAACTGCATAAAAAAATCTAGAGGGAAGTTCTTTGTCCATATAGAGTACAAAAAGAATAACTGGGCAGGACATTGGAAACATTCAAATCCAGGCTGGATGAGACTCTGGGCAAGCTGATCTAGTTGAAGATGTCCCTGCTCATTGCAGGCGGGGTTGGACTAGATGACCTTTGAAAGTCCCTTCCAACCATTCTATGATTCTGTTTCTTAGCATAAAAATGCTCTTATCCATTCCTTCCTTAGAAGACCTACTAAAGTGTATATTTCACGGAGAACCAGGTGGCTACAGGGGTTGTTCATAATAGAATATTGACTTTTTTTACCTGTCAGTTAACAGTCTGAAATCTGGCTCAATTCAATTTCTTTAGAGATTTTGGAGCAGCATGGGCTGAGACAGTGGGAAGCACCTCGGGTAACAGATCGTGCAGGAGCAAACAGGCTATAGCATCTGTCGCCAGCAAGAGTTCTTAGCCTGCTGAAAATAGAACGGTTCAGCTGAAAGACTTCAGTAGTTATGGCAGAAAAACAGAAATAGAGATGTTTAAGAGTAATAAGACATTCCAGAATACATGAAAATATTCAGGTTTTAAATACCAACATATATAAAATGCATAGTTTTTTTTTTTTTTTAAATGTAATATCATTCCATAACTATTAGGAACAGAGAGCAAGAAAGAGAATGACATGGCAAAGGGAGGAGAGCTGAGAATCATGTACATAAAAAGAACTCAGTTGTGGTCCCTGCATACTCTGTAGGTTCAAGAGAGCAAATGAAACAGCTGGTCTTTGTGTTTAAAATATATTTTGTTTTAAATTATATAATCTGCCAAATGTTAGAATGCAGAAGTATAGGCCCCACACAGCTTGCATCCACCTGGAAGGCTTGAACTTGACCAGAAGGACCACAAGAAGTTATTGGAACGATTCCCCTGAAAACTATGCCAATTCAGTGCCCTTTTACAGGTAACGTCTTTCCTGTGGTTGCATCAATAGATGCTGTTTCCCTGTAAGATGCTCTTGTGTTTAATTTGAAAAACTATTTGGTCTCTATAAATAAAATATAAGTCTAATGGCTCAATAGAAAGTCAAAATTTCACTAAAAATATAAACAGCACTGGTACCTGGAACTGTTTATAACTAGGTGCTGCTTCGAACATATAACAACTTGTGAGAGACAGAAGTGCTCCTGTTTCTGATGCCTGTAATTGTCTTAAGGCTTTTGATCTTTCATCTTGAGACAGGAGGTTAAAGGATGCTTTTGAGTTTCAGCTATGGAGAAGGGAGAAGCACACTTGAAATATGCTTCCAGGACCATTCTATGCTGTTTCTTTTACATATGCTGGTGAAGAAATAGAAATCCTTACATGTTCTTTGCTCTGATGTACAAAATTTAACTTAGCCTTTGATTAATCTTTTGTTTGCTGATAGTTTTACCCAAGTTTACTGAAATCTCAGCTGCGTTTTTTTTATTCCTGGAATCTACCCTGACTGAGACCAGTAATGGATTTCCAGGGCTGGCATGACAGGTTCATGCTACCAAAACCTGTTATATTTCACCAGCTCTTGGCTAATTATTTATAAAAAATCTGATAAAAGTTTGCCCTTTGAGTAAAGCTGTTCTCCTTTACCAGAAAAGAATAATTTGGTATTGACAGCACTTTCCAGGACATATTGTTGCTTAGCAGAGACTGATGCAGCTGCCACAGGAGTGACTCGAGCAGAGAGTCTGGGAACAGAGCAAGCTGCATATAAGCAGCTTCTGAAATGTAAAAAAAAGAAAAAAAAAAAAGTACAATTGGCTGTGCAACAGCTGTAGGGAATAATATATGAGGCCTCATGTTCACTATGTAGTCCAAACATTAAAGAGAACAATGTAATGTTAACAAAGAAACACAAAACCAGTGTATGTTTACAAAGGATAGTCTTAGTGCTGTGGCATTATCTGCACAAGCTGTGTCAACAAAGGATTACACAGTTAAAAAAAACATAAATAGATTTTGTATTCTAATTTATTTTTCTGTATTTTTTTTCTTTAATGGGCAATGTCAATATTTTAATGGAAACAATCTATGGGAAGAATAAGGCTTCCAAATCTAACAGTTTCAGTAAGCCAAAACTTGTTCTCATTTAAGACAGTGATAGAGCCTTTAGAGGACAGGATTAGACATAATTCTGATCAAGCTATTTTCCACAAACCTAGGCTCGAGAAAATCTCATTTGTCTTCCACTAACATGAGTCATATGCTTTTGGTTTCTTTATGGAAAGGGTAAAGAGGATTCTTGCGATTTATGAACAGGAGGACAGATACTGCTATGTTGGAAGTAAGAACGTTATTCATGTAGTTTGCAGAGAGAACATCATTTGCCTCTCTGCAGTAGTTTTTAGAGGAAGGTTAATGTTTGCAAAGTAGAAAGGTTTACTGAATAGAAATTGCAAAAGAATGTTTTACAGGAGGTTTAGAAATCTACAATGTTTTATGCATTGCAGCAAGAAGAGACACATCAATCCAGCTGCTAATACCAGGTGACAGAACTATTATTGATTACTTTAGGAGTCTTTGAATTATGTTGCAGATCCTGACACTGTTGGGTGTGACGGAGCCATCTGAAAAGCATGAATGTGGAATGTGTTTTTCTTGTACTTCAGTGAATGACAGTGCTGGGGGGGGGTGTGCAATACATTTCACAAACCTTGAGAAATGCAAAAGTTGGGGGTTAGTTTAAGCACGTCTACCTTCTGAAATCGGTAGGAAGATACAGGTGGCTCCCAGGGGTAATCTAAAGTAGAGCTAGAAAAAAATCACTCAGGATGTCATCCTTGGCCACTGCCACAATCACTTGAGATACAGGCTGGTGCACGGGGGTGGATTTCAGTTGCATTTCAGAAGATGTTACTGGATAAACCTCATGCTTTCATCACCCTGCAGAGCAAAACCAAGATACCTGCAGTATCCTGGTATGAACCCGGTAAGACCTGGACACTTTGTGCTGAACACCTACAATATCTGTTTCTTGGTATTCTCCCATGGTTCACTCTGTGAAAAAACATTAGTCTTGGGGTTCCTTCTATGAGGGCTGTGATGTCAGACACTGTGAGGGCTGATCAGTTTTGTAAGCAGCCTGATTTTGCAGACAGTGGCATTTATAACTGAGGATAAACTATCAATATCTTGGCAGTTGTTTAAACCTTTTCTTGGCTTTGCCACTGTGGTGGATGCACTCAACCCCCTCCAGAATCCTAAATCACTCCCTTGCAACAGCAAACTAAAGTGCAATTTAGACATCAACAAAATCTGCACAGAAGGGCATAGTGCCAGGTTCTGGTAAGGAAGCAAGTAGAGGATCTCCAAGCCATCACCCTTTTACAGTTACAATATCTCAAACTATCACATTCACATGAATCATTAGTACTTTATGCAGATAATTTCTAGTGGAGGAGAATGTGAAATCCAGTCCCTGCTTACCTCCTTTCTGGGTATTAGCCACTAAATAAATATACTGTACTCTTCTTAGGAGGAAGAGGTAGACCATGTTCCATCCTGTATGCAGATCAAAGTGCTATATTGTACTCTAACTCATCTGCCACAAATTTTGAGAAATGATATTTTCTGTCTTTATAGGCATTTATCTAAATCAGTAGTACCAAACTCAGGGTTCTTCTTCTAAGAATACAAAGTATCCCATGATCACTCTTTAATAAATCACAGAAGCTTTACCGAAGGTGTATGAAAGTAATTGTTTTGGCTACTCTTGACTTTTGTGTCTTTTTGAAAACTTCTGGCCTGTTAAAAATTGTGCGATGTACTATGTATAAAGAAGTAGTATTACCATATTATTTTTTCTTTAAATACATTTTCACTTAAATGTAGGGAATTGTGTTATTTATGGGAGAGGGATGATAACATGTTTTGATATGTGACTGAGCCCATCTTTCTTCTTTGAAGAATATATACAGTATATCTGTCAGATTCACATTGTGTGATTGTATGTAATATATATATATGTAATAAGACTTATGAGCAGGAATTCCTTATTTTATTTGAAGAGCAGAGTCTAGACTGAAGTGAAAATGACATGAAGGGGAAGACTACAGCATATCTTGATTTTTTTTTTTTTTTTTTCTTATATGTACTAAGCTATCAAAAATTTTCTTTGAGAACAGAGAGAACATAAGAGTTAGGACATTTAATTAAAAAGGAGTTTCATAAAGTACTTTCATTTTTTTTTTTCCTGTGAAATGCTGTTTTCATCTTACATCACACAAGAAATCAGGTTAAAGACAACAGAATGTTCTGTTTGTTTACTTGCTTGTTCCAGAACATCCTTGGTTCAAAAAAGCTGATTCCTGTCTTTCACTAACCTCTTTTCCTGACTAACTTACAAGCTTGTGCACTTTGAGCTGTTACTCCATCAATGCTGTCTTTGCCCATCTGTTTTTCCTCTTTGGGACTTGCCCTTAAGAAACAGCTCCTTCAGGCTGCAATCCGTGTTTACGAAGACATAAGCAGAACACTAACACTTGTGTGAAAGAGCTGTCTTAACAAACACGTGTAGTAATTCTAAAGTGTTCAGGAACCCAACACTCTTGTCTTTTCTCTGTGGAATGCAGAACAGATGTGGATGAAATGAATAAATTTTAAAATTGATATCTTCTGCAAGCATAATGTAAAATGCTGGAGCTCTGAAAAACAATACCCATGACAAAAATATGTCTCATAGGAGATAAATTTTACACAACCTCTCCATAGCAGAATCATTGCTAATTAAAAAAAAAAAAAAAATCATGTAATCATGTAAGGAGTCCAGTCTAGAGGTGAACTAATTATTTTGCTGAGTAAAATAAATGTCTTCAAAAGAACAATCTGTCTTATCAGACTTGGATTCAGTATATTTGTTTGTAGGGTAAAATGAGCTTTGATTGAAACTTGGTCAAACTGAAAAGATTCATGTGATTTAAAATCAGAAAATTCAAGTGCAATGATTTTTAAAAGAAATAATCCACACAGCATCTTCTAAAGGAACAAATCAGGACAGTAGGAACTTTTGTTCCCCATCTCTCCCTCTCTGCTCTCCCATTTGATCTGGGAGGGGAAGAAGTATGATTTTCAAGGTCATAGTTCTTTTAAATCCACTTGCTGGTATAGTGTTTCATGACCATGGAGTCTGGAAGAGAGAGAAGTGTCATTTGAGGGGCAACAGAAAAGACTTCTGTACTGTGGATTCCATAAATCTTTTCTTCTTCAGAGCCACCTTGAATCACAGAATACCAATAAATAGTAGTGAGAACATAGGCAGGTATGGTTTTATTACATGGAACAGTAAAGGATGTAGTGAATCACTAAGGCCAAGGTTACTCAGTCATTTTAATTCACAGAAAGTCCAAAGTGCTACTCAGAGAGACAGTTTCATCCATCCTTTGCCCTTGGCTACTCGTGTGCCAGCACCAGTTTGCATAAGGCTGTGCAGAAGAGACGAAACAAAAAGTTTTAATCTCTCTGGATGAATTCCAGCTTGTTGCTAATGTATAAAGGATGTGATTGCAAAAAAGCATCCAGGAGAAGCAAATGGGAGAGGGGCAATGGGATTGTACCCTCTTACTACAGGCCTGGCTGATCAGATCCAGCTGCGTGTGTCACACCTGATCTGAGGTGGGCTGCTGGTGGGCCAGGCAGTCGTGTCTGCTTTCCCCTCTCCCCATGTGTTCCTCTCCCTGTGACCCTGCCCCTGGCTTGCACTTGGTCTTGGAGCCACCAGGCTTCCTAGTAGGGTAGCTTTCTGTCAGACCAAAAAGCTAGTCTGGCTCACTGTACAGTTGAATAATTGCAACATTTGGTACAGGTACTGAGGCTGGAAGATGGCAGATTTCACATGCAACTGCACCCTGCCATCCTTGTGACTAGGGAGGACGTCATTGTGGTTGGACGTTCTCATGAAGTAAAACTAAAAGAAAAAGTTACGCCAGTGCACTTGAAAAAAATTTGTATATTTTAATTTTTAGAGCATTTCCTGAGTTTGACAAATATTTAAAGCAATCTGGAAATTTATCCCATTCTGCATATGCAAGAGACTCATTATTTTGTGTTTTCTTTCCTGTCCAGTAGAACCATTGAAGGGAGGGAGTTTAATCCAGGGTCTCTAGTTTCTCCCCTTCTCCTCATCTGGGAATGGGAAGAGGAGGGGAATGAGGAAGGGAGAGAGGATAGCAATCCTTTTACAATTAAGATAAAAATTATGAAACATTTAAGAGGACAAAGAAAGGTACATCTTCAACATCAGAATGTTGTACCTGCTGAATTTCAGAGACTGTAACAAACGAGAGCTTCTCAAAGCTCCTCTATTATTTTCTAAAATTAGTGTATTTTCTGTTAAATTATTTAAATACAGGGTTTCTGCTATTTCCCCCTATAATTGTCACAGTGTAATATGCATACATAATCTGCGTCAGCATAAAAATTCTCACCGCTATAGGATGATATTTAGCATACAAAATATCTTCATGGAAGATGGAGTAGAATCTTGTGGCTAGAAGTCTTGCCCATGTTTGGGACTGGAGGTGTTCAAGTTTCTTGAGGATCTCTGGTTTATGAACCATCACAATTAGAGTAGATTCCCTCTCCACTCACTACCACTAAACCCTCCACAACTGAGTACTGCCAAGACAGGTTTCAAATAATGTAGAAATGAAAAAAAGAAAATTAAAAGTCAGTGTTTCTCTTTTTTCTGTGGAACAGGTCATCACTCTGAATGTCTGGCTCAGCAATAAGACAGCATGGAAGAAAATCTGCTGCTTTTTCAGCATTCCTGCAGCTGCAGGATTTCATCCCAGTTCTCAAGCAATACTTGAAATTGAGATTGACCTGTAAAATATTAAATTAGCACTATAATTTCATAAACATTTATACCTTGAAATTTTTATTTCACAGTAGCATATAAAACACAATTACACAGAGACTTCTGAAGGTCCAGCTCTAACAGGGACTCTTCTGGCCCCTCTACCATCACTTAGGAAGGTAAAATCTCTTTCCTTGACTTGCAAAATCAGTTCACCATCCCTCATCTGTTTTCAGGAACTTGTGCTTCTTGCCAAGCAATTGATGGTTGTGGGCCACGAGACTGGCCTCTGCTGCACTCTGTTTTCTCTCCAGCCATAGAGTGAGATCAGATCTATCAGTTCTTGCTGCACTTTCCAGACAAGGTGCCAGTATTTTTGCCATATGCTGCCAGCAGGGTACCTTAAGAGAGACATGTCTTAGTGATTGTTTTTCTTTTTTAAAAAACAATGGAAACTATGTATATATGTCTTGATATGTCTTGGGCGATAAATTGGATCTTAAATCAGGTCAAATTCTTAAAATGCAATATTTCAAGAAAAAAACTGCATAATTTGGCAAAATCAGATTAAAAACTGATTAGTTTCTATAAAATCTATGATAATAAAATGTCTTCTGTGTCTTTGCTACACATTGTGCTAATCACTGACATAATGAATATTAGAAAAATACAACTGATTCCTAGATGTCACAGTTATTTAACAGAGAACATTAAAAGCAGTTATTTCCTTCCTTTATTGCTTACTGGGTTTTGTTTGGTTGGTTGGTTTTTTATCTTTCTGTTTTTTGTTGTTGTTTGTTTTTCATTATAGTTTTCCATACAAATCCAAACCAGGCCAGCTTGGCTTCTTTTGTTTACAGATAATAACAAAATAGAATTTAAATGTAAGCTATAGAAACCCCTTCAGTAGAATTTATTTTATAGCAATTCACAAGGATTTTTGTCAGTATAGCTGAAGCATCTTTTGTCCTCTGTGAGACCAAAACAAGATTTTATTGGAAAGGCTTTATGTGAGAAGGATCATTGACACACACATTCAAAGTAATTATTCTTGTAAAATTAATTAACTTTTTTTTTTTTTTTTTTTTTTTAAATCCAAGCCCTTAGAATACTTCCCAGTAGTAACAGCAGGTCTGTGCTTTTTATGTTCATTGTGGCAGATGTTCTTTACATCCCAGATTTTTTCAGAACAACAGAATGGCTTGATGGATGAAAGGCTGCATCTGGAAAAAGTGTATCAGTCAGTGTCATTAAAACCCTGAGCCAGAGCCCACTGAAATCAGTGGGAATCGCTGGCTTATGTTCACATTTTTCATACCTTGTTAAGAGGGAATGAGGTTTGATTATTTAAAAAGAATGGAATGACATTCTTTGCATGTATTGCACATCATTTCTTTATCCAACAGCGAGGACGAGAAAGGCTGCACTGGTGGAAGAATCTGCTGTTGCACTGGTAGATGGCTGGGTTTGTGACCCCAAGAGGCTTGCAGGCTTGCACAGCAACTACCAGGTGGCAAACTCCCTTGGGGAGTCTGGATAGACTCCTAAGGAGCCCTGGTGGGTGTAACTGGTTGTGGTGCACCAGTGCTATTGACAAAGGCAAACACATTTAAGCAAACAAGAAGGTTGCTATGATAGTATTCTGTGAAATGCTTCCTGCTCCCCTTGGGAGTATGGGAAGAGGTGGAAAGACAGATTCCTTGATTGGATAGTGTAAGTAGGAAGAATGCAGTTTCAGAATAAAGGGAGTGCTCTATCTGGAATTCATCTGAACGAGGTGTCAGGGAGCTGCGAGAGGGAGCTGCTGCATAAGGGAAGGTGGAGGAGCTGGTGCTGGCAGCAAGGCAGGGAGGGCACAGTGCCAAGGCCCAAAGAAGAAGAGCAGAGCAGGTCTGGTGTTGGTAACCAGCCAGGTTCAAAGTGATGAGGCAAGTCTACGCTCAAGCCAGGATCAGGCAAGGGCCTGTTAAGATCAGGCAAGGCAATAATAGAGTGTTGTTCAGGCAGGGACCACAGGTAAGACCTGAGTCTAAATGCAGCTCCAGAGCTGCAGAGCCCACCCAGCAAGGCCTCTCTTGACTTTTTCTCACACCGCTCTTTCTCCAGAGTGTGATCCAAGGTCACGGGGCTGCATCACATCACTGCTGGTCTTGAGCACTGACAGCCACACAGCCCTAGGGGGGTGAAGAGCCTGTTGGTGCAGGTCCCTAACGAAGAGTGATCCTATGTGGTTTTAAATTTGACAGTTAAAGTCTAGGAAGTCATAACTGAACATTTAAACTGGAGACTTTGAAAGAGCTCACAAATGCACAAGAACACATGGCTATGAAATGGTGATGCTGCTGAAAAGAAAAGCTTGGAAGTTCTGTATCCTCTGGTAAAGGACTGGCCAAAGGACGTAAATATTCAGGTAGGAAACAGGAAACTGAGTGTTATTTAAATAACTTCCCAAGATGGGAACAAAACAGAGGTACAGATGCTTATAGACAAATGCTAGCAGTTTAAGAAATAAGAGGGAGGAACAAGAACGTCCTCCCTTACTTAGAAAAAAATGACATGGCTGACATTGGATACTTGGTGGGAAGAAGACAATCAGTGGCACGCTGTAATTTCAGAACAGAAAATATATGAGATGACAAAATAAACTGTGCCCAGGGGAAAGATGTAGTATACACTCAAGAAATCTGAATCAAATACAATCAACAAATTAACCACCTCACTGAATTTGTATGGATTGAAATTGCAGGCCCGAATTGGGCAGAGATAATAATATTGGGTCTCTCCTAATAACCACCCAGAAAGGATGGCAACACGGACTGCAATATTCAAGAAGAATCAGGAAGATAGCAGTTGTACTGAGGGACTTCTGTTACCTCCCCTCAGACGGGATGAACATGACACTGAGATATAAGCAGAGATGAAAATGTTAAAACATCATGAATGACTCTTTCACAGAATTAGTGGTTAGTGAGCCCACATCCAGAAATACAAACCTTGACTTTGTACTGAATAACTAGCAGGATCTAGTAAAAACTTTACTGCTTGATTGCTCTTCTCTAACAGTGACCATGTACTTATTCAGCATTCCTACAAAGGCAGCAAATCTCAAAAAATCCACACTTCTAGTGCCCTACTTCAAAAGGGACATATAGAAAATGAGGAAGCTTCTTAACAAGATACCTGAAAGGCATAGTCCAAGGAATTAAATTCTCATAGGCATGTGAGCTACTGGAGAACACTATACTGGAATCACAACATTAGTGCTTATCACCTATGGAAATGGCAGAGAAAAGGAAGCCAAAATCACTTTCCAACGAAGTCAAGGAGACTACTGTAAACAGGAAGGAATCCTTCAAATTGTATTTAAACCAAGAAAATAAAAAGTGTCATAAGCTCTAACAGATTAAATAGAAAAATATGATCAATTAGGCAGAATGGGAAAAGAATTTGAGAATCAACAAGAGAAAAGAATCAAAATCAGTACTAAGTCATATTTCAAACACAGCAAAAAACATGCCAGCGTCCATTGGGCCAGCAGATGATTTGTATGAAATGTGTACTGAGGAAGATTAATTCTTTCCATCAGTATTTTCTGTGGAGAAGAAATGAAGATAATCCCAAGCTAGAGTGCTGTTCTTGGAGGGAAGCGGGCTCAGCAGACAATCTGTCTGAATCAGCAGATGATCTCTTCTGAACAAGCTGAAGCAGCTACCAATAAAATAATAATAAAAAAAAATTTAAAATGCTCTGATAATATACTAGGAAACCACCACTGTCATAAAAACTCTTGAAGAACTCAAGTATGAAGCAGTTCAACTACTAATGGTGTAACCTCTTATCCAACTGGGCAAAAAATAAAATTGCAGATGAAATTCAATATAGATAAATGCAAAGGAAGTGAAATATAGTGTAGATAAATGTAAAGAAATGGATGCTTCTGAGGAAAAGCAATCCTAGCTTCACTCATAAAACTCTTGAGTTGACTGTTTCCACTTAGGAACAAGACCTTGGGATTCTGATAGTTTTATGGAAGTGTCAGTTCAGTGCAGTCAATACTCACTGCATGTCCCAAGAAAAAAAATCTTAAAAATTACTAGGAAAGGTATAGAGAAAAAACAGAAAACATTATTATTCAACTGAATATATGCACTATTTGCCTGCATTTCAGTGCTGTCCTCTCATTATAGAAAAGCTACATATAAAGATTGAAAAAGATTCATGGAAGAAAAAAAAAAGGGTCACTGGAGAAATGGAAGTCTATCTCAGTCACACTATCAGAAGCGACTGTGTCAGCTGGCATTCTTCAGCCTGGAAAAGAGCTGACTTGGGAGGTATTCCAGAAGATGAGAGAAGCCAAGTTCAAAACAAACAAAAGAAGGTTGTTTTCTTATGTACAGTAGTAGATCTGTGGAATTCTGTGCCCAATAATGTCGTGTTAATACATAACTCTACAAGGGTTACAAGGGAAAATGTACAAGCTCTTAGAAGAAAAATTCTTAGAAGAAAGACTCATTACAGGCCACTAAATGGACAAACCACATCAGGATCAAGACATTCATAAAGTTGAATATAATTGGAAGCTGGGAAATCAGTAGATAGTATCATGTATACTTGCTCTGTTCCCGTTTTTCTCCGATTGTCCACTTAGGCTAAATAAAACCCTTAATTTGAACCAGCACAACACCTCTGTAGTCTAATACTTTCATAATTGTAATTATTAATTATTCTTATTTCTTTATACAGTGGCCCAAATTATATGTACTTTACAAACAAAACGAACATGGCTTACTTGATGACCACACTATCTGAAAGTCACATGATAAACACTATTAATATTCCTTCTCTTCTATAGCTTTTATGTTTAGGAGCTTTAAACATGACTCAGCATTGTGCTATACCTGAAATAAATCATAGACAGAAAAGCAATACAAAAATGGAAATCCTATGTCTGCCCCAAATGGATTAAAAATACAAGCACAGAATGAGAAACAGAAAGCTATAGCAGGGGAGAAGTAACCTGTAAGATGGTATCTGTTGGACCTTAGAGTATTTTTGGGGAGGATGGTGGTAGAGGGGTATTTTGAGAGGAAAAATGAACTGTTTTTTCAGGTATTTATTAATACATGGAACACATTTTAGGTATGAAGTATCTCTGGGAAAAAAAATAAAGAACAAACCACACACACACAAACTTGTCTGAAAATTTAACAGAGAACAGGAGGCCAATACATTGTGTTAAACAAATTTGTAAGGCAAATGCCACCTCCTGTAGAGAAATGGCAGACAAAATAAAGAGTAATCTGTGAAGTGTACTGAAATCAACCCCAAAAAATGTATGACTGATGCAGCAGAGGAGAATTCACTGGAGTGTTAAAAAAGGAAAAGGAACATTGTGGAAGCTGAGAAGAATCATTACAATAGATATGGCAACATCAGAACTGCATTTTTGAAAACCAGAGAAAGGCATATTGATGTGAAACAGGAGGGAGATGAACCTCGACAAGAATTTTAGCTGAATGGTCAGATAGGAAAGTTGCATGTGAGGTATGTTTTGCATTGAATCTTTCAGACGTAACTTCAGTGGTAGGATCTGCAGCAAGGTCTGAGTGAGGATGATGTTCTTTACATGGATATGAGTGACAGGGGGTAGTCTCAGTGGCTGAAAAGGAGGTAGGTATATAGAGCCAGGGTAAAGGTGGGAAGATTCCTGTTTTAGCTCTGTGAAGCTTGAGCTGACAAAAATCTGTAAAATGACATTTTTTTCTGAAGTTAAAATAGCTGTTTGATTAAGGGGTTGCGGGATTGGAACTTGACACAGAATGGGGAAGAGACGGTATGGAAGGCAGGAGTCTGCCACCTGTGGGAATCTGTATAAGCATGGGTACCTTACGTGGGACCAGACTGCAACAGAAATACATAAATCTATCTTTCCTAACCCTTGGGTTTAACAACTGCATTCTGTAGCAACAAGTAGAAGCGGAGTAGGGCCCATCTCTACTTAATGCTAAAAAAAGACCCACCTTACTTAGCATGACAGTTCACACAGAACTAAAGAAACAGGTAGCCCTCATTCTAATATTTCATAACCTTTGCAATCTTAACAGTCCTCGGCAGCATTTGACTGCAGCAGACCTTGTAGCAGTCTGCAGTTTATTATTTCAAAGCCTTATTGTTCAGAGACTATTGATAATGAATTTCCTCCTTTTGTAATTTAAAACAGCAAGGACATCTGATTTAGTCTTTTTCTCTTTCTATTTTCAGCATATAATACTAGAAGTAAGAGCAGAGATCACTGAGAGAGGTGCTTGCTGTAATGGCACAGTTAAAGAGTGAAAGCTGGAACAATTCTCTTTAGAAAGATATTTGAAGAGGTCGGTCTGCCTACTACAGATGGTGATGTTTTGATGGACAAAAAAAAAGAGTTTGCTGTTTGGATTCAGACAGGTAGGTCATGGCTTTAACCACTCAATGACAGGAACAAAAAATAGATCCAGGATTTCATACTATTACTTCTTCATTCTCAGTTGATGGATGAATTAAAAATATACTTTTGAGTTTCTTCACTAGGTAAGGAAATGTTGTATTACTGTATTTCTTTCTTTGAAAAGTCAACACTTTCATTAAAATAAGAATATTTTACAGTAATTTATGTGAGTGTGACTGTATTCTCTGCTGACTTGCTATTGTGTAACTCCTTCTAAAATGGTCTTTACAGAACCACAACAAAGATTCTTTTTTTGCTTAGGGCAAAAGTACAGTCAGAAGATATTATTTTGTCTCTTTCTCCAGCACTTGAAGAGCAGCACTGAAATGGAGATTCAGGCACCTACTCTTCCAACAGGCCGTGCACTGAAGGCTCGTCCTGAAGAGAACTGCTGGAATGCTGAGATGATTGAAAGACCTGGCATGCTTGACATAACCCAACATACCGAAATATTTCTAGGCATTTTTTTTAGCTATTATGTTAGTGATGGGGCTATCATTACATTTTCATACTAGATGTATGATACTATTTCAGCTTTACAAAATTTTGCTCTAAAAATGACCCTTTAAGATATTTTTTGTATGTGTATGAGGGTAGTACTTAAAGGTGCTAAACTGACAACACTTACAATCTATTTAATGGATATAACAATGACACTACTGTTTCCCAGCTCCCAGCAGTGTGCCAGTAATACCTACTTTCTTCAACTAAAAAGGCAACTAAAACTTTTCAACATCCTTGATTATCTGCTGAGATTGGCAAAGGCCTACAGAGATAAGGGGATCAGACATTCTCACTGAGGACTTCTTTCATTTTGAGCACAAATTCTTCCTTCTTTTCCCCTTATTTGAAATAATCTGACTCTACTAAAGGAGGTTAATATCTACTAAGGGGGACTTATCTTTTAATAGATGTTTTAATAGACAGAAACTATGAAAGAATGATGATCAAAACATGCACTGGTAGTTCTAGTTAATTTCTATGCTGTATGTACTACTAATTACTAAATCTGGAGGATTTGTTGGTAATCCCTATGTTCGTAGTGCCCTGAAGTTTAGGGAAACAGTGAATACATTTTAGGTACTTCAAAGTTATTTTCATTTTATTCTTTTTTTTTTCTGTTGAGGTATGAGGGCAAAGTATCCCGGCTGACTACAGAAGATAACTGGCCTGGATGCCTTCCTGTGTAACCTCATCTCGGTGTTCCTGCTCCGGCAGGGGGATTGGACTAGATGATCTTTTGAGGTCCCTTCCAATCCCTAGCATACTGTGATACTGTGTGATACTGTGATAACAAAGAATGTGTGCATGCTATTTTCAGAAATAAAAGTGTGAACATTCCCTCGGAGGGGGAAAAACGAGAGGAAGAGTAAAAAGGAAGATTTGAGACAAGGAAGACAGAAGGGCTAAGAGAGACAGAGTACAAAGAGCAAAGTAGGAAAGAGTGTTTGGGCAATGTGAGGTGCTGATGAGAAGCAGGGGTGGGCAGGCAGACATTAATTAACTTCTGCTTGATCACCTGTTCTTGCCAGAACTGTGTAGGTAGAAACTGGGATAATCCTAGCATCGCAGGCTGCCCCAGAAAGCTGAGCTGAAAGCCAGACAGTCCACACACCTGCTTTGACTTTCACGTTTAAAGGAATCCTGAATTCCACCATTGCTCTACAGGGCATCCCCCTCCCGTTGTCAAAGCTGCCTGTCCCCCTCAGTCTGCTCGTCTACACAAAGCCGAATTTGGAATCAATTCTATTTAATTTTCCTTCTGCTTACATGCAATCTGAGTTGTTCTGCCAATCACTGTATATGGGAGAGGATCAGGGACTTGTCCCTTGACAGGCAGGAGGTTCTGCAGAAGTTGCTGCACATGTCAGCATGGATCTGCAGAGTCTAAACAACAGGATCTGAGCCCTGCTACTGGTCCTGTTAAGACTTCAATTGTGTGTGAAGAGAAAGTAGGATGGGGATATCAGTTAAAGGAGAAAAAAACCCTTAAGGAGTGAAAAGCTAAGATATGTGCAACAACTACTGGAACTGGGAAGCTGATCAGAGTTTTGAAGGAAAGACCAGACTGCCTGGGCCCATAGCATATTTGGGTAGCGATGGCAAATCCAGACTCAGGACAGGAGTTCATTGTGCAGCCAGGCTACCTACATGGCCGAAGAATTGCTGGAGGAAACAAGAGGCGCGCCTGTGAACCCATCAACTGCTGGTGTGGTAATGCGCTACAGAAACGCAGGAAATTCAAGCACAAAGTAAACATAGGATTCACTTTTTTCTTTGTACTTTTTTTTTTCCCCCCCCCCCAATGCAACAGCTTTTTATTTCTCAGGAGTGCAAGAACGAGTTTGGCAATGCAACAAAGCCCGCAAGGCACTCGGCTCTTAGAACAGGCGCAAAACAAAAGCAGTTTTACAGAGCTTCCTACCCACACGGGGGAACTGAGGAAGTACCAGACTAGTTTTTGAGCCGTTTTTCCTAACAAATGAAAGCCTGAACAGGCACCCCGTTGAGCATGAACGGGTCTGAACTAACACTTCGTACCGGGCGCTCGCGGGTCCGTGCACCACCCGCAGCGAGCGGCAGCGCCGGGCACAGGGCGGGCACTGTCCCCGCCTCGGCTTCACTTGCCTCCGCGCAGGCGCGCTCGCCAGGCGCATGCGCCGCGGGGCCGGCGCCGGGCAGGTGCGCAGGCGCAGCAGCGGGAGCGGCCGCCGCGGGCGGGCGGGCGCGGGTCTGCATCCGGGTCGCCGCCGTGCCCATTGTCTGGGGAAGGGGCCCGGCGGCTCCGCGGTACCGCATCCCAGGGCCCCTGCCCGCCCGCTGCTCCCCTGCGCAGGCTTTAGTAAGTGATCCGCAGCGGCTCTGCCCGCCCCCGCCCCGCGGAGATGCCGAAGTGCCCGCTGAGCGCTCCCGCCCACTTCCCCGGGCGGACGCATCGCCGTCCCCCCGCCGGCCCCGGCTGCCCTCCCCGCGCTGGCGCTGATGGGTCACGCCAAGGCGCTGCGTCCGGAGCTGCTGGTGGCCCCGGGCGACCCCAGTGTCCGCCCAGCTCTGCTCGGGGCTCCTGCTGGTGCCCGGGGCTGCGGGCAGCCCGGGAGCCGCGGTCGCTGTGGTGCCGCGTTGTTTGCGGGCGCCCAGGGGAGCAGCGCTGCTCCGCCGGCCGGGCTGGCCGTGTGCGGGTGAGCCTTCCCGGCACGGTGCCGCCGCTGCCGCCTCACCTGTGGGAACCAGCGGCTCCGGGGCCGCGCTGCCGCCCGCGTGTGCCGGTTGCCCTGCGGGCGGTGTGGCGGAGACTGCCCCGCCTGTCACGGCCATTCAGCCGTTCCCTTTAATTTAAGTAACGATGCTGAGTTCTCATTATGCCACCTAGTAACGGTACTTTTTTTTTTTTTTTTTTTTCTTTTTATCCTGCAGTGGACCGCAGTTCGAAGAGGAGACAAGTGAAGCCTTTGGCAGCTTCACTGCTGGAAGCTTTAGATTATGATAGCTCTGATGACAGTGATTTTAAAGTTGGAGATGCTTCAGGTAAATATGTTTCCTCATCTCCTCTGTTCAGAATGACCTCGTTTTTGTTTTATGGTTGCTCATTTGATATCATATGGGAGACAGAATGGTATTAGTGAACTGTTGGGACTTGGAGCCACTGAAAGTTCAGTGACTTGTTTGGATAACTGTAAATTCTTATGCTATGGATAAGAAACAACTGATTAAACAAAGCATCCGTACAATAGTTCAACTGCAATTTTTTCTCAGCAGAAAACTCATGATTATAAAACAAGTTTTGGCAGAACCATTTTAGCAGCTTCTGTGCTGACTGCTTCAGCTGTATCTATTGCTTTTTATTTCTTCAATGTAGAGATAATTTTTGAAATATTCACTGCATGTAGTATTGAAATAAGAACATTCTAAAGTCATTTTGTTTTGAATTAGTCTCAATAATAGTTTGTTTTGGACTTAAGAGCTTGCCTGTTTCTCAAGGTTAATCCCATTCTGTGAGTGAAAACCTTAAGCAGAAGGTTTTTTATTGTTTTTTACAGTAGACAAACTTAAGGTGTCCATTCAGATAGCTATGCAGAAAAGTGTGCGCATTTCATACCACAAGGAAGTCCTTGCCTCAGAGTGTTTTTGTTCTGCAGCCTTTTCAGTATGTGCAGATTCCTGTATCTGCAGGGAATGTCCACAGACGTTGAAAGTAAACAAGGTGCCAGAATAAAATGAATAAATTCAAGTATGTTAGAGGGAAGGGAAAGAAGGGGCAGGACCATGTTTGTGAAGAAATTGCGCATTGGGTGTTCTGTGGCATGTGCTCAGGGAAATAAGCAAAGAGACAGTGGGACTTCACTTTGTTATTTCTGCAGTAGGGATGCTGATCTGTTTTCGTGTGAGTGTATCTTGCAAAAATATTCCCCATCTCCATTTTAAAGCTTATTTTTTAACATCTGGCAAGCTCTTCCTTATTAAGTAACTTAAATATTTTCAATAATCATTTCTCTAGTGCCAGTTTTAAGATACACTCTAATGTTTCTTGTTTGTTTCTTTGGTTTTTTTCCAAGCTTAGATGTATTTCCCTTGGTTGGTCTGGCAGAAGCAGGCTGCAGTGACTTAAGAGAGTAAAACTGATGTTGTGTTACCAATTTCATGCAAAGATTTTGGGAGCTTGTTCCATTTGCTTTCTTAATCTTGTTTTGGGGATTTTTTGGATCCTTTTGAATAAGGGCATTGCCTTTTGTAAAGACCATTTGCCATAAAAGGAAATGATTGTTAGTTCCCAAAGAAAATCACTTTTGGAAAAGTGTAGGCAGGATTTCAGGGAAAATGAGAATTGGTGCAATATAGTGTTTGATTAAAAGACAATCATTAATTAATTAAAAAAAATGAATAAAGCTTCCTGACTCAACTATGTCTAAATGCAGAGGATTCACTTGTAATTGATACCCTATTTGACTTTTATGATATTGCATATACGCATGGGGGGGTGGGCAGTCAATGTCTAGCCTTGGGAGTAGTATTTCAATCTCACTTTCATTTTGAGGAGATTGGATGGGTTTTCCCTTAAAAAAGCAACACTGAATTGGATCAAGCATATGAGAAAAACCCATGTTTTACTTACGTTTTTCTAATTATGTCTTTGTGTTCATATATCTCATATAGCTTTAACATCTCAGAACCTGTGTCTATCACCTGTAGTAGAAATTAACATTCTGTTCAGTAACATTCATAATTTAAGGAAAACACTTTGAAACAGCAGCAGTGTTTGACGTGTTACACTTTATTCAAATATTTCCAATGTGAAGGAGAAAGTTGTGACGATTTGGAGAAGCAGAGGAACAGAAAATTATATAACATATAACCTGTCGAGTTGGAATTAAAAATAAACCTTTCTTATGTGTAATACAAGTTAAATTAATAGTTGCAGGACATTTGAAACAGAACATCTGTGTTGATTTAAAATGAAGCTGGTATAACATAGCCTTAAATTTGGTTCTGCCTCGTCCATTTAGATTTGGATGGAAGGAGTGCACAAATCTATAATAAAGTTGATAACTTCGAAGTTAAATATGTATATATATAATGTGTGTACACACACAAGCAGTCCTACCAAATTCTGGATTGTTGCTAATAGAAAACAGATTTTCCTGTTTTTTCATTGTGAATTCAGCCTTCAAAGCGTAATGTGTATTTCTCCAGTACAGTCAGGGCTGGTGCTCTTTTTCTTTTTTTCAATGACCATAGAAGTCTCTCCGTGTGTAGCCTGTTGCAAATCAGTATTTAGTACCTATTTGAATTCATAATTTCATTGCATAGTTTGCTTACAAAGGGAAATAAATGTGCCAGAAGGAAGAAACACTCTTTCTACATTGAAAATGACCATAAATTCTACTCATGCACTTGGAAAAATCCCGTAAGTATGGTAATTCTACAGGTCTGCAATGTATATTTATTTGATTCACAAATGCACATGAGTGTTTAAAAAAAAGAAAGTTAAAAGTTAAAGGACTATTTAAATATTGAATTAAAATAAGTTGTTTACTCCCTGTTGATTATGTTGCATCCATATGCATGAGCTTTAGAATGTTAAGTGATATGTGCTAGTAGATGATCTTGTGCAAGTCTAGGAGGACTGAGCTCTGAGCATTGAAGCTTTTACACATTCTCATTGTTCTATCAGATTTCTGGGAATATGAGATGCAGTATGGATTTGAGAAGTTGGTATTAAGCACTTTTAGGAAGGAATTGGCTTTTCTAAATTTTTGTATTCAGAGTCCTGATGCCTGGGTAGTTTTTTTCATTACCTAAATTATTTCTAATCACCTAATCTTCATTTCCACCAAAAAAAAAAAAAAAATCCATAGAAGATATGGCCTTTACTTACAGTGTAGTTTATTTCTTTGCCTTTGGATTTAGGTCACAACACAAAGGCAATTACTGCCTTTTCCATTGTAAAGATGTCATCATTCTGACATCTCTTCAGGGAAACTGATTTTAGAACTGTTATATTCTTATAAGTTTACTTAATGTAAACAGTTTTCAGGCCTGTGGGCTTTCCATTATGTTAATATTGAATGAAGTAATTTTTAATGGCTTTTCTGTTTCTATTTAACAGGAAGTAGGAATGCCATATTTTAAAGTACTGTATTTTTCTGTTTTTTATAAACACCTTGAAAAATTTGTTCCTTAAATAAAAATGTAATGTAATCTTAATGTGGGATCGATGAAAAAACTGTCCCTTCAGAGTCAGAGTGTACAAAGATGTAACTTGAAATGATGGTACTATAATATACTCAACTGAAGTTTTTTAATAATATGTTTCACACTAGAGATCACTTATTTGAAGTTTTGCTTTTAAGTTAACTAGAACGTACTTTGGTTGTGGGTGTTTTTTTTTCCTTTATTTCTTTCAGAGATATATTGATGTCACAAATCAGTGAATAGTTGTAGAGTAATTCCCAGCAGAATTCCAAAGCAAGGATTTACCACTTTTCTTCTTTCTCATTGGTGAAGTTGGTCAGTTCTGGCAGCTTATGTACTGAAACTGAAATGATGCAGAAAAATGTAGTATGGTCCCTGAACAAGAATGGTGTGTGAACTTAAGAACTGGCTCTCTGTCTCATTGTAGCTAAGAAGAGTGTAGCTGAATGCTGCCTTGAAGAATTGGATTCTGTCACTACTTCTGCTACAAGTCTCCTAGACTCAAATTTTCAGAGACATTTATAAACATTTATTTTTATTTTTAATTTTTTGGTCTTGAGTGTGAAGCCAGACTTGCATAAATATTATGTACTATTATTGCAGTTGAGGTCAGTAAGAGCTGTATTTATAAATGTGTACTGATCTATATAAATGCATATATTAGGTATTCTGAAAAACCTGTGACCTGATTTAGAAATAAAAAGTTGCAAATGTCTTCATCTTTTTGTAATTTGTTTCCTCTTAGCACAATGGAGATTCCACTTTTGCTTTGCTGCACAGGATATTGTAATATAAAGACATGCTTGTGAAGTGCCAAAATACTGTAGTGATAAACACTACTGAAATATTGATGAAGAAACTTAACACATTTGTTTTTGAGAATAAACCTTTAATGATATGCAGCAGAAGAGTTGCAGGGTGTTTCAGTAGAGAGTGAAGGTAAGAGAAAATATTGGATAGCTAATCATTAGCAAATTATCACGTAATTGCACAAGCTTAATTGTTACAATAATTTGAAGGCTTGACTTTGCAACTGTAACACGTAGTCCCTCAGAGTGGAATTCCCAATGGCCTTTTCCCATTGAGGAAATGGAAAATACAGGCATTATGTTCTCTTGGGTTACCTTCATCCCAAGTGAGCTCTTTTATCCATGCAGACGTCTGTCACTTGAAGTAACGCTTTGGAGTGACTGACAGGCATTTTGAACTCGCATTTTCTTTGGAAACACTGAGATTTCTGTTCTTTAATATGTTTACTGGAAACAGAGTGATAACATAACAGAAATCTAGGCTTTCACTCCATTGTCTGGGCAGGGTGGATGTAGTGATGGAGTGACATTATTTTTCCTTTTTCCCTATACTGTGAGTCTTTGTGCCTCGTCTTTCCAGTCTGTCTGTCCCTTACAGAACCCTTGCTCACCAGTTCAGTGTCATTCTGCTTGTTCAGTTGGTCTTGAACAGGATTTTCATGGTCTCCTACTTTACTACTCCTACTTTACTTGTTTTACATCTCCTCTTTTTTGCACATATATCCATCTCTTATGTTTTTCCTGCCACATGGAGAAGGTTCTGTGCTTTATTAACTCCAGCTTGATGGGGTGGTCTGTTTGCAGCCTGGCCACCTCTGAGGGTCTTAAATATGCTCAGTGAGGACGGGATGTTTCAGGTGTTTCTTAAGCATATACTTGTTATAGTGCCTGAGAGACTTCGACTTAGCACGTCCCAGACACATGTTCAGCTGTCTCCCAGATGTCATTTTCCTTGTACGAGATGTGAAATTCTTGTGTGTTTCTGGGAAAAAATACCTATTCTAGCTCACTGTTTAATAGCTTGTATTGGAATCCAATTTTAAGGATTATTTAGGACTACAGGTTTGCTGAGGGAAGTCATGGGGCATGCAGTCCTTCATCCTAAGCAAGTGAAGTATGATAATATTAAAAACAGTTGAGGACAGTGTCTGAAACTGGGAATGTCAAGCAAATTCAGGAGGTAGGGTAATCAATTCCGTATGTGCTATAATGTTGTAATAAGGCAGTTCCCAGTGATTCAAGTCAAAGTTGGAAACTTTTAGTTTTGAGTGCTTTTACGACTTGAATACACATCTACGAAATGCTGTGTGATACAATTACTGCTAGTGTAGAAGTGAGGGAACTGCTTACTAAGCAACTTTCATTTATGTTCTTCTTCCATCCTTTTTCCTATTTAACTAAACACTTGTCTTCTGAAACAAGTGTAATCACGGCTCAGTGATCAGTTTTATTTCCTACTCTGCCCAATCTACATATGCAGTTAATACAGCATTTAGATACTTTTTTTCGCAAACATTACTTGAGAAGTGAGTTTCTCTCCTTAGAGCAGTAATATCTTAATCTATGTTGCTTTTGTTCTGTATATTCTTAATTTTGTTACTTAGGGCAGTTCCATTTTTTTTTATCTGCCAGCTTCACCAATGTTGAATTGTCAGTAGCCTACCAATGTTTATTTGTCACACTCAGGAAAACAGCATAGAAAGCCAGTGGTGTATATCCAACTGGTCCTAGGTTCTCTTTTTTGAAGTTATGTTGGAAGTGAAGTATTAAGCCTTTTCAGTTCTTACTTTCGGTATAGTTGTATCAGTCTTAGCATAATGGACCACTGTGGCTTTAGTGTAATTGACAAATGTGATCAGGAACTTACCAGTTACACAGCTCTGCCTTTGGGAATTTAAAAGTTCGTATTTTCATTATGCAATGTAGGTTTTCCTGCCTTTTATATCAGTTATTAATGTCAGAACTTTCTAGTTAGTTTAAGCATTTTCTTAAGGTATTTTTGAGTCTTTAAATTTATGGTGTTTTAGCAGAGATACCTAGATAATTTCACATTGTTGTGTCAACGATTTGTTGTCTGCCTTGTGATTGGGAGAAAGAGGCCGAGGGACCACTGGGCAGAGTGATGGTGATCCAATGGCTTTAACCCCCAAAAGAACTAACCTCACGTGTAGCCTGGTTTTGGTTACTGCCCTTGAAAAGAAGGTATCCTGAAACACACTTTGGGCTGGATGACTATAGATTATTAGTAGGAATAACTTCAGACATGATGGTTGTTTCCTGTATTGCGTGTTCAGTTTTTCAGGTTTTTCACTCCTTTTCAGTGTTCCAGGATCCTAGGTTGTATTCATGGTGTGTAGCTTTCAGCACCTGGGTAAGACTCAACCAGACAGGACTCAATGCAAATAAAAAAAAATAACAAACAAAACAAAACAACAACAACAAAAAAAACCCCCAACCAAACAAAAGTGTCAAACAAATTATGTCAGGTGCTTCACTTTTGCTATCCGGAGTTGGTTAGGCTTTGTTAGTGGAAGAGGCAAGCCCGAAATTGGGTCTGTGTTTTCCTTTAATTAGCTCATCCTTCAGACTTCACTTAGAACCAAACAATAAAGCTGCTTTTTACAGAGCTGCTTGTTAAGCTAAATACTGCATTGAAGAATCAGCCTGTCTTCTGTGAGCAGTAACTCTCTGTACACATGGATTTTCACAGAATATTGAAAGAAAAAAAAAATCATGGAGTGCCGTGTTTACCTTTGCCTGTAAAATGGTCCTGCAAAACTGTGGGAGGATTTTTAAACTGCTATCGTGATTTCAGCAGCTTTCCCCTGGAGCTTGTGCATAGTACATATTATAAGACTCCAAAGCTGAAGTGGATATTAGTAGTCACTTTTGTTTATCTTTATTACTCTCTTTCTTATGTTAATCCTGGATCATACTGTCTGTCCTCAAGAATTCCTCTAAGAATTACCCTCTTTAGATTTGACTGCCACCTGCTGTTGTGCTTAGTAGAGCAAAAGATACAAGGTGTACAGAAATAAATGATGCTTTTCTTGCAACTGTTACCTCTCATATTTGTTCTCTGTGGAACTCTATATTCTTCACTATTTGACAGTGTATCTGGCTGCATCTTTCACTGAAAGTAACTTGACTTTTTTCCCATAGGGAATGACATAATATGGTTGCCAATTTGAAAGAGCCATTCTTTAAGAATTTCTTTCAAGGAGAAAATAGCATACTACAGCCTCTTCCTAACTGAAAGTGCATCTGACAGAAGAACACCTGCAAAAATAGCTGTTATCACAGGACAGCTCTTTTTAGAAAAGTGTATATCACAGTGGATGCGTTCAAACAGAAGAGGGTTATTCCTTATTATAGGTTTCTCTGGTGTGTACGTGCATGCGGAAAGGAGAGCACACAGCATCATGTGCAGGCAGAAGGCAAAGAGAATTTAAAGGAGACGTGAATAAAACTAATGTGTATTTGCTCTCTGCTTTATATTGTTTGCATGACATAAAGCAGCTAGCTCAGGAGTGTCAAACTTATTTTCAGCCCTTTGAAGGCAACCTCAAGGCTGATGTGGCCCACGCTGAAAATGAGTTTGACACCTCTGAGCTAGAGAGTATCCACAATGTTGTATTGATGTACTAGAATCACTGCTGGTAGAGTGCTGTTGAAGATCAAACTATACCCAGACTAAGATCTCCCCCAAAATGGAATAGAAACTTAAATTCACGAGAAGTGTAAGCGTATTTAGAAATGGAACCGCACGATGAAAGCATCCAAAGAAATGACTGTCGTGGAGTTATGGTGAGGAAGTAAAACAAAAGAAAATAATATAAATTACTTTAAAGATCCAGTTAAATGAATTTTAATATGGCAAAACACTGTGCTGCCTTATTTACAGTGAGACAAGTGGTGCATATTTGCACTCATTTTAACACACGTGGCATTTAATCTATACTATAAATGTATAGTGTGAGAGTCTAGCTTTAAGAGTTACTTGTAAAGTGTTTGTGAGAGCTGGCAAATATCGCAGAATGGTTTGGGTTGGATAGGGACTTCTGGAGATCATCTAGTCAACCCGTCTCCCATGGGCAGGGACATCTTTCACTAGAGCAGGTTGCTCAGAGTCCCATCCAACTTGACCTTGAACACTTCCAAGGATGGGGCATCTACAACTTCTCCAGGCAACCTGTTCCAGTGCCTCACCACTCTCACTGTAAAAAATGTCTGCCTTATGTCCAATGTAAACCTTACCCCCTTGCAGTTAAGACTGGTCCCCCTTTTCCTGTCACTTCAGGCCTTGGTAAAAAGTCTCTCTTTCTTATAAACCGCCTTTGAATATCAGAAGGCCACAATAAGGTTACAAGGTCTCCCCAGAGCCTCCTGTTCTCCAGGCTGAACAACGTCAACTCTCAGCCTGTCTTCACAGGAAGTATTGCAGCCCTCGGGCCATTTTTGTGGCCCTTCTCTGGACCCACTCTAATAGTTCCATGAACAGGTATCCGAACAAAGCTACTGTAATTTAAGAAGAATTTTTTAGGTTGCATATTAGTTCATACTGTTTTTTATTTCTTGGGCATGCCTGAAGAGTGTTCTGCTATTTCAAATCTTCAGTTAATTGTGTTGTACTTCCATTACTAACATTAAGGCTGGTGGGCATAGGGAAATGACTGAATTTTCTCGAAAGACTGTACAATAACTTTTGTTACTACAGTCTTTTTTTTTTCTGGTTCTCTAAAGGGTAGAACATTTGCAGGAGAGTGTTACTTTCTATTAGCTTCTGAGGAGGCTGATAACATTGATGTCCATATCACTAGTAGTAACACTGATGGATTTTTTTTCTTGATAGTTATATATTATCCGCATCAAATACTTTCACATAAGCAGAAGACAACAAACCTTGAAGTAACAGCTGAGTTACTGAGTCATAGACAGTGTCCTGTGGGGTGGAAATAAATGCCATGTGATGGCACACTGACCCCGCTCTTTGTTATTTGTCTTTATGCAGAGATGCAGAGGTGGATGTGCACAGAAATTCTCTGTGTTAGGTGATATTGAGGTTTGTTGGGTGGTGTGGGTTGTTTTTTTTTTTTCTTTTTTGGGAACTAAAGTGATTAAAGATTTTTTTTTTTTTTTCCTAATTTACAAGCATCAACATTTTTCTCCTTTGCATCTATGTGACAATGCATCAAGAACTTGGTGATGACTGTGAACAAGCTGAAAACCATTGCCTAATTAATCCCTGTGTTGGATTAAGCAACTTTATATTTTCTTGATAATTTAAAAAAAATATTTTTTGAGATTTTCTTCATTAAAACTGAATACTGTACATGAAAAGTATTAAGTGAATATAAGAGACAGTCAAGGTGTATGATGTTTATAAAATTTAACAACTTGTCATATTTTTCAATATTTTTTACTTGAACTTGATAGTACATTTTTGTGATTTTTTTTTCGTACAAAACCTTTTCTATTGCAGTTTAGCTTGTGTTAATTAATGGAAGTAGTACACACAGAACAATACCATATCAGTGGTATAAGGTTAGAATTTATTAATTGTTGTGCAGATGCAACACTGAATGAGGTATATCTTATGTGGGATTAATAAGTGAAAGGAAATTTTTGAGAGTCCCCAAACCCAGAAAACCAAACCTGTACTAAAAACTGGTGTGTGTGGGGGATTATCCATACTGGTTTTAATACTTGTTACATAAACTCTTCATTTTGTAATTTTAAATCTCTTCTATTGGATAGCTATTTTATTTTGAAGATTTAGAAAACACTTCCAGAAATTAAAAACTGAAATGCTCGCTCTTTAACATGTGACTTCTCACTGAGATTATTCTCTGCTACTGCTTATTCTTAATGTGAACTACAGTTCAAAGGAGCATTTAACATTCATTTAGTCAATTCTGCCATCTTTTTTTTGCCATCTTGAAATGCACTCATGTTTAACAGATTCTCAACATACCGCTCAAAATAAGAGTATTTGGACACGAGCTGAAAAAATAGGTGGAATACCTTGTGAGGGAGGAACATGCATCATTCTTTTGTTTAACAGCTTGCTTCAACAGATTTTATTTTTTGGGGGTACATTTGTTTTGGAACCTTTTTTAAATTTTCATGTGCTCAACAGATTCTGAAGGAAGTGGTCATGGGAGTGAAGATGCATCAAAGGACAGTGGTGAAGGTTCCTGTACTGAATCAGAAGAAAATATCTTGGAGGAGGAAGCGACAGAAGAGAAAGTAGAAGAGCAACAGCCAAAAAGCTCCACTGAAGAAGAAGTGCCAACAGCAGACAAAGAGGTAATTAAAACTGAAAAGAAAGAGCAAGAAGATGAAGAAGAAAAGCCAAAAAAGAAGAAAGAGAAAGAGAAGGCAGCTGAAATTGATGCCGTGGCTGATGAGCAAACAAATGAACCAAAAAAATGGAATTTGCGCAGGAACCGACCTTTGCTGGATTTTGTATCGATGGAAGAACTAAATGATATGGATGACTATGATAGTGAAGATGACAATGACTGGCGGCCCACTGCTGAGAAAAAGAAAGGAAAAAATGCATTGCGAAAAGAAGGGAGTGATGGAGATAACGAGGATGATGAAGATGATGGGAGCGGAAGTGATGAGGATGACAATGATGAGGAAGGTAATGAAGAAGATAATAGCAGCACAGCTAATGATGGAGGATCCAAGAAGAAGAAGAGTAAAGTTCTTAACAGGAATAATGCAGATGATGAGGAATTGACAAATGATAGCCTGGCTCTTTCACAAAGCAAGAGTAATGAGGTAGTGCAACCAACTTTCTATAATATATCTGTTGACAAATGGAAGCTACTCCCCGGTAGCTATTCTGTTAATTTGAAAAGTTAAACTGATTGGCTGGAATTGTGTTTACAGGAAATTCTGTTTACAGCAAAATTGTGCTAAATGGGCACTGCAAATTAAATAACCTTGTTTGCACCATTTGGCCAATCTATTGCCACTAAAGTGACTTCTCTTGGTTTCAGCGGGGATCAGATTAATTCTAAAGCAAATCGGAGGTCCAGTGCACAAATCAACATGTATTAGTGAGACTTTTAGTTTAGTTCTGTTCTAGCATAAATGTAACATATCTGTAATGTTCTAGAAGATAAAAAGGCATCTGTGACGTACTAATAAAATAGTTAATTGATAGGTTATTCTCAATCCTAGGTCTTCTGTGTGACAAACATCAGTCTGAACACTAAGTTCATCAGTAGAAGAATTCTAAATAAAGAAATGCTCACACTGAGTTTAAAATCAAGTAGGATAATCATGATAATTTATGTTGCATTTCCTTATAATGCTCACAACATGAGTGAGGTAGCTTCTAATAGTACTAAAAAGCATTTGGGAACTATGATATTAAATATCTTATGATTGCGGAATGTGATAATTCTGTGTTGTTTCAAAATGCAACTCTTTTTTTTCTTATGCGCAATTACTGTTTCCTTAAATATTGTGCCTGTGGAAAAATTAAGATGCTAGGCTGTCAGGATGGTTGACTGCCTGTCCTGCAGTAGCAAAGCTTTGAACATAGTAAAAAGAGTTGCTTATAAATCTGCATTCAGTTTTCAGGAAATAATTGCGAAGGCAATGTAAGATTTGATAGATGATAGAGGTATGACACTAAAGTTCTGCTGTTTCATTTTATATTTGTTTTAATGTGTAGAATGACAGAAACCTAAACAGAGTATTTGGAAGAATCAGTTGTCTCCGTTTCAGATACTTTGTTATGTATATTATATATATATATATATATGATTGTGAATGAGCTGTGCTGGTTTTATTGCTAGTAACAGTCGTGATTGGAAAACAAAAAAGCATAATTCTGGAGTATTTTTAGTTTTTGTATAGGCATCTTCTTTTGTTGTCTAGCTCTCTAATTCTGGTATTGTTACCCATATTCTCTTGGTTCAGGAGCTGAAAGTGCGCTACCAATACTGATGGTCAGAACATCAAATAGAAATAGGCAATTTTCTGTCAGAGTTGTTTCCCATACCAGAATGGTCTACTTTCTTAGGGATACTGCATGTAGAGCAGAGTACTGTTTATGAATAGGACTTCAACAAGAAGTCTTGCAACAGTGAGTATCTTTACACTAGATTATAGACTGTAATTTTTAGTTTGATACTCAACTGTATTGTAACAGTATAGTCTCCAGTACTACAATGTTTTAAAATAGTAAAAAAAACACCTCTGTCTATCGGACAAGTCCAGCAAAATCTCATTACACTGCAGAAGCTAATTTCTTAGAAAAACAGATGTCTGAATGCATAATTTACGAAGAATGTTCAGGTAATTAACTCTGAACATGTAGTAGTGTCCTTAATATGCATTCTTCCTTTACGTATTTGTCGGGGCGAGTTGTTTGGTTTTTGTTTCTATGTGATTTTTATTTTATTTTTCTACATTTTACAAAAATATGTTGAGGTCTGCACATACAGTATTTTAACCTGTGCTATAATGAAATACTCTGTACTTTTCTACTGTGTTAAGCACAGAAAACAGACTTAGCTTTCTTTTCTAGGGTCAAGCATCATTAGTAGATAAATGGGGCTTTTGTGTTTTTTATAGTTTTTACCACTTTGTGAGATTCTTCTATTCTCACTGAAATGGTTATTTTTTTATTACTATTATTCCTTTACAATTAGAAGTACATAGGCATATAGCTTGAAATGCTCACGTTCTTCATTAACACTACAGAAATGGGAATTATATAGTGAGTTAACTGAAATGCTTTCTCTCACTTGGGTGGGAACAGGACTTGTTCAGGAGTTGGCAGCAGTTCCCATCTGTACATACAAGATCCCACACTTCAGACACATAGGGTCAGCTTCTGGGACAGGGTCTTTCAGATACCTACATGGACAAAGCAGAGCGGAGCAGCATACATTCCACATTGCTCCCTCTCTGTGTCTGCAGAGAAAATTAAGTTATTCTGCTGCTCTGTTTGGCCTGTTGGCTGTCTTCATTTAAGGTAAACCATAATGGATGGCATCCTGAGATTGAATCCAATTCCATCATTCCTTTTGTTTGTTTTTTTTTTTCCCCATATGTTCTCACTGCCTAAACAGCTACTGTTATTTCAGTGTTGTTTTTACAGTGCAATGCTGTTTATTTAAATTAAAGTAATAGCTTTTTTTAATTTTTTTTTTTTAATTACCAGACCTAGGGCTTCTATAACAGTAGAGATCGCAAGTTGCTTTTAAACTTCTATTCTTGAAGCCAAATAACAGCTTAAGTCAAAGGTACTGTCAGAAAAAGCTGATTTCTGTGAAGTTGAAAAATGCATCTAAGAAGCTTGTGCCATTGCATGATTAATCTGCCAAAGTTAGGGAGTTTCTGCTGCCATTTTCTTATCTGTAATGTGAATGGTAAGCTAAATGCAGGTATTTTGAGTAATGATGAGCCACAGAATTTCTGGAAAAAAAGTGCAAGTTTTCTTGCTTTCCTCAAAATGCTTTGCAACTTTGTCCTAAAAGGAGGATGTTGGAAGAAATACCCCGTAAGTCTGAACCCCACAGGGGAAAATCTTGTGTTTTTCACTGTTAGTGGCCTTCCTGTAAGCAAGCATGACCGTGTCACTGGTTGTATAATCTTTTATTTTTACCTCTAGATGAGCTTATTTTTTTTTTAATTAGGTCATGTTTCCTAACGTTGTTTAGAGAAAATGGATGGGAGATCCAGAAGCCTTTCCTAACTGCTAGAAGTATGCGTTTGTTCAAAAACATTATTACAAGCCACCTCTGTTGCTTGAGGTAAACTTATTTGTGCTCAGCTTTGGGTGGTGAGGTTATTTTACCCCTTTATCTTCCTTTAAAATCAAGGAAAGATTCCCAGTCTTACCCCCCCCGAATAACTACCCAAGTAAACTTAAATTACAAAGAGACTTCATTAGAGATTCATTGAAGATTTTGTATGGATATTTACTGTATCAGATTGAGAGGCTATCATGAAGTAATTGCATAGATTAGTGTGAGAATTTAAGAATCCTGAGGAAGAATACCTACTTCAGGTGGCATTCAAGATAATTTTATGTGCTTAGGCTACACAGATGCAGTATTGATGCTACATTTTATGTCAGAAATTAGGGATTGGAATGAGAAAAAGAAGATTGAGAGGGCATCTTCCACCTGGATTTTTTTTTCTTTCTGTAGGATAGTGTAGCAGTTTTAGAATATTCTCAGATCTCTAATAGTTTAAATGGATGCCATTTAGGCTTAAACTAGCAGCCTCTGCTCTGAAACTATTACTGCTTCTTTAGCCTGCAATGGTTATTTTTTACTAGTGTGCCTAATTTCATACTTCTCTATATGCCTTCGTACCACTATTGAAGGCAGTTCAAGCTCAACGTTTACTTGAGTATAAAAATAAAAGAAAATCTATAGAAGCAGTGAAATTTTGCAGAAGAGACAGTGGCTTTACCTCACAATGAAAATAAGAAGCAGCCTAGATGGTGTTTATGAAAAAATTAAAGTTTATGTACAGCTTTATTTGGTTTGTGAAACACTTCTCTATGTTTTTTTTGGAAGGTGCCTTATTAAAAGCTACATTCTTTTTGAGTGGTATAGTTCATGTTGAAAGTTGCCAAAACAGAGCCATGTACTTGTTCTGCAAATCCTTGCTCCTGTATGGGATCAGAAGAAAATAAGTTGTGATAGCTTTTATAAATAATATGGTTTTGCGTAGAGGCATATAAATTTGCATTACAACAAAATAGAACTGAGTTGATATATTTTATATTTTATTTATATAGTTTGTTACACTTTATGTACGTGAAGACTTGGCAGGCAATTTTCAGATTGGTTTTAGATCTGTGTGTGTCCCCCCCCTTTTTTTTTTTTGGAAGGTGCAAATTTTAACAAAATGAAGCAATTTTTCTGGCACATTTGAAGGTCACCTTTGGCCTTGGTGTGGTTTTTAAAAATTATTTTTGCTTTAAAATAGTTTCTTAGGTGTATGTATTTGTTCCTTTTTGTGGAACATAAATTATTTAAAGACATATGTTTCTGTCTGAGGAAATGAGCCCCTTCTCTGACCTTTGGGTCTTAACAGATCTCTAGGTTTATTGAGATCAGATTGTATCCATCCTTTCTCCCAGCTATTGTATTTGTGGATGAAGTGTTCAAATGTTTTGACAACAAAGTAGCTTTTATTCTTGTGAAAATAATTTTCCTTTTTTTTGTTTGTTTGTTGTTCAAAATTGAGCAAATAACAGATCTTTTATTTGTTTTAAATAAAATGGAAGTTCCTAGCATAATCCATGTGTCTTCATTTTTCAATATTAGGACTCTTTGATCCTTGAGAAGTCTCAAAATTGGAGTTCCCAGAAAATGGACCATATTTTGATTTGTTGCGTTTGTCTTGGAGATAACAGTGAAGATGCTGATGAAATAATCCAGTGTGACAACTGTGGAATAACAGTTCATGAAGGTAATGCAATCCTTCATTCTCATTGTGGGAGGAAAGCACATGCTTTGCTTTCAATAAAATGTTGACTTGCTTTCTTCAAAAAAAATGAAGCTTTTGAACTCTTGTCAGGTAATTTTTTGTAATATGGATCCTTTTTAGTGGTGAAAAAACCATCTTCTTTCTACTTCAGTGAAGTGAATGTAAGCAACTACAGGACAGGATGTAGTCTGTAGATACCTATTTAGTCAAAGTGTGCAAATAAATAACTGGAGCCATAAATTGTATGTTCAGGGCCTTAGGACATTATATTAAACGTATTTTTGTCTTACCTATGTCAGTATGCAAATTTGATTGCATAGCTGCAATATAAGATCATGAGAACAGGAAAGAGTTTTGTACATATGTTTTTGCTGTACAAAAAAGGCAGAGAGATAGGGAGGAGGAGAGGAAGGAATTGTCCATGGGATTTAGTTATAAGTGAGAACAGCTAGCTTTGAATTTTCTCGTAATTTTCACTGACAATTTGTAATGGGGAAATTTTAAAGTTAAAACGTGCTGAAATTGTCGTGTAGGTAATTGCTTTGAAATCTGGTCTATGCATGTGTTGCAAATCTAGGAGGTTTGGCTTTAAAGAAACGCTTCAGAATAATTCTGAGTTGAGTGTATGGAATTTTAACAGGCTTACACAGAAAGTGAGGCTGTATTATGTGTTGTTGCTTTTTCTCTTGAGACCAAAGGTAGGGTAGACACTAACGCAGAGAGGCATGCCTGTTTTGTTGAAAAACAAAAACAAGACCTGTATTTTTCTTCATTAGTAAGTGTGTGTTGTGTGGTTTTGTTTTTTTTTTTTAAGTATTTCTGGTATCTTGTTTCTTTTTAGGGATTCACTTTTTTTTTTTTTTTAAATGTTTCCGAGGAAAATGAGATAGGCTACTTTAGTGCTTGAAAGTAAAAGAAGGTAGATATTAATTCTTGAAAAGCATAAAAGATATTTATTTAAGTTATGTAACTCCCACAATTTTAAAATTCTTTTGAGCTTTTTAGCATGCCGTTTCAGGTAAGAAGTGGTTTTCTTAAGCCCCTGCTCCTCTTTGTTTTTCTCATACTGGATTGAAAGTTGTTTCGAAACAGTATTTTTCGTGCATTGAGCTGTAGTTCAATTATTTGCTTAACTACAGTTAGGAAAATGAGGATGGAATTTCTGTCCTGAGGTTCAGGTGCCTTTTTTTAAGTGTCAACATGTACTCCAGCTCCTGAACTCCTATTACAGTCCTTTGAAGAGCTAATCAGTGCTGTCAATGGAGCTTAGAGAGCAATTTAGTTGACCTAATTTATGATGAGCTGAATCACACTCTAGGTGCCTTAGAGGGCATTAGTCAGGATTTCATTGACTATAACAAGTGTTAAGACTCCTAAATTTAGTTGTTTTGGTACGCTTGCAGAGTTCCTTCCTTTGTCCGTGAAGTTTTTGGAATGTAATGTGCAGAAAATATTTGATTAGAGATGCAGTAAGCTACTATAAGTTAGTTTTATAGAATCTTGATAGACTGCCCCTCCCCACCCCACTCCCTGAGTGCAGTCTTATGTTAACTTATGAGAAAAGAAAAAATGAAAGTGTCTTTTGATGGTAGTAATGAATGGCTATTTGAGAATCCCCCAAACATTATATACAGTCAATACTTCTAAACCGCAAAGCCTTGGAGCACCCAGAAAATTCTTCTGTAAGATTTATTCAATGATTGCACAGTTAGTCATGTGAAAGTGCAGAATGATTGGAATAGAAAAATTATCTTCTTCCTTTATAGAATAAAATGATGGCAAATTTGTTTTTTGTTCCAAAGGAGTGCCTTAAAAATCCCCGAAAGATCACTTCCTCATGTTGTTTAGTTTACTAAACATTTGTCCCTAGAAAAGGGAAGATTGTAACTGGATTTCCTCCACAGGAAAATAGTTCCATAGTTCAAAAGTCACTTGAATTTTATTAGCTCAAAATCTGTCTAAAAGTAATTGCTGCCATTCTTCTTTTTAAAGTGTTATAGGCAAAGATTTCCTGTAGTCCCACTGAGACAAAGAGTACAATGTAAATGCTTCTTTTGTTATTGCAACAAAGTAGATTAATTCAGAAGATTTAAAATGCTAGTTTATTCTGAGAAGTCCTACAGTCTGTACAAGCTAATTGACTAAGGATGTTGGTTAATTTTTCACACTTACGGTTGAAAGTTTAGCTGTTTACAGTTTATTTTAACAAGTGAGGTCTTGGGGGGGAAACCAAAACAAAACACAAGGCAAGCTGAGTAGGTGAATGTAATTGTTGACTGTGGTGAATGCTGAACTTCAAATCTGTGGTAAATGCCATTTGGAAGTTTACTTGACGTTTTATGTGTATGTTTGTTTGCTAGATATGTATATCAAGTCGTAAATTTAGTAATATAGTTGTAAGTATAAATGAACGTTTATTTTGATGTATTTTTTCTGTAGTTCAATATTTTATAACGATAAGAGCATGTACTATTACAAATCAGAGATTTTTTCAGTAATTTGCTTAAGTAATTACTTGCAGCAAATCAAAATTTTATTTAAAAATTTGGAACCTTTGAAGCTTTAGTTTGTTACAGTGATCATATATATATACATCTGTTCAATAGCTTGGAGATTTCTGCACTTCTGCCCAGTGATCGTTGGCTCATTGTATTACTTCTGAATTCATGCGTAATAAATGAAGACACAGGCTCTCATAAATAAGTTGCAGTCAAAACCAAAATCAAAGCAACAATTACTTTTTGTTCCTGTTGGCTTAATCATTCATCTCAGCTGATTTCCAAATATAAATTGATAAACAGTTGAAGACATAATTACTACCTAATCATAAACATTGCTTGCAACCTTGAGAATTATTCTATAAATGTTAATAGAGACAAACTTTACTCTTAATAACATTGGCTTTAATGTGTACCTCTTAACTGTGTGCCCAGTTCATGCACATAGTCTGTGTTATAAGAAGTCCTTTGTACTCCTATACACAGCTGCATTGTAGTTTGAAAAATGTGTTCCATTAATGAGTGAGTCCATTTTGTAAACACATTGTTCTTCCTTTGCAGGTTTTCTTTAGTAGGTAGATTGCTGTGGCTGCACACACCATGCTGTGTCCTGAAATTTGTTCTGATATTCGAGCTTTTGAGTTTTTCAGAAAATGCAGTTTCTAGCACAGTGTTGAATGAAGAGGCTCCTATTTATGAATTGGATAGAAATCGATGCAGTGATGTTTACCCGTGTTTGCCTGCAGTTGCAAAGAATAATATGCCCATTTCCTTTGAACTGATTTTGATACTTAGTCTTTTCCCAGAATCTCAAACCCGAGATGCCTGCTATCCTGAAGTGCCCAAACAAAGCTGCTGGAATGCCCCAGGGTTTTTCTTCATAGTTCTTATATGCAATTTCAAATCGTATTACAAATGTCTATGTTTTCTCTGCTTTCTATAGCACTGTAGTTATTTATTTGGAAGGAAGTGCGTTCTTTTCACACCCAACTGGTGTCCCACCCAATGATAATATTGGTGGTTTGATTCTTTCCCTGAAGACCTTGATTTCTCTCTCCTTGTTGACTGTTATAAAAACTTTTACTTCGCAGGGAAGGGTCTTATACCCTTGTCTTGTGCCTTTGTGCTCTGCTGAAGTCGAAGTTTCTGTCTGCCAAAGAACCTTTTAGGTGACTGAAAAGGTTTTTCTATGGTGACCACCCCTGTATTTAATATGAAGTTATTCACTAGCCGTGAAAATACTGCCCTTGAGTCAAGCCTACTTCTTCTGCGTGCCAAGGCTCCCTTCCTCCGTGAGGGAGGATTTTGCTCTACTTGTAGCTACTGGTCAGAGGGCAGGTCGCACGTGATAGTGTGTCCCCTTCACATGAAGCTGAGCCTTCCAGTTGTGACCCCTCAGTGGCTGCATGCCAGCGTCATTGTTGGCAAGAATCTGTTACCCTCTTTCAGAGGGAAAACTAATGCCGCTTTCTGTTTTAAATCAGGCAGCGTCTACATCTCCATTCTCCCTTGCTCTGGTAAGTTTTGGCTTTCCTGTCACTGCACATACTGCTTCAGTCCTTGTGCACCTAGGCAGTTGGTACTAGTGGCTTTTCCTTTTTCAGTACCTGGTGCAGCAGCTGCCTATTCTGTCATGATTTGTGTCCCTTTTGGGTTTTTTTTGTGCTTATCAACTATTACGTGAGGTCTTCCATGGGGAAAGAGGGATGATAAGTCATTTGGGAGCAACTCTGCCAGTGCTCATGTGGAACAGAGCAGCATGGCCAAGAGTTAGAGGCAGGGGGATTCTGTTCAGACCAGGAGTCATAGAACCATTTCAATTGGAAGAGATTTTCAGGATCATCGAGTCCAACCGTAACCTAACCTAACTCTAGCACTACACCATGTCCCTAAGAACCTCATCTAAATGCCTTTTAAACACCTCCAGGGATGGTGACTCCACCACTTCCCTGGACAGCCTGTTCCGATGTCTGACAACCCTTAGTAAACTTTTTTTTTGCCTTACTAACAAGTTTTGGGATTGCTAGAAATTCAGTTTCCTTTCCAGTGCAACTATGTTCTGGGTGATATTCATATCACCTGCATGGCCTGCATCACTTGTCCAAAAGCTGTCTTTGCTCTGCAAACACATGTCCAAAAATCTATAAACTTTGTGGAGCAGATAAGTGGTTCGAAATGACAGAAATCTTGTAACTGCCTCTGAAACTGCATAAGTAGCATACAGTAATGCTATTTTAGTACCCACTAATTTAGTACCCACTCTTGAACTTTGCATTCATCTTTTATGTCTAAACAGCCCGTAATTAATTAATAAGTCCATCAATAGAAAATTTGCTCTCATTTCACATATCAACCTTTTTTTTAGGAAAAAAAAAAGGAACAATGTTTACATTGCTAGGGAAAAAAAAATCTTTCATATAGAATTTGCAGTAGCACTGTTGCTTTCCAGAGTGTTTCCTTCTGTGTGGAGATAATTCTTATTTCTTTTTATAAAAATCTTCTTTAGGCACTAATCTGTCATTTTGGATAAATGCTTTTGTGGTAAGGTCTTGTAATAGCAGGACACCTCCCACTGTGGTGTCAGTGTTTTTGACATATGAATTGCAGTGTGTCTGAAGAAAATGCCTGGTGCATATCACAGCATGTTCCATAACTGCAGGTACTACACTTGCCAGATACTGCCCTTGGGTTAGTTGCTGTGAATTAAGTGCGAGAAGTTCTACATCTTTCCTGCTGTTTCTTTTCCATCCCTTCTATTTGTTTCTTGCTTTATTGTGACGTGTATGGCAGGGAATAAAATTTCTCTTGCTAAAAGCAATAGTATAGTCACTATATGATTTACAGTGTAGTAAAATAATTTTGTATTATAATTTTGCTGCTTACCCTGGTTTGCTGCTATCTGGTATAAAAACTCATTTTTTGAGATCATGTACTTTAGTACTCTCCATTTACTAAATAAAATACTGTTCTGAATTTATGACGTGTGAATTGATTCATGTCTTTATTCTGAATTGTTGGTCCGATTAAGGACTGGATGTAACATATTTTAAATGCTGTGATCTCACAGCATTTGTTTTTGCAAATCTACAGTTTACCTTAAAGTTCATGTTTTCTTGATCTTTATGAGAAGATCATGTTTCAGAGAATCTGTAGATGTAATTAAGGTATGTGGATGTTCTGTTTGGCAAAATATGACCCTCCCAGAGAGACAGAGGAACAGTTGCAGCCAAGGCAAGCATTAGGTTTCTCTTCCCATTTCCCTCCGTGGTATAAATTGCAGACCAATTGTTTTAATGTTATCATTTTAAAGTGTTTGCAAATTCATTTTAATGACAATCACATAAAAAATAAGCTATTGACAGGGTATGGTGACTTTAAAATCAGGGAATAAACCGGTTCATTTTCCATATAAAAAAATTACGTATATTACATATATTTGATTTTGTATTTGTCTGTAATCACAATATATAGATGCAGTTTGTGGAACAGCACGTGTTGTGAGAGTTTTAGCTTCTTGCCTTTCATGTGTTTAAATTCAGAGGTTAATATTGCATTAAAGCAGTTTTATCACTTAATGTAAGAAGTATTCAAGAAGGTGGCAGGCATGGAGTTGTGATGCAGTAATTTGAGAATATACAGTCATGAAGATGTAATGGACTTTAGTTGAAAAGAGTCTCTCACGTGCATTCTAAAGATCCACAATTCAGAATTCTTGAGAATACTGAGGACACGCAGCATGCATTTTAAGCAGAGTGTTTTAAAGTTGTTTTGTTTCGTTCAACATATTTTCCAGGCAAAGGCCCTGGTGGTTGACTTAACGCTGAATAGGTCACAGGTGCAGTTGTAATAACTGAAAACAAACATGAATGAAATGATTTATTGAGCAGCAGCAGCTTTGTATCTGCATAGCTATGCGTTTTAAAAAGTCATAGAAATAATGCTTTTAAAACTTTTTGTTAATATGACCAAAATATTTTTTCAGCATAGGAAAAGAAGGCAGACAGTAATAAGTTGAACCTTTGTTGTAGTCAGAAGTTTTAAGGATCCTAAAATGGTATATTTAAGAGATCATTGTTACAGATAAAAGAATATTAATGTGGTAAAAATATAGGCATTTTTAAAAACTCTGAACTCTTGATCTGTATGTTGTAACTTGTCAGACAAATTTGAACAAAAGTGCATTTAGGATTTTTATCAAGTGCCTTTTATACTTGTAGGTCTGATTTAATACACAAAAATTCAATTATAGCCATGCAGCAGAAACACTTTTTCCCCCAGTTTCAACTTAGCATGTCTGTCATAAAGTTACTTGAAATTGGAAAGTGGAAGCTGCTGAAAGTGTGGTCTAGAACTGCAAGTTCGTCTTTTTCATTAGAGTTAATTTATTGCATCTGCTTGCTTTAATGTATTTGGTAATCTGTTTATCCACAATCCTAAATTTTGACAAAGTGTATATAGCATTCTGTTGTTTAAAAATGTGATGTTAATCTAATCAAATGAGTTTTTCTGTTGACAGCTGGTATTGCAACTTGTGATAACAAGAGAAAAAATGAAGTCAGTATGTTGAGAAATGTTGAAAATTAATTTTTAATTTTGAGTCTACAGACATCAAGTGAGCGGCATTACTCAGCTTTGCCAGGGTTCTCATTATGGTTTCTTGTTAGTAACCAGAGAGTAGATTTCCATTGCTTGAAAAACTGAGGTATTGAAGTTTTTTCATTTTACAATATGTTGGAATGATTTTGACCTGCTACTGTTAGGCTGAAGAATTAGTAAACATCTAGTACAATAAATACTGTAATGTTTACATATAGAAGCAGAGAAACTCACAGAAGAGTCTGAGTATTTATTCCAGAATAACTTCCATGTGTGACCAGAGCGCTGGTTATGGGAAAATAGATTAATATCCTTGCTCTGGTTTGAACTGGCAGAGACTTCAGACTTTCACATCCCAGGTGAATGCTATAATGATCTTAGCTTTTCATTGTTCCAAGTACACTTACTTGGACTGAAATTTAAAGATTTAGCAAAATTAATGTATTTCTACGATGGGGTTTTGTTCTGAAGCTGCTTTTTGCCTTCATATCTCAATTGAAGAGAAATAAAGTGGGTTTTTTTGTTCCTTGTACATTTGAAAGCCAAATATTACATCTGCTCCCGAATACATCTGGCATCTTAGTGTCAAATGGCATCACCATTGTGTTATCTTTTTTTCTTTAAATCAGGCTAAATATATTATGTCATTGGTTATTTTTTTGTTCTGAGATATTTTGCTGGTTTTGAATCATGAAAGTTATATTATTTGAAAACTGAGATACTTGTGATTTTTTGATTCTGTATATGCTTTTGGCCTTCAAGGAGCTTTCACTGCTAGTTTTTAAAGTAATTTAATTCTCTTCATATACATACTGATTTTTGGTGCCAAAACCACATGCAAGATTTGTCATCTTTCTTGCAGATTGTCGCTTTACAGACATTTTATGAATACAGCTATTCAGCAGATTTGTATTATCCATATGGATATTACATTGACAAAATTTGACCTCTCCTTTGATTTCTGTTATCACTTAACAATCACTTAACAAAGCAGCATATGACTTTTTGTAGCAAACATAAGAAAAATTCTGGGTTAAAATAGTTGCATATCCTTACCAAAAAGTACAGCTTAGTAAGTGGTTTCTAATTAATTTGGGGACTCTGCTTTTCATTTTGTTAAGTCTTAGCAGATCAGATTTAAACTTCATCTGTTGGGTCCCAAGGCTTGAACAGGAATTCTTTATGATGCATTACCTAATTACCTGTTCAAAAGTATTGTTCATAAAGCTGAGTTTTGTTTCACTACTTACATACATTAGTCCTAACTCCTCATAGCAAGTAAACTCCCCAGACATCCTATGTAGGGTTCAGACTTATTTTGGAGCGTAGTGACATTGGTCCATGCTACTACTCAGTCAAGAACAAGTACAAAGTACCCTCTCTGAAACCTTGTTTTTTTTCCTAGTGGTTAAAGGTAACGATCCGATGTATAGGGATATATAAGCTACCCGTGAGCACAACCTCTTTGATGGTTATGTGGCTTCATGGGCAACAAGGTTTTGTACTGCAGCTTTGGTTCTGTAACTTTATTTGGTGGTATACATCAAGGGTGGTGGGCTGGATTTGCTTTTCTTCACCGCTGGTGCAGACAAGATTGTTTCGATGTATTTATCAGCAATGATTAATGGTAATCTAGTCTGTTTTCTCTAGCCAATGACCACTGCTTTTGCTAGTTGTAACAATACGGCGTTTAGCTTTTCCTAAATGGTAGTTAAGGAAAAGAGCAAATGCCTCCTTGTCTGTTAGAGATCTTAAACTCTTCAAAGCTACAAATTGGGACCATGCATTTGCATTAAAAATCCAGACTTCTTTTTACCTGCTTGAAAAAAGGACCTAGATTTGTACTGTTATAGAAACAATATTTGATGTCAACACATACAATAAGGATGGAAATACATATGGCACATGTGTGTAATTTTTTAGGAAGAAAGAAAAAAATAATCAGGTATAAATGACAGATAAGTATAATTAAGCAAGTATTTCAAAATGAAGGTAAGACAGTTTGGGGAAGTCACCATTTTAATTTTAGCAGACTAATGACACTCAGGTTAGAAAAGCAAATCTAATTATGTTCAGCTGGTGGAGGAGCATCGGTGTTTGAATAAACTGTTTTTATTTTGCCAGGTGGATTGATGACAGTATTACTGTTCCTATAGTGCTAGGTAATTTTTAATAAGTACATTTAGGAAAATGCTAATATGTTAAGAAGTCTGTAGGAATTATAAAAAGCTTAATTATGCATCAGCCCTGTGATATCAATGGGCTGTGTGTTTGTACGTTAATGTAATTGTTTAAAAGTAGCTTTACTGGCGTGTATTCAAGATTGTATTATTAGAACTTAGAAAATGGCTTTCTGGAATGCCACTTAAAGCTTGTACCAAGTTATAAAGAAAATGGAGTTACCTTCTGTGGAACCTATATGGTATTTTACATACCTAATGAAACTTGTCTGTGAATACACTTCTGCACATTACTTGTCTTTTGATTCTGGAATACTTTTTTAATGAGAAGCAGCATTCTGGCTTCTTATTTTAATTCTTATTGATGGACCTCATTCTGTAATGGAAGATTGTGTTTTTAAATGGTTCCTACGGTGTTATTGCCTGTTTCCTGAATGCAGTTTTAGTCTATAATGCAGACCTCTGTTTCTGTCACAAGGAGAGTTAGAGCACTGTTGCTATTTTATTACAGTCGGTGGGTAATGAACCAAAGTAACAAATCATGTTGCTATTTAATTGCAGAATTCAATAATTTAACTGCTCTGCAAGCACAAATGTTGACTTTATTACTGTATTTGACAAACAGTTGAATTTAATCTTTTAGTGAAATTTCTATTTTAAGTGTTGATAATGAAATTAATTTTTTCTCTCATTGAATAACAGAAAGTGTTCAAAATGTGGCATATCCAGACATACAGTTCTGTACTGAGAAGCTTTATTTTCCTTTTTCTCATTTGCAATAGTGATAATACTATTTTTCTTGTGCAAAAATTAAACAAGCTTCTAAAACACCTTGAAAATACTGTTTTCGTAAATTTGTGGTGATTAAGCATGCATAGACACCTTAACAATCATAAAGAGTATAGCAAAGAATGGAGAAAATGAATGAGTTTAGTTGTAATTTAAAACCACGTAAAAATGAGAATGATGGTTGATGAAGCATACTCATTTTTTTGAAGCAATATGGTGTCTCAAAACTGTCAGTCTGTGCTCTACAAACTGTACCTTGGTTTTGAAGTATTAAGCTCAGTCCTACAACCCCTAAAGTGTGCAAGTAATGTTTTTTATTTCATGTGTATATTCCCTTTTAGTTGATTGGGATGCTGAATGTGACGTGGAAAAGTGGAGTGCGTATTTGTTGACTAGATGTTGCTGGCATAATCAACTTCTAAAATAAAAACCAAAAAACCCCCTTCAAAATAATGCTCGTTTTCAGAGTAGGGAGAAGGAGCAAGATAAGAATATCAAAGAGAAGCTTGCAGATGCTCACAAATCTGCAGTCTGACCCATGATTCACATGGATTCTTCACTTAGTGCTCATATTAAAGAAACTGTATTATAATGTGAATTAGACTGTTGATCCAACTCAAAGCAGACTTCAGTTGGTTGCATGGGAAGAAAGGGAGTTCTGACATAAACACTAGGCCTGACACACTGAAGGAGAGGAGTGGAATATGGTATATAGGATCTTATAGTAAAATAAAGGAATGAAGGACCATTCTCATAAATATCATCATAAAATAGTGTAGCTGAACAGTGGTTTATTGGGATTTTTAAAATTTTCCTTAGTGTTCCTTGTTGCATTTAAATGGAAATATATTTATTTTTAAAAATGCTTTGCGTTTTTCTCAGTCTTTGTTGTTTGCTTTAAGTCTTGTTTTCTTCTTACTGTGTAGTCTGGAGGAACACCAAGCATTACTAAAAGAACAAATAAAATAGTCTTTTTATTCTTGTTTTTCAGTTGTAATCTCAACCAGTCACATAAAATAGATCACTTCTTAGAATTAGGGTCTCTTTAGAATGTAAATGCAAATTTTAAAGGTAATATTTGCAAAAATATTGTAAGTTTTCTTGGGCCTTTCAGTGTCATTTCTCTGAAAGTATTTGTGTGTGCTGAAATCAAAATTGACAACTGTCTACTTTTACATTTGTCTTTTCTTATACTGGTCTTCCATTTTTTGTGTGTGTAGGTTGCTATGGTGTTGATGGAGAGAGTGACTCCATCATGAGCTCAGCTTCAGAAAATTCCACAGAGCCTTGGTTTTGTGATGCATGCAAATGTGGCGTCACACCTAGCTGTGAACTGTGTCCTAACCAGGATGGGATTTTCAAGGAGACTGATGCAGGCAGGTAAGACTGAAGATGTGATGTTTTGAATTTGATGTCATTCTAGATTTCGAAGACTGGGTTTTGCCTTAGTCCGTTCCTATAGGAGACAGTGTCATAAATTAAACTGTTGTAGATATCCTCTCTCTCTTACCTCACATTTGAGTTGGGTGTTCTCTGGATAGTCAATCACGTCATTTTTTTGTGTGCTCCTAATATTCTTCATGCCCATTGCAATATTAGAAAGATGTTGTGTTAAGGTGAAGATTTATGGACTCATGGGCAAAATATGTACCTAGGTGAAATAAAGATCACCCTTCCTGGACTGATAAATCCTGTTATTCAGTATGAAGTCACCATGTACTGTTATATGTATATAGATGTCTTACCGGATATACTAGAACAACTTTCTTTGTTCCCTTGAACCACTTGTGTGATTGGTCGTTTTTAACAAAAAAACATACTAGTGAAGGTGATGGGAGTCTTGAAAAAGAAACTTGTTTGTTTGTTTGCATCAGGAATTCAGTTTACATTTAAACAAAAAAGGTTTCCTGCGTAGGGGAAGTTGATGTCCTGTAAACTCTTACTCGGTATTCAGACATCTGCAAGAATATTGGCATGAAAGACTTCTCTCAGTTAACCAATGGCTTGAACTATTGACAGCAGGGTCTGGGGATCAGAAATCCAGTGAAAATTATGTAGCTGTTTTAAGTTGCTCAAGCTTGGAGGTTGCAGTGAGAAAAGCAGGGTTTCAGTCCCTTGAGCCTCACTGCTGAATAGCAGTATTATGTTCCAGCAAGGACAGCGGGTGGGGCTGGTCGCAGTGGTTCTCTTAATGTGACTGAGCCCCTGGTGGTTGGTATCTGCTGTCAGTCTCTGTAGAATTTGAGCATGTGTTCTGCTAGTTCAATTTAATCAGCTGCCAGAAAGCTGCATTTATGTGTTGCTACTGTTGTGTTTCTTTCATGGTTGATCCTGAAGAGCGGTAAAACACTGAAGTGCTCTTCTGTAGTAAAAAAATGCCACAAAAAAGAATGATGAAGTCTGCAGGGGAGGGAGAAAACACCTTCCAGACTTCTTGTCATATTTGATTGGGAGAAGTATGTGACCACTGGGAAAATCAAAGCATATGCTGCATTTGAAGGAAGGAAAAGTAGACTTCATCCTTTCTGTAGTGTTCTGCTTCATGGATGGTAACGCCACTGCAGCCTTCTGCAGAAGTGTTCAAGTCTGTTGTCTTTCAAGTATGACAGAAGTGGGAAGAAGCTCTGTGCTTCTTTCTAGCAGTGCTAAGGACTGCGTGTTGCTGGTGTCAGACAAAGGAAGAAAGTAACAAAATTATATTGAAGTTGTGCTAAAGGTGTCGAGAGGATATTATGATTATTTTGAATGCTGAAAATTATATTTTTGAGAGTATGCTTTACTTCTGATAATTTCCAGACAGAGATGAGCATTTTAGGAAGAAGTTCAGGTCTAATTTGAGAATAAGGGGAATAATTATCAAGTGATGTCTTCCATTCCTGTCACGTTTGGAAAATAAATTAAGATACAGATATTAACCGTAACAAATATTCTGTAATAAAGGAGAAAGCAGGATTATCAGTGATGTCTGATTTATGGCTAGTGTTACTGTTTTTTGGTGGGTGGTTGGATGTTTTGTGGTCGTGGTGACATGACAATTAAGTTCTTTTTCCAGTTCAAAGATATAGTGATTTCAAATTTGGTCCATCTTTTTGAACACCTTGTACATTGCAGGTGTGTGGTAACATGCAAACCTTTCCAGATGCTGGACCTGTCATAAGCTTTCCATTGATCGTGTTAACATGGGTAGGCAATAATTGGTTGGTAGGCTGTTCAAAGGAAGGAGAAACTTTCCTAATTCTATTTGAACGTATCTGAGATACAGGAATATAAAAGTCTGCAGGCATATCTTACTGATGGGATGAATTGGAACTAATCCATTTAAATATTCAGTATTAGTACAAGTACTTTAAGTACTCTAAAATTCAGAAGCATCAACATGTGTTACTGTAAAATCTTTTGTGTTTTTTCGTATGAATTGATAGTCACATTACTATTTACACTTAGATATATATTGTTCCCTAATCAGACATGCACAAATGCTAGGATTTGAGTTAAAATTAAATAAAAATTTAATCTTATCTGTGTTAAAAGCTTTTGTATCACTTAAGTAATGTGTGTAATCACTTAAGTAATGTGTGCATAAGCATATCCATGTCTGTCATATTTTCCTTCTCCCCCCCCCCCCCCCCCCAAGTTCTTTGCTGTTTATTTATTTATCTTCTTAAAAAAATACTGTTTATTTATTTCTGGTCTTCCACAGACTTTACTGTTACTTGTACTCTAATGATCTGCTCCTGCCATCATTAAAAGCTCAGCAGAACTCAGGATGATGTTTTGTAAAGCTTTTTTTTTTTTTCTGTGTTACATACTGTGTTGTCTGTCTTCAGAAAAGTAAATATGGTATTGCAATGTCATAAGTTGAATCAGGTTCTGTGAATTAAATAGTACATGCCCTTGTATTTCTCCCTTAGTTTGTATTTTTTCCTGATAGCAAAAACAATTTGAGTTTGTGTTGGAAGTGAAGAGATAACGAGGTTGTTCATAACACTGAACTTTGACCATTGGATGCAGATGCTAGCAGTACCCTTTGGAGGCATCTGCCTTTCTCCACTGAAACCCCCTGAGCTCCACTTCTCCATTTGTAGCTGAGATGTGTTTTAAAGATATACATACAGCATGTAAAAGAAATCTTTTTTCCCTTCACGTCTTCTACATGCATCTTATAAAGTGAAAATACTGTACGATTTAAACAAAAATGATATGTGAGTCAGGATTTATAGTAAATAATTTTGACTCAATAGAAGCAATTGTGCTGCTGCTTAAATAATTTTGGTATTCGGCTCCTCAGTCTTAGGTTCAACAGTGTCTGCGCATCTCACTTATAAAGCTGTTACACAATTAAACAAATTGTACTTCTCAGTTCTGTTTTCTATTTTAATAATAATGTTGCTATATGGAAAAAATGCTTTTGAAGACTAAAGTCAATTTTATAACAGTTATGAAATGTGAGAATCAATCTCACCTGGCAAATTTTATGTCAGCCTTTTTATTTCTGTGTTCTGTAAGGCAGTTTAACCATCATATGTGCAATTTTCCACATAACTGTAATAGGAACTACAGTCAACATTTTAAAAATTGTTTAAATTTCTTCTTGTAAAATGGTAGCATGCTTTTGGTTAACGTGGAAGTGTTTTCTCGGTGAAGAATCATGTGCCTACTTGGGTGATTGTGGGCATTAAGACAATAATATGTTGTCATTATTACTATGTTTTTACCTGCTAGATAATGTGTTATGGCTGTCATGAATAAGTATATTTTTATTCTCACAGATGAATAGAGCCTATATACTAGAAAAAACTTAGCTACCATGTGAAAATTCCTGTGCTCTCTTTCTTTCTGTCATTTCTTTACAAATTTGAATTTTTAAGGGTAATGGGGCACTACAGGCTAAGGGTAGGGTCTTGAGACAGGCAATGTTCATTATGATTTAATTATACTCAGTAAACTGCAACCCAATTCAGTTATTTTCTTGAAATGCTGGCAGAGAGAGACTACTGAATTACAGAGTCCTTTAACTCACCATTGCTCTCCATCCCCTTACTGGCTTTTAAAAATAAATTCTTCATACACATCAATGCTGGAAATTGCACAGAGGTGAGACAAAATCTTTTCAGTTTCTCTTCATAATCAAGTTGGAATAATTTCTCTGTTCCTACATGAAAGGTGAATCATTAGAATAATGAGGTGCTTAATTTCTCAGAAGAAGCCTTTTCACATTAACCTCTCAGTTTCACAAGCATAAATGTGAATTTATGAAATTTTATTTCTCAAAATGCTGTTATCCAGGAGTATGAATTCTGTCCTTGTTTCAGTATGGAGATTTTCTTCTTCCATAATCAACATCTGTCATCATTGCTCCAAGCTAAATGGATGGTAGAGTAACAAGGAAGATTATTCTTCTTTGATTACCCAATTTGTCTTAATTACAAGCTTCTAAAACATTTGCAGCTAAACAAATGAGCAGGAAAATATTTAGAACTGGTATTAGAAGCAGCTGAAATTGCTTCAGCTGTGAACTTGACTGACTTGTGTATATTTTTTAATAAAGATTCAGGTCTGAGTTCGCCTATAGGTGGTTAAAGAAATGAGGCACTTGTGTGCCAATCACACTGGAATGGCAATTTAAATCTGTAATACTGTAATACTTGGGTGACATGTACTAAAGCATTTTGAGAAGGTCAGTATGAAGCAAGCAGCCAGCTGTTGGGTTTATCATAGATAAACTCCTATGGAGTGCAGCGGCATTTAATACACCAGTGGAGCATGAAAAAACTGTGCAAATTAAATTGAGAAGCAGCTGCTTGTAGAAGATGCGTATCTTTATATTGAACTTTGGAGGGTACATTTAGGAGGCTGTATTAAAACTTACTGTCAAAAAACTCCAACCAGAACCTTGGATTTTTGTTAAGAATAGTAATTGTGGAGATACGTAACGTTGGTTTATATGAACTTGTACTATGTAACACAAGTAAATGGAAGAGTATAGAAAAGAAGGCCTACAGAATTCAGATGTTTTTTATTTACAAACAAGCAGTCTCTTTATCTCAAGGTTTGAGGACTCATTCTGCGTGTGGTATTTTGCTTTTTTCAAAAAAGTATTTTGATTTCTTCTGAAAATGAGTAGAATGTGCTCATTTAAATGAGATATTTATTTTAGTAAATGCATAATATTTACCAAAGTATGCATTATGCACACACATATGCTTTTTTTGTAGAATATGTCATAAAGTTGTGGTAGTGATTTAGGCCAAACTTTTGCCAGTTCTGGATACAGTGTGGAAGGGCAGAGGTGGTTCCAGGTGCTCCATTGCTTGTGCCTCCATTGCATTTGTGGGGAGGCAGACAGAAGATGCACTTTCGTATACTAATGAGAAGAATCTTATTTTTTGCATATAATATTACACTAAGTTAGAGGGTTGTACTGGCGTGTCGAAGTGTTTATACTGTAATAAAATCAGGGATGGGCTTTGCTCCCTGTCTGAGCAGCGAGAAGTTTGGCAGAACGCTTGAGTATTTCAGCTTGTTCTCTGGCAGCCAGCATGGTTTCATATTTGTACCATGTTATTTAAATACAGGGTTGTAACTCATCTTTAAATTTTCTTTGAGTCTTCTAGTAGTTACAATGCTGTGACCAAACCATTGTGGAGAACCCTGGTAAAATTTAAAACCAAAGCAATGCAGTTGTGGCATGCAAATGCACATTTGAGATACACATTATTCTCACTGAATTTTTCATGTTTTAAAGGGAATTTACCACTTAGCATCTTAAACTTGAGTGGTTTAGCAAAAACTTGGGTTTAGATAAACAGTTGTAAAGAGTCTTGTCAGATATGATGCTATGGATCAGTCAGTGCTGTGACTTAGATTTACTGAGAAGTTTCTTAGAGAGTGAAGCGAGTTAATGGCTTCTAAGTGGTTTCTTACTGTTACTAGGATTTTTATGTTATCCAGTTATCATGGACTATGTTTGGGGGAAATGCTAAATAAACACTCTGTCCACTAATTTTGTACATTGCAAGTTCATTCCTTTCTTTTGCAAAGACTTAAATGCGTATGTATTTTTGAGCTTGCTACTGAAACTTTCACATCTTGCTTTTTTGGAATTTCTGTTTGGACATACGAGTCATATATAATTAACATGGAACTTAAAAATTCTGAATGTGTTAAATTCCAGCATTGTAGGTCTAAGGACCACTGGTGAGAAACATGCTGATTGGGGAAACATGGGAACTCGGGGTTACATGGAGCTCCTGATCATCAGGAGCTTCATCAGCTTCAGTATTTCTTCATTAGCTTCAGTATTTCTCTCGTCTGTAGACAGTCAGTTAATAACAGGTTAATAAACATGCTGTTTAAGTGCAGCTAAAACCAGGATCTTACTGCTCTGGTCCCAGTTGAATTTTTTTAATTGACGCACAAAACAAAGAGGAGGGAGAAAAGATAGGCTAAACAGTATTAGAACACTAGAAGAGAAGAACACATTTAAGGAGATTGGAAAATGGCAGTTTGTGCATAATGAAAGAGCCAAGGGAAGAAGTGTTTCTGGGATCAAGTCTTGAATCCAAGGAGTAGATTCTATTATTCTATTAGAAGTCTTAGTCTTCATTAGTGATATATTTACTGTCAAACATTAGTGACTGGGAAGATCATGAAGTGCTGAATTAACATACTTGCTAAGGGTCAAACACAGGATATTTCAGCTCAGTTACATCCGAAGTCACCAGTGGTGTCGCGTGTCATCTGGGAGCTTGTAGGTTCGAAGTGGTAGCTACACAGCTTTGCAGTTGTAAGGCTGTTTTGTTGAGTATTTTAAGATAACAGAAAGTGGCATTATTGACCTTTTGTCTATGACAGTTTGCTCCCACCTAGTGACTTAGCAAGGGGTAGCAAATAGTTTCTGGAATTTTGATGAAACAGAAAGATTATTTTGGGGAGGAACATGTTCTGTAGTAGTTTGTCTCGGTTCATTTGGGTCATGCATGCTGTGTAGAACAGATTTTGAGTTAGTCAATAACTGATGGTTTGCGACAATGAGAGTTGGATCTTTTTAGAATGTTCATTAAGGAAGAAGAAAATGTTTCTTCTGCTGCAAGGCTGTCTTATGGTAACTGGGAGTCTCAGTAGATTATGAAGATGTCTGTCAGAGGCAGACTTGAGGCTGATGCCTTTACCATGTTGTTGTACTTAATTACTAGAAACCGAGGTCCAAATTCATGCTGTCTAACTTTATGCCCCTCAGGGCTGAAGACTTAGACCTAATATCCTCTTCGGTTTGTTTATGGCCAGTGAAGAAAAGCACAATGAAGTAATAGTCTGTTCATGCAAGTTTTGGGTAGGAATTTCTGTAATACAGGACAGGTATGCTTATAACTGAATGCAGCTCCTATCTGTGTTGCTTAAAACTAGTTAGTTTTGGTGATACTGACAGTAGTAACTGGAACAATGCGAAGTCTGACAGGTGCAGTGTTGTAGCTACTTCGTAGTTACATGCTAAGAGCTCAGGGCTGCTGTGACTACCTATACAATTTTGTTCCTCCCTTCCCACCTTCTGCCCCATCATGAAAATATTTGCCTGCCTTAGCCTTAGAAGTACTATCAAAATCTTCATATGTGTTTCATGTTGCATAAAAAGAGGTGCGGAGCCCCACGTGAGAGCCATCAGACCCAAAAGGTGATGGTAGCCCAGCCTTTGGTCCAGACAGGCAGAGCAATCCCAGGGGCTTTGAGAAGCCGTGCTCTGTGGTTCAGTGTGTGAGCTGCTGAATTCCAAATATGCATTCTCTCTCTGTTTCTAGTGTGCTTTCCTTCAAGCACATTTCCTCTAGCATCTGTAGCATTTAGAAGGCACTTTGAAATCTGCAGATGGTGAGTATAATACAGGAACAAAATGTTGATAACAGTAACCTAGTTTTATCTGCTGTTTTAGGTGGGTACATATTGTTTGTGCCCTCTATGTTCCAGGAGTGGCATTTGGAGATATTGACAAACTGCGTCCAGTAACACTTACAGAAATGAATTATTCAAAGTATGGTGCCAAGGTAAGTTTAGAAGAGACGTACTGCCAACGTGTACCTTTATTTTACATTTTTACATATAATAGAAGCACATACATCTTCCCAGCTTTATTTTTCTTGTTTATAGCGGTTGGAGTGAGGTTCAGGACTTAAAATGAGTTGAAGTATGTTCACATTTGCTTTATCATTGCTTTTCCCTCCCTTTTTTCTTTCTGTTTTCCTTACCACTCTTCTCCATAATTTCTGTCACTGTTTTCCCCCTAATTTTCCTTATTTTTTATGCAAGTGCTAATTACTTTCGTTTAAAGTCACTTAGTGGCAGATTGCCAGAATGTGAATGGAAAATGAAGAGGATTTATGGGATGTGAAATAGAGAAATGGAAGTTTAGGTTGATTAAGAAAGCGACAGATTCAGTAAAGAATTACTTTAAGGTCTATATAATTCTAAGCTAGAATGCATACAAAAACATTACTGCAAAGCAGTATTAAAAAAAAAATCACAACTTCATGTGGCTCTCAACTTGGAACAGAAAAGTGGCTCTAAAATTAAGATGGTTTTACGTGTAAATGTTTTTGATCCATATCAAAAGGGATCATGCACAAACCGTACAGAAAACCATAGCAATGGTCAGAGGATAGCAGTCAGTAATTTGCTGAATACTGTTTCTGTAGCTCATGGGGACAGTGTGGAGAAACCGTATCTATCGGCTTAATGTGAGGGAAGGTGGTTGTACTCCTGCTGCCCTAATGCTTCATTTGTACACAGGCAGTTTCATTTTCTGGAATGTCAATTTGTTGAGTTGAATGCTAAATGAAAATAGTACGTTTTTAAAAATACATATAATATATTAAAAAAATGAAAACATTTTGTATTGCCCATGTACAACATACTTGTATCAGGAGCATGTTCAGCATGGACCCCCTGAGACATTTAGGATTGTTTAGAAATGTTTGTATAAAAAAAGTCCAAGCAAGCTCTCAAAACTCCCAAACTGTTGTTGCAATGAATCGTGCATTTAGGTTTTTATTATTAGTATTATTATTATTATTATTATTATTATTATTATTATTATTATGTATAGGAGCAGGGCTAAGAATTTGGGTGTATTTTTTTACTGTGAGTAAGGTGAAAGTGAACTGCACAGATGAGGACTCATTACTCTCAGAGAGCTGTAAACAAGCCCTGTTTGCTGTATCAAGTGTGGAAGTTACAGCTTACTTAGCTAAATTGCCCCCTGCAAAACCAGCTTAATTTAATTTTCTTTTTTGCTTCATTTCTTACCTGTTACATGTTGCTGTTACACAGCTAAAGAGTGCCCTTCTAGTGTAGTTTATATGGTGTTCTGAGATTCTTCGATCACTGAGTTTTCTTTGCCATTCCTTTCTGCTGTTTAACTTTCTGCATGGAGATATTTTCTGTAGGGAATACACAGCTTTGCTCTGTATTGAGCAAGTGAGAAATTAAGAAGTGCACACCCCAGTGTACTTTTAGGTCGTGTTTATGCACTGGATAGCAGCTTTCCTTAAGCAGCCCATGTTCACGTTTACTTGTTCCTGCCTATGTGCTCGTTACTCCAGTTCGCTGGCACAGCTGCTTAGTGTGAATTTGTGGTGAAACAGACTGAGGAATTAATCTGGTTGAAAAATAAGGGTTTTTTTTTTTTAATTCCAGGTCACATTAGGGGATGTCAATTTGCTATGTTGCAAGTGCCTGTGCCTGGAATGCATGTAGCTGAAGCCATAGTGCCCTAATTAAGTGAATCACAACCTTCTTTACTGATATTTACGATTCTTGAGTATTTTTTTCTGCATTGTCACACATTTTTTTCTGCATTGTCACACATTTTTCTGCATTCACACACATTCACGTTGCTTATCAGAGGACATCTATATAATTATCTATGGTTTTCAGTGATCCGGATCTTTTTGTTGTTGTTTGTCCTCTGAACTTGTTGAATAGTTGAATATTTGCTGACCAGTAATGTTGTTTTATGATACCATACTTATCTAATTAATTGTGTGTTAATTGCTCTGGTGATATTTAGCTTTTGCTCTGAAATACAAGACATGGAAGCTCTTATGAAAATTCATCCAATATGCTGTTTAGGTTGTTTAAGCACTTTTCCATTTCTTGTTGAAAATGAAATCAATCGTGGGGATGGGAAGGGGTGAAGTTTTAGGTAGTGTCAACTGTCAGCAGCATACTTAGTTTCTGTACTACAGAGGAGTAAATCTACCTGTTTAGTTTTTAATATGTAAAAAGTAAATTAACATACATTAGGCAAAACACACCTGAAATATTGACTGTGGCATTTTCCACTCTTCTCTATAAAGGAATGCAGTTTTTGCGAAGATCCCCGTTTTGCCAGAACTGGTGTATGCATTAGCTGTGATGCTGGGATGTGCAGAGCCTATTTCCATGTGACTTGTGCTCAGAAGGAAGGCCTCCTCTCAGAAGCAGCAGCAGAAGAGGTAGCTACAGAAAGGATAGAAAAAAACAATTATATTCAAAAGCTGGTGAAGACAACCTGAAATTGTGTCTTTTTTGCTCGCTAACCCTGAGCAAGGTTTTTGTAAATCAATAGCAAGTCTTGAGCTGAGTAAAGAGACTGTCCAGGGAGGGCTCTTGTCCAACGCTGAGCATTTTTTAAAATGGTCTGGAAAAAGAAACAGAGAAGGTTAACACAGAAGTAAGCTTAATAGGCTGTCAGTCAATATAAATATGAATTCTAACTTCAATTCTTGAACTTTGCCTACTAAAACTACTTACATAGTTTATGTAGTATAGTAATCTCTGTTTCATGCCAGATAGGAGTGTCTTGAGAAATTAACTGCATTTGTAATGTCATTTTTTATGCATGTTTTCCAGTGTTTTCTTTGAATTGCAGTACAGGTATATGACTTGTGTTATGGTAACACTGATCATAGGAATCTGAATGAAAATCAAACATTTATAACCTACTAATAACTTTTTAAATATCTGTTCTTACCAGTTTTCCCCCTGTACTATGATTAAAGCAGTATAGATTTGAAGCTCCTACTTCCAAATTCATTTTTATGGTGTAAGTACTTTTAGGTTGGGAAATTTCATCCTGATATGTATCAGTTGAATTAAGCCTGTCATGTTCATAGCTGCACAATTTAAATTCTTATTGCCTTAGGAAGTACCACAGGTAACACATGAAAAAGCATTGCTTGCACTATAGCACTGACACTGTTGTTTCTGAAAACAGCAGACCACTAAGTGATTCTTAAATGAATCAGAAAATACTTTCTTCTGTGAGACTGATAAATAGCACAATTACCTCAGTGTTGTTGTCCTTAATAGTGTGTAATGTTGATTCTTCAAATACTCTATGTGAGTTTCTTCTAGGCATACACATTTACTTGCCTTTGCACCTTAAAATTTTGTTGCATATTTTCCGTAACCAAAATATTTTTTATCAAGTCCTCACACAATCTTATTTTAGGGTACTGCTAAGTTTTGGAAGTAAGTTGTCACACGCTCTAAAAATCGAAATCATAAATATGTTGCTGAAGAAAGCCTGTGTAGATTTTATATGTCTGTGTTTTATAGGTGGAATAAAGGAAAATTTGATAGGCAAATAATTTATTAATATTTTTATTACCTTATGAAGGAAGACTTTTAAATTTTTCTTTGTAGTCTTTACATTTATGATGATTTTTCTACTTGCAAATATACTGGCAATGTAATATACTTCTCAAACAGTTTATCCTCATGACTCAAGATATTTGTAGTCTGCTTTCAAGGTTTGCAAGTGCTTAAAGTTGCTATAAACTCACAGCCATCATCATGTGCACATCTGATGGAGCAAAGAATGACAAATGGAGGAAAAAAAAAATCATCTGAGAGATGATAAATCATGTGGGGGTATAACCACCAAAAGCATTAGGAAAGTCATTTGAGAAGACCAAATATATTGCCTTTGGTATTATTCAGAATTGTAAATTCCTTGTATAATGGAAAAGACACAGTGAAGCAACAGGAAGTTAACAATACATGTTACATGTTAAAGGGAATTGTACTTAGGACTTTTTTCTGCTGTTTTTTCTGGGAATGAGGAAATAGTACAGTGATTGAACAGTAGAGAGTTAAACAGTTAAAAACATTTAGGGTCATGCAATGAAAACAGTGGAAAAACACTTTATATGGTAAATTAGATAAACATGACAAAATTGATTTAGAAATATACATATTAGTTGTTTTTAAAAGCATGTTTATTTGAACTGATTGCCAGAATGTTTGTGCTGTTCAGAGGCTTTTGGCCTTGTGTGTCTTACTTTATTTTTGTTCCCTTCCCCTTTGTTTTCTCTGAAACAGGATATAGCTGACCCTTTTTTTGCTTATTGTAAACAGCATGCGGACAGGTTAGACAGAAAATGGAAGCGGAAGAATTACTTGGCATTACAATCTTACTGTAAAATGTCCTTGCAGGAAAGAGAAAAACAGCTCTCACCAGAAGCTCAGGTATTGTATTCATGACACAAATGTGTCTGTATTAATCATCCATGTTAAACAAGAAAGAAATGAAGAGGTTAGGAAATTGTGGTTATAGTAGGAAATGAAAGGTAAAGTACATTGATAGTGCATGGTCATTTGACAAAGCAGTGAATTATTTGTAGGTTTTGGGCTCTAAGAACGATTCTCAAAAAATGAGTTATGAAAGAGGGATGTCCTTGCTTCTCTGAATTCAAAAATCTTATTTTGTTTGGTTTTGAGGCAAAAAGTTGGTAATTACATTTTCATTGTGATTCACATATTTTGCTTAACATTTTCTTCAATCTTCTTAATAAAAAAGACAGCCAGACAAGAAATTAGGCATATTTCTATACTCAAGTTCAGTAAAAATCTACTTTTTTCCCTTGGTGATGTCTTGAACTTGGCAGAAAAGTTTAGCTTGCCTAAAATTTTTTCTTGTTAGATCCTTTCAAACTTTTTGTAGGCCTAAGTAGAATTCTATGTGGTGGGTTTTTTCATAGTAAAGATTTCCTAGAAAAAAAAATATTCTGTTCTGCTGAGTGGGAGTCATCTGGAAATTTTAGGCAACATCTTTATCCCTGTCTGTTGGTGGATCCATGTAAAACTGTTAGTTACTGCATAAGCTCAGTTGATAAATGTCCTGTTGATATAAAGGTTTCAGTCCTCCTGAGGAAATCTGTGTACTTTGGTATGTTTTAATGTGTGTCCTTTATCAGTTTTTCTGATTCTGAGGAATTTATGGCATACTTTCCTTTCACTGCTTAGACTTCAACCTGCATTCTGTGGAAGAATCACACCTGTGTAGGAAAGCAGCTTGGTATCTGAATGAATCCTGCCTAATTTGTTGTAGAAAGTAGCAAATGCTGTAAATATTAGGGGGGCAGTTATGGGAGATAAATAACTGGGGTTTTTTGTTTGTTTGTTTGTCTGTTTTTTTCTGAAGGCAGAACTGTAGTTTAATCAAAAAATAAGTCTTCATATCATCAAACTTCTTATTTTAAAAAAATCATACATTTCTAGTTCTTCAAAGATCTTTGAATAAGAGAAGAGAATATTAATTTAATATGACCTGTGCAGTTGAGAATGAATATGAGCAAACTCAATAATATAATTTTGAATAAAATATTTCTATTTCTTCATATTGCTTGATTTAAAACTGTTTACATAATTCTTACGGAATACAGTCAGCTCTCAATTATGTGAGATGCACCTGTGTAGTGGAGAAATAACAATAATGTGAATACTACCCAGCATAATGGTAAGTGCTGGTTGTGCAGAATCAGTTTGGGTCCAACAGGGCTTATTAGCTCTGTTTTCAGGTGTTTGTTATGCAGTCGTGGTAACACTGATAAGTTCCCAGCATTTCCCTCTCTTCCTCCTCTTTCCCCCAAACCAAGACCCTGCAGATTTTTTAATCTAAATTATTTGGATTAAATGTTCGGAAAAAGAAAGAATGAATGCTGAAAACTACATTTGGACTTACCTGACATGGTGTCGTAGACACCTTGATACAAATGTGATAACTCGCATACATTTTGTAAAACCACTTGATTTCACTATTGATGGCTCTGGTGTTGTACGAGTTCGCATTGCATTGTACGTGTGCCTGAGTTTACACAGATGGAAACAGATTGGATGCTTGAAAAACATATTTCCATGTCCAGTTGTATATACTGATATTTTATGTAGTAATTGTTTGTCTTTGAGTGGTTTCTGTGCCTTTGTAGAAATGCAGAACTGTAAGGGGTACTTGATACATACTAGAAATGTCTGACTGGGGAGCTGGCACGAAGTACGTTTGAATTCACCCCTTATCTTACCATGTGTTGTCTGCACAAGGAAGTTAAAATCCCACCAGTAAAATCAACCATCTTTGTTAGTTTGTCTGAGAAATATGAATCTTGAGACAGCTCAAGTCTGGGGGGTGGGGGGGAAATATAAATTTCCAGGGGAGTTTGTAGGCTTAAGTAAGATTTACAGACATTGAGCTAACATAAATAAATATGCAATTGTACAAATAATTTATCTGGTATTGTGAAAGTAGATTTTTGAGGCACACTTTTGAAGGAGGGAAAAAATTGCTATTTGGTGCTTTGTAGCCCAGGCAGGAATAACTGAGCTGATGATCTGGCAAGTCATGTGGCCAAAGAAAGTAAATCCCTCTAAAAAGTGTAATATCCAAAGCTGTCTAGAACAGTTATTGATTGTTTGAAAATGTTCTACCTCGGAGTACTTCTTTTATGTCAATAAAGGAAATGCACATTCCTTGAGTAAAGCATATACTTGAAAATTGCTTAAATCCAAGTAACTTGAGTTTGGGGTTCTGTTTAGACATTAGTCATTTCAATCTGTGATCTATTTCTGGAATAAGGCTTTAGGTATACAGTTCTATGACATCTTCAGTGACCCCAAGAGTTTCAGAGCTAGCATGTAAAGAAGCATCTTAGCTGAGGAAGCTATAAACCATCTTTAGTCATTCCAGTGAAGAATAAAATGGGGTGGTGGTGTAGGTGGATCTGTTGCTGCTGAGGGTCCAAGAAAAAAGCCCTTGGGGTGAGAGCTAGCCTGCAAGCCACGCTTGCTGGTTTTCTTGGTCATTAATGTTCAACAACTACTAAGGTAACGTGTTAAACTGTCTGTAATACTACCTTCAACAATTCTATTTGTAATCAGAGATGTTCCTTAACCATAGCATGTGTGTGTATATATATATATATATATATATATGCACACTCTTTTGCTTTTGTCTTCGGAGTATCTCATGCCATATGGTGAGGTAGTTCTTCCTGCAGGCAAGTAAACAACTTCTGATAGTCAGATGGAGTTTTGCCTTTGAAGGTTTGTATGTTGATGTCATTTTCTGCCAGAATTACCACTATGCAGTGTTCCCACAAGACAGTGTTTTCCAGCTTTTGGTAGCAACTTGGTCTTCTGGGTTTGATCTCCCAGATGGTCACAAATATACATATGTCATCAACAATATATGTTGTGAGCTTCTCTTGCCTACTTCACTTCTGTTTGGGTTGAGGTCATGGCACACTATAATCAGCTAATTTAACGTTTATAAAGAGATGTGGCATTGAGAAAGGAGTTCCTGTGAAACTATGTCAAATATGGCAAAAATGTTCTTCATCAACTTTTACTGCTCATATAGATACCAGTTTAAAGGGTCTAAATGTATTGTTGATAGTTCAGCTGAGGCTTTTCCCAGTAGTGAGTTTTCACAGTGCCAGCAAATTATCGTTATTAGAAGGGATTGTCTGAAAGCCAGCAATCGTTTGTGTTACTTTCATTGGTGGGGAAAGGTCATAAAGAAACCTGTACGTAGCTCCAGAACCTAGTGAAAGGATAATGTTACTTGTGTATGTGTTTTGAAGTAAAATCAAATGTATGTATCAGTGGCTGTTTCTTCAGTCGTAAAGTTCTGGAATGAAAATGATGTTGACAAGATCGTGCGGCTTTTAAAATGAGAAAAAAATGAGAATGTGTTCCAAAAGCATATAACTCAAACCCAATTTTGCATTGTTACCATATGGCTTTAATTTATGAAATTCTTTATTTCAGGCTCGAATCAACGCCAGGCTGCAGCAGTATCGTGCCAAGGCAGAGCTGGCCCGCACCACCAGGCCTCAGGCCTGGGTTCCCAGGGAGAAGCTGCCACGGCCACTTACTAGCAGTGCTTCAGCCATACGCAAGCTTATGCGCAAAGCTGAATTAATGGGAATTAGTACAGACATTTTTCCAGTGGACACTTCAGATACTAGTTCCAGTGTTGATGGAAGAAGAAAACATAAACAACCAGCTCTCACAGCTGATTTTGTGAATTACTACCTTGGTAAGGATGAAAACTGCATGTTTGCCTCAATGAAGAGTTATCACTGTGCTGTATGTGTACTGTGTGAATTAATTATTTTTTTTAATTTCACTTGTATTTAATTGATATTAATAGATAAATATTATGACATCATATTAGGTCAGATATATTATTGCTTAGTATGTCTGTTTACACAGAAAGTTATTTTTCTTAAAAAGACATTTCAGAAAAGAAGATCTTTCGAATATAAACAGGAGGCTAAACTGTCTTTGCTAAGAGGGGAGTGGAACCTTAGGTACCTTTTAGTATCGTTTTTCTTTCTTACATTTTTCTTCATTTCTGTGTGGAATAGTGTGACTTGGGACTGTTCACTAGATGGTTGATCAAAGCTCACTGTTTAAATAACTATACTATTTATGCAGCACAACATAAATGTTATGACTTCGTTGTACTCAGTACGTGTAATAAACCTATAGGCTATAATTTTGTGTTGTTATGGTTTTATGCTTTTCATTGCTTCACTTTTTTCAATGCATAAAACTTGAAAGTATATTCAAGAATGATCAATAATGCCATTATCTTTTAAATAGAGAGAAATATGCGCATGATTCAGATCCAGGAGAATATGGCTGAACAGAAGAATATCAAGGATAAATTAGAAAATGAGCAAGAAAAGCTTCACGTGGAGTATAACAAGGTGAAGAAAAAGGGATACTAAACTGTGGTCCTGTTGTAGTTTTGCTGATGTTAACTTTGATAGCATTTTGCTTTCCAAACAAAATGGCTCAGAAAGAAGGATATAAATTATTGTTTCTTTCAAAGTAGTATTTTTAAATGTATTTCAAATAATCTGTGGTCCGCCCTCCCCATACAGGTAGAATCAACTTCTAAAATGTTGTGTGTTGACTGGGCACAAGGTTTTTAACTGACCCCACTGAGAGTTCCAGTAACAAATTGGACATGGACAGACAGGTCCCTCTCATAAGTGAACTGTGTCTCAAGGTCCTTCTTTTTTTTCATTCTTGATCTGCATTTCATTTGAGACTTTGAGACAACAGTCTCAATACTCTGGGTTTTTTGTTGTTTTCTTTTGCTTGTGTGTAGTTCTAGGTTCTTGAACCTGCTTGGTTCTCTTGCTTGGAATCCTACCTGATAAATGGGGACCTAGGTGCGTCTGAGCGCCATTTATTTGTTTGTTTGTTTGTTTATTTATTTATTTATAGTTACTCCAACTCCAATTGTGCTCATCCTAGATTTAATGACTTGACTAGTTTTCAGGCTGAAATAATCAGTATTCAGACATCCATAGTGTTTTGTTTGAGTAAGGAAATTTGGGGCCTATACATGATGGCATTGCTCCTCCAAAATATTGCTAATATAATTTTTTATTAACTCATCATCATGGTTAAAATAGTATTTTTTTAATTGCATTTTTAGTAAATAATTATTTCTTTATTTCAATCTCAAAATATTTTGAAATGGAACATGGAAATACTGTATCTTTTGTGACAAATGACATGCTGTAATTCTTGCTGAATTCAGCAACCTATCATTAGTGATGACAAAAAATAATGTTGCTATTGTTAAACTGTTGGGTGTATGTTTTAAATGAGAACATATGGAAATGAAGCAGCAGGTCCTTGTGAAGTGCCCAAAGATGATAAAGGGGAAGGAGATTGTGTTACAGGGCTTTTAACAAAATTAGTAGCTGGTATATGCTGGGTGGTAACTAACAGTTACTTCCAGAAGGAAAATGAAAGAAATTCTGCATGCATCTTTTAATAAATTATGTTTCTTTCTCTGAGAGTGTGTGTTATTTGGTGTGGTAATATAGAGCTTTAATTCATTTATATGGTTACTTGTCATAATCTTGCGCTTAAGTAGTATGGACAGCATATAAAACATGTTGCTGTAGTTTAGTTTTGCTTTCTAATTGATTTTATGAAACCTTATTTTCATGCTGAAATGCTCTAGATCTTCTTTACAAAACAGGTGGCTGCCCAGGTTTTCGTCTTAGTTCTATTAAATTGCTGGCTGATTGCAGTGGTCTCAGCTATATTGACATGAGTTCCATTGTTTTATTAATCCCACAGTAAAGTAATGCATCCTAGATAGGTAAGAGGTTGAATAAATTTTATTAAATAACTCTTAATGTTTTTTTCATTCCTGTTGATTTTTTTTCTTTAAATTTTTAGCTGTGTGAATCCTTGGAAGAGCTACAAAATATGAATGGAAAACTGCGAAATGAAGGGCAAGGCATTTGGGCTCTGCTGGGTAGAATCATTGGACAGGTTGGTTGTTCACATCATCCCCCCCCACACACACCTTATAGTTCATAGACAGACCTGCTTTTCCAAGAATAGGCCTTTTTGTTTTCTGTCTGTCACTTCTATGGCCGAATACATTGATTTGATCAGACCCAGGCTTTACTCTGGGGATAATGTTTCCTGATTGAAATACCTAGACTTCTAGAAACCACCTATTGGGAACCTGTAGCTTAATTTTGTTGTTGTAATAGTGATCTTGTTTGCAAAATTCTTTCATTTGGTGTAACTGATAGACCTGTCATTTGTGATGAACCTTAACGTGAAGCATGAGTTAATCCTACCATTTTTATCTTTAGTTGTCTTTAGTTATTGTCGGCCTCAAATGATAACTTTTTATGGCTTTTATAAGATATAAATCTGTAAAAGTGCAGTGTGTATGTGATGGTTTTTAACTTGACAGAGCAGAATATATTTTGGTCAAACAAATATAAATATTGAGGAGAAGATCTGGATTACTTATTGTTGCAAGAAGTTATCTTTGTTCTCATTGATACACACAGGGAGAAGAGAGAAGTGTAGATTCTTGCAGTTTTTTGATAGATGTTTTATATCCAAGTTATTAAAAGACAATGGATATTTTAGATGTCACAGAGAGAATGAAATGATTTCCAGTTATGATTTTAAGGAAGGTTGAATAAACTGTTCATTGTGAAAATGCAGTCATAATATTAGGTCACAATTTTGTTATGCCCTTTGGTACTCCTTAGTTTGGGCTGCTGTTTAGAAAAAGCTTACCATTTCTTTATGCAGTAGTAGTTCTTAAGTTCTGCTAGCTTTTTTTAGTTCTGTTTGTCTGCCTGTCTTTTCTACTTTTAAAGAAGGATTCTCACATACCATATCTCTTGAATCAAAATATTTTTTCCCTCCTTTTTAGCATGGCTTTAAGTATTCACAAATATATTTCCCAGTGCTACTGTTACTAGTTTAAAAAAAAAAGAAAAAAAAAGTTGAGTAGAATTCATTTACACAGCTTGCATGACATTTTTTTTCCAGTTGGTTGAACAGATGCAGACCCATGGGGCTGCTGAGAAATGACTTTGATAGATGGTTGCTGTCTGAGAAGCTAGCATACTGCAGATTAGTAGAAACCCGAAGAGAATCTCATCTGCTTTGTGGAGGGCTTGGTCCAATAAGATAATTTTTCTAATTAACCTATCGAGCACCAATGTAGCAGGGATGTTGAGGAAAATAAACTGCCTCAGTATTCTTCTGTAGATTTTGTTTAATTTGCCTTTGCTTTTTTCAGCTGCCTATACAAATGCATCTTTGTCCATCCCTCTATTTGAAGCTTGAAGAAAAATTTTAAAAGCTAGTATTTCAATATGGTTTTTATTTATTGAATTGAAAAAAAGAGTATAAAATTACTTTATATTACAAAATCATACTGGGCTGGACATCTGTAGTTGCTCTTGTCTGTAAGATAGTTAGCTAACCAATTTCCTACTCATAATTTGAGTCTTGTTCTTCATGCACTGGTATTCTCTAAAAGTCTGAACACTCATGTGTACTGCATTTGTTCAAATCCAATAGAAGTTGAACATACCAGCAATTTTACGTGCTCCTAAGGAAAGGAAACCAAGTAAAAAGGAAGGAGGAACACAAAAGACATCTGCGCTTCCGGCTGTTCTTTACAGGCAAGTAACGAAGTCTTAACAGAATAGATACAATATCTAGTAAGTTACAGTTTCACAAAAGTGTTAAGAGAAAAGTGTTTGCTTAAGTTTTAAGAAACAAAATGCTTCAGAGTTGTCTATACGTTTTACTTACTTCTGAAGGCTAAGCTGAGTAGTAGTCAATTCTTCACCTTAGCACACATCAGTAAGGTTTGGATTTTTTTTGTTACTTTGACAGCAGCGCTTTAAGGACAAAGGTAGCTCTTTTCAGCTGAAATAGAAGAGTCCTTTGTCTCCGTGATGTGAAAATTTTTAACTTGTCGTCTTGTCTTTTGAATGCAGTCATCTGTGTTGAAGATTTTGCAAACAGTGCTGTTGCCGTTTAGTCACGGTGGCTGGGTGCATTAGAACACTTGCCATATAAGAATTTTTACTTTTTGCTCATGGGTTGTCAAATGCTTTGGGATATCTTGTGCTTTCAATTTCCATACTTCTACTCATTCCCAGGAAAGTAAAATTTATTCAGTTTCTCTGTCATTGTTCCACTTTTCCCCTGCTTCTGTAAGTTGCAAAGATACCAACCGGGTTTTAACTAAGCCTAATGGTGGAACACATACTAGTATCCCAGAGCACAACTGTGCAGAATATACATATCATCTTAGATCTCCTTCTTTTGCCACCAGCTGAGAAGTGGCACAGTATGTCACTTATCTAGAGGCAGCAGCCAGGCCTTGCCCAGCTGGCAGGCTAAGAAATGAAGATGGGTGACATCGGCAAAAGTTGATTATAATGCTGCGAGACATGGTCATCTTGAGAACGTGACAATTTAGACAATTTGGCAATTTAGACATATACACAAACTGTTATATAATATGTTATAGAATAGGAGTCATGCTTTACTAGTTCTGGTTCATTCAAACCTGGTCCTGTAGTTCCTCCCATTTTATAACGGAGTCAATGAACACCTGATCTTTTTGAAATAATTAAAATTTCAGTTCCAGTAAAGAAAAAAAAAAGGAAATGTAATTTCTTATGAGTTGATACATTGCCCAGTATAATAGCAGCACAGACATATTTCAGGGTGCTTGTGTATTAAAATAAGGATATGATTGTTAAGACTGATAATAGCGTAATTTTCTATTAAAGCCTTTGGATGGCACAGGTAGTATTTTTTTCCATTTGCCACTGGTACATTTTGTTGAAATATCAAGTGATTACTTATTTGTTATAAGTCCTCAAAAAATTAGATTGAAAGCCATTTTATTGTTAAGTTAACTAAATGAGGTGCCTTTTATGGTTTACTGTGTATATGTGAAGCGCCTTAAAAAGTAATTAGGCACTTAAATGAAGCATTGAAATTGAAGTTGCCACATGTTTGTATTGAAACTGGGGGATGTGCTCTGATGTATCACTTACTCTTTACGAGCTCAAATGTAATTATAATGCTTTTCTGCTACCTACATTAAAAGTTGTGGAATTTGCAAGAAGAACCATGATCAACATCTACTGCTACTGTGCGATACTTGTAAACTCCATTATCATCTTGGTTGCCTGGATCCACCTCTTACAAGGATGCCAAGGAAGACCAAGAACAGTTACTGGTAAGAATGCAGTTGATGTGTCATCTTGTGCTATCTCTGTACTTGAAGTAGGTCATAAATCTGAATAGACTTGCAAATTCTTAGTAGTTTAGATATTGCCAAAATACAGTCTGAACTGAGTTATTTGTTTTTAGGTTATTAGCAATGACGTTTCAAGGTAAATAGAAAAAGTTGTAAAGCTCCTCTCATTCGCCACCACATAGAAATAGATTATAGCTTTAATTCTTTTAGCATTTGAGATAATTTATAATTATTAATTTTGCTATATAATAGTGGCAGGAAATTGCAGGCTGCCTTCAGGAAACGAAAGACCTGGTCTTCTGCTTACCTTAGGACCCAGATATGCAATTCTCTGTGCAGATCTTTAGGAAAATACTTGTAAATACTTAAAAATAAGCTTGTAAGTAGCAGATTGGTTTTGCAATATGGCAAATCCACTGGATTTATTTCTGTCTTACAGTTGAAATCCGCAATGGCAGGAGCATATGCATAACTGTACTTAATGTAGCTAGATTTCCATGAATTAAAATTATTTTTGTGCTGGTAGAGCAGACCAGAAGCTAAGAGGTACAACGGAGAACTGATAATGTGGTAAAGGTGCTGATTTCCAAACTGTCATAAATCTAGTGTGCTGCTATGTTGTGTTAGCATTCAGCATGTTTCTAAACTGATCTGAAATGTTTTAGAAGCAGTTACTCAGAAGCAGTTTTTATCTGGCAAGAAGGTAGTGTACAACATCTCCAGTAATCATCATCACCTTGTCTTGACGTTGAAGTACCAAATCAGAATAGTATGAGAATTCCTTCTAAAAATACAGTAAACTTTCTCTTTTACTTGAGAAAACTTGGTTTCTATTTTTCTTCATGTGTCTCTTAGTTTTATTTTAAAAATCATTTATAAACTTCCGTGAAACACTTAAGTCATCTTTTTGGGTAGTTTTGATGATTGTATGTAGAGCAAGATGGTTGGTAAATGAAATGGGTAAGTAAATGGTTGGTAAATGAAATGGGAAGTCTCTGTTTTTTTTAATATCTTAGCATGACAAAATCTGGATTTACCCCAGTAAATTTAGTTATTAAAGTAATAGAGATTTCCTTTAAAAGCTGAAAATTTTGGAAGGATTTTCACCATCACTAATATTTTTCTGAACTTAGTTTTCCTTTCATTATTTAATATAGTCTGTGATTTTGGAGTTTTCATTATTTCAAGGGTATTCTGAGCTCTTTGGTCGAATTTACCAAGTAGTTATGTTACGTGGAACCATTTAAAAAAATTTTTGGTAGCTTCTGCATTTGCATGGGAGGTTCTTTATTTTTTGTTCTGCTTTTTAACTAAGTTGAAAAGGCTTACTAAAAGCCATCAGTCCAAAAGATGTAAGACTACAATTCTCAGTAGGTGTTAAAGGCAGAATAGGTAGTAAAATGCTTTTATTTCAAAGCTATAGCTTATCTTTGCTGTGAATTTCATGCTTCAGTTATACCTCAGATCACAAACTTAGCTTTTACTTCTAATTAGCTGAGGCGTATTCTGGAGTGTGAGATTATAGCAGACAAATTGAACTGTAGTGATTGCACTCGTTTCATCATTGGACATGCTTTCATGTATTCTTCTCAGGATCAGTAGAGAGCATATAGAATGGACCCTTAATCTAAGTTTGAGTTCAGTAGTTTTTTTCACTCCTGCTGTTTTAAATACAATTTAAATCTTTTGATTAAGCTATGAATAAAAATGCAATTTTTTTCTATGAGGGCCGTGTGCTTTTCAGATATTTGTATAGGATATAATGGGTACTTATGCAAAAAGATAAAGAAGTGAGTATAGCAGGAAATTCCTTGAAACATTAGGCAGATTGAAAGACTGTATTTAAAGCAGTTAAAATGTTGAGTTGTCCTTTAAAAGACCAAGCAGGAAACAGTTAAAAGTAATTGTTTCTTAGTTTTTACTTTCTATTCCATTATCACTACTAATGATTTGCTTGCCATTGCTAGCTTGAGTCTTTGCAAAAAATTTTGTTATTAGACCCATATACTTCATCAATACCTCTTTATTTAAACATTGGGTAGTTTAGCATGAGTTTATTCTATAGGCTTCATATTTTATGCTAAGTTTCAGGATACCAAATGATGCAGCTTATATTTGTGATGTTATGTAGATTAGTTAATTGTTATTCTTTTTGTCCATTTCATGCTCAGCATTCAATAGAAATTTAAATTACAGTATACTGAAATAATTTTGGAATTGTTTAACTACATCCACTTTTGCATGTAATGGAAAGGAAAAATATTTCTATATTTAAAAGCTAGTATGTTAACGAAAGCACAAATTATAATTCATTATCTCAATTTTTCTAAAAGGAGGAAATTACTTTAGTCTTAGTGAAATTGTAGTGAGAGTTTAGACCTGGTGAGTACCAGTGTCTCACAGCTTATTAGAAACTGGTTTCAAGCACTTAGAATTAAGAATTTCCTCTGTTCAGATGCCTGACAAGTTTTCTGCAGGGTAACATTTATACAGCTTGAATATCTGAGAAAGAAATTGTTGCTAACGTAGTAACTTCAAAGCCTGTCCCCATTTCAAATGGATTTGAGAGGAAAAGCATAACTATTTTAAGTAATAAAACATGAAAGCATTAATTTCTGTTTGTTTTGATGTGCTGCTTTCAAAGTAGACCAGCAGTTCTAATCACAGAGTAAAATGCTGTGTCCTACTTTTATATAAATATTTGGAAAATTTTAGTTTCTAGAAATCCTGTTGATTAAATGCTAGAATATACTTTTGATTCACTTGTTATCATAAAATTAAATCTTGTCATTCTCTCTGACAACTTGTGTGCTTTTATGTTCTTGCCTGTTCTGAATTGACTGGAAACTGTGTGTTTTTCTGGTAGAGAATAATTTGAACTGATACAAAAGCAATGCACAAGTGTTGACAGACAACACAATGAATCAAAATCTGATTGTAAAATATTGACATTTCCATTAAGACAATACTTGGCAGCTACCAACAGGGACTAGCGCTTTCTATTGAAATGAGATGGCTGAAAAACAGTGATAACTTTTGGTAGCATATGAGGTGCTTGAGACTGAGATTAACCAAACAAGGACTAATGATCATATTAGGCTTCATGGGTTTTATTTTTGTTCTGGAAGGCCAAATTATTTTGGTGGTAACTCTGGTATGGGGAGTATTGGCCACAGGACAGAATGACTGTGGAGTCCTTCACCAGCCTCCCATGAACACTCCTGCAGTGTCTGGACTTCGATTCATGTTCCTGACCCCATTCATTCAGTACTGATCCAGCACGCCTTGTTAGTTTTTTCGTCCTGAGTCACTGGATAATCATATAAAATTATTAAGTTATGTAAGTGTGAGTACAAGATAATATTACATAGAACATACATTTTTCTGTATGTCTGTTGTGCTAATTGAAGGGTGTTTGGGTCATTGCAAATGGGAAATTTTCAGACTGAGTCTTTCGAATTTTCATCATGCAAGCCACGTGAAACCACTAACACCGTTAAGCCAGTCTAATTAATCTAAAACATGAACCTCTTTTTTTTTCCTAGTTTTAGTACTGTTACTGTTTCAATAATTTTTTCCTATGTTGTTATCTGGTTTTGTGTCTCATATAGTGAAGATGTTGTTTGCTTTAAAAATAAAACCAAATTTTTTGATATTAAGTTTGGTGGTATGTTGGCTTTGAAAAATCTTCAGCTTCATGACTTTTGATTATACAGGAATGGTGTTCAATTTCCATGTCTCAGGCCCATCAAGTTGAAGTGCATTTAGGGTTTTTTTTGATGTGTAAAGCTGCAGCGTAAGGAAGCATCATAAAGCCATTGCTTGTCCTAATTTTTGGGGGGAAGTAACAGGGTTTTTTTCTTTACGGTTTTAATTCTACTTCACCAAAACAAAAAACAAACCACCAACCCATTTCCAAACTATCCGTTCCTTCCTTGTTTTCTTCATAATGTAGATGTTCATTTTTTCACTTTATAATAAAAATGTCTTGGTTAATGGCCTCACACTCTCATTTTCTACATATGCAGAAAGCACTCCTTTGTCTTTGTGTGCTTGGTAAAGCCCTGTTACGTGTTCGCACTTTTCTTGAAGCTCCCTATGCTCAAAAATATGTTCACCACCAGACAACTGAGAAACATTTGCATCATGCACTTACACAAAAGCAGGGCTTCAGCGTCAGCTTGGACCTTTAATAATTTTTGCAAATGAATGGCGTGTATTGCTCTTCACTTGCTGTTCTTGTCTTTTTGCTCGTGAGTTGAGAAGATCCATTTGCCTTTTGAGTTGGGAAGGTATCTCTGGTCCTGTTGTTTCTTGTACCAGGTCAGATTAAAAACACAACAAAACCGTGCAGCTTTTTATTTAGAGCTTAATCAAAGATGTTCTATATGATTAAAAGGTTTCAGATCATCACTAAGATTTCTTGATGGGTCAGACATTTCCAGAAATTTTAGTAGTGGGCATATTATTTCCTACTACTGGTTGTGAGTCTAGATTAGCCAGGTCCAGACTAAAAGCAAAAAAGTGCCTGTGTACAGAACTTGAATCTTTGGCACCATTTCACCTGTTCATTTAATTGTGCTGCATGGCAATGCTTACTAATTTAGGGGTAGTCAAAGATTGTTGGAACAGTTGGGAAGGTGACCTGTTGTAGGTTCTCTATTCACTGGTTGTCCTTGAAGAGGTGAAGTTAAGTGAGTGTGACTCCAACGTAGCCAAGACGAAGGGGAGTTGTATGGCTGCTTTCTATGAGTATATTGAGATTAAACAGCAGAATGTGAAAAGAGTTCTTTAAATTCAAGAACATGTTGAAATAAACCATAATAGAAGCTGAAAGTTAGGAGATTGTTTCCAAGTCAGAGGAGTGTGTGTCCGTGATAGCTTTTCTGTGGGCCCTATGGGAGCTAACAACCAAACTATAGTTGAAGCTTGACTGTTTTATAATAGGGTTGATAAGATGTGGTTGCCTGGGGTTGTAGAGGCTATTCCAGTAAATCAAGAGGTTGCTTATGAGTTCTTGTTTATAACTTTCGTTTTTTTCCTTACCTTCAAAGTATCTGTGAAATTTTGTTCCGTGATTTACCCAACCCCCTCATCATACTATCATTTTGCAGCTTTATTTTTCTAGGTCTAGCTTTTTTTCTAATTTTGGTTGTTGTGACACTTGCACCACCTGTTTCAGAGCAAGCTCAATCATAAAAAAGGAATTTCAGAAACTTGCATTCAGTAACTCGTCTGTTTCAGAGATGTTTATTGTCTTCCTCGCTAACATCAAAGTTACAATACCTTATTTTTTTTTTTTTAATAGGACTGTGATGAAACTGAATTACTTTACTGGTCTGCATAGTTACATTTTCTGTACTACTGCCTGAGCTTACATAGCAGAAAAACTGTCTTTCCCTTTTAATAACACAGAACTAAAGAACAGGAATGCTTAAATTATAGGTGCGGGGTGGTAGGTTCAAGAGACTGGGTTCCCAACCCCAAATATTTGCTGTAAAATCATACCACTATTATTTTGTATTATAAAACTTCAAATTTTTTATACAGCTCTTTAGTTGTAGAATGCTTATTGTTAAATTTATATGTAGCACATATTTTTACCATATTAATAGGGATTTTTTTTGGTGAGAATTACTCATCACAGTATTTTAGAAACACTTTCATAGCTGTTGCTTACATCTGCATAAGCAGATCATAGTAAGTACTTTCAGTTGTGCTTCCCATTGCATAAATTAATGACATGACTGATGCTGCAGTATTACGCAAGACTGTGCTCTCTGATGGTTACCAAACAGAAAATCTTCTTAGAGTTTCGAGTTGGACAGCTTGAAGACAATGTGTCGTATAAAAGTAAAGAACACAAAATAACCTTTAGCTAAGCAGACACACAATTCTGAGGGAATGCTGTTATCTCTAAAGCTTCTCTCTTGTCACATGGTTGGAGAGCCTTTCTCCGTAAAATCTTACAATAATAGTAGTTTGGTCTGTATTTGTGTCTGTTTATGCACAGAAATTTATGTAAATATATAAATGTAAAAACTAGCATTTTGTGAGCGTTCTTATACTGTATATTTTTTCATTGGTTGTATATTTTAGCATCTTGAAGAGGCCTAGAAATGTTAACAGGTACTGTCTGTAGTGAACTGAGGTTCGTAAAAAGGAGGAAGAATAGAGTATTACACACTTGCACACTGGCCAAAGCCTGTTTGCAAAGTATGGAAATGGCATAAACTGACTTCTTGTGTTTTGGCTACTAATAAAGTCTGCTTACTTATGTGAGGGATGGGGGGAGACTCTTATCTTTCCCACTATCCGCTCTGTAGCACTTCTGCTCTTCTAGACCAGCAAATACTTCTAGCACTGGCATGCGGCCTATTTCCAGTGGTCTCAAGTGCTTCAGAAATAAGAAGTGATTACTCTTTATAACATTATAATGTAGCTGCAATTATCTTGATTTTACATGTGGAAAAGATGAAGGAGAAAGGTGTTGGCTTAGCTAGGGTTACACTGATAACATTTACCCAATCCATTGTTAGATTCTCACTGTTTAGACTTGGTAGCCACTGGTCTGTCTAGCAGACCATGATCACTGCTGTTGTCTTCTGCTATAGTCACAGGAGATGTGAGATTATACTGCTGGTTTTAGTTTGAAAGAAAACACGGAAAGTTGATGGAGTTGATATTGTGTTGGCCCTTACTGAAGTTCATAGGAGTAAAGCTGTTCCTGTTGAACATGTACACACAAAGAAGTCATCTCAGACACAGCATACATACCTGACTTCGTCTTTTTGTTTAGATATGGGATGACTATGCCTTCTTGTCACAAGTGTGTATTAACATTTAACTTCAAATAATGAAATACACGGTTTTTGTTTGTTTCCTTCCAAAGCAAATTTGCTCCTTCATTTAGATAATTTTAATGTGTGTGTCCCTGATAATGCCTACTAACAGCAGAACATAATGGCGTATTTTTGGTTTTGTTTTTGTAGTTTGTATTATAAAAAGAACATTTTAATATGAGAACAGTGAAGAATTGGAATCTGTTTGAAGGATTAATAGTTTTTTAAATTGGAAGTGTAGTGTGAGAAGGAATCAAAAAATGGCTCTGGTCAGTGGGTATAATTTTTAGATTTTCTTTAACATGTTTTTAGTTAACATCCACATTTATGACTTTGCAGAAGATCAGTATTTTCTGCAAATGAGAACACATCTTGATGACTTCTCATCTTGTTATTTCTGTCGTGGAGCTTGTTATTAGCATTACCTTAGCATCTGTTCACTTTTAAAGTTCTGATGGTGATTTTGTATTTCCTCCCAAACACAATGGGCTTTTTTTTTTTCAACTCAGTGCTAACAGTTTGTTAGTAAATATTTCCAGCTTCTGGTTTTTTTTAATTGTCTCCTAACTATTTTTTTTTAGATTTAAAACCCACTCCCTTAGAAAATACATATTAAGATTGGTTTTTGTAACAGACGTTTCTTCTAAATCCCTGCCACTAGTGTTCTCATCAGAATGAATTCAGCAGTGTGTCATTGTAAAGATTAAAGTGCAGCAGCAACAATAATGAATAGATTACAGATCAGTGGGCACCATTAAAAATGGGGATATGGTAGAATAGGGCGCATTGTTCTTGAAAATTAGATCCTACTTTCATAGTCTTGGTTTTCAAAGTTTAAATACTGTCAGAAGAAAAACAAACCAACCAAACAAACAAAACCCAATCAAAAAACAAGAATAAGAAAGCCCTACTTGTTTTTTGTGTAGTTGCTTAAAATATCATTCGAGTGTCCATTCGCTTTCTTGACTTTTGATTGTATTTTAAACCCAAACACTTCAATATGTTTCTTTTTCTGCTTTTGTGACCAATTTTAAATAGAAAATCTTCTGCTTTGCAGGCAATGCTCAGAGTGTGACCAGGCAGGTAGCAGTGACATGGAGGCTGATATCGCCATGGAAACCTTACCAGATGGGACCAAAAGATCACGGAGGCAGATTAAGGAACCAGTGAAATTTGTTCCTCAGGATGTGCCACCAGAACCGAAGAAAATTCCAATCAGAAACACGGTAAATACTGGTTGAGTCATTATGCAGCTCATACTCATAATAATTTTGAGATTACTTATGTTTTGGACATTTTGAATTGTTCAATTTCAATTTGATTGATGTTCTGTTTTTGTTATAAATTCGCTTCTGTTTAATGCTTTATTATTTTTGTTAAATATATAGTTTTGCTAAAGTAAAAAGCTGGGAAACACAGTACTGAAATGGAGATCTGTACGAGCTTTTCCTTTTACCTGGATCACAAAGCTTTCTGTTAATTGCAGAAAAAGGGAGAATGCAGTTTGCAGTTAAACTCAGCCTTTACAGCTATTCTTCACCTTAGTAGTAAGGACACTTTGGTTTTGTATGCTAGGAGTTAAATACGTAGAATTGCTAATTGCAGCTGTAATTAGTCATTTCCTTATGTACAGGCAACCTACTGACTGACTGCACATTTTATGACTATCACGAGACCCTGTTATTTCAGTTTGTTTAGCTTCTTAGTCTTAGAAGTCATTCTGTGTTTTCTCAGACCTTCCTGGTAGGAAGGTTTTAGAGAAGAGAAGCAAATGCTCTTGCTTCCTGTACTGATGAAATGTTTAGCATCTTTCTTTCATTTGAAAGTAGAACTTTTTTATTAGTCACTGTGCTCTAATCCTTAAAATTTTGCTCTCCTACTTGCTCATAAAACAAAGTTTTTCATGTGTGATGTGTCACATTGCCTATAAAATGTACATAATATTAATCAAAGGGTTTTTTAGGTCCAGTTTAGGCAATGTGTCGTCTTCCCATGACCCTTTGGACATGAGTAGTAATTATATATGAAGCTGGCGGTTCATCTTCCAGAATACTTCTTAGTATTAAGAAATACTTAAAGCCTCTCATGTTAGGGTTAGACACACTTCATCTCTCATGCAGTACAACTTTATTTTCCTCACAGACCTTTCCAGACTTTTAATGCTTGTGCCAGCAGATACCATACTTAACTCTTTGGAGTATACACTGATAGGATTAAGCAAGTGTTTTCCTGATTTACCCTAAATGTTTCATTTAATTACATTTCAATATATTTGGACTGTCTGGGCCACTGCTTTGATTTACTAATGGCTTCCTTTTCCTGGTCTGTAACTAAGAAGAACTTTAAGAGTTACTTGAGCCAAACTGGTTAATTTAGCTCAAAGTATTAGGAGTGTGAGTAAGCAAGAATTAAATTTTGTGAATAATTGAGAACTTCTCTGTAGGGGAGAAACTTTTTTCTTTCTCACAGGGGGGAAGTTCCCTTCTTCCCTGTATTTGAAAACACATAGGTTCTTATAGCTGTCTGGGTAGGTTGAACTGACTGTTGTCATGCTGTTGTGTACACTAGAAGGAATTATCTGGTGTTCCTTCTAACTGAACTCTTTGCATCTCCTCTCTCCTTTTTCTTCTTTCTCTCTCTCCCCTCTTTTTATAGCTAATGTGGTGGTAATAGGGAGTGGGGGTTCATGATTATGGGACTAAAGAAAACTAAGATATTGCAGGAAAGACATTAATAGTAGTAATAGACTGTGGAGCGATATAAGGCATTGTACAGAAATCCATAGGAAGACAAGGTTTGTTTGTGCTAATGCCTGTGTAATAACTGCCAAGCTTTTTCAGTGCTACATGGAGAGATGTCTGATTGCTCTGAAGTGTTCCCTTCATGTTGTGAAACTGTGATGGGCAATACTGGTGCTACATTGGTGATTTGGCACCTCCGGTGTTAGAGAGTATATCTACACACATTGCAGTGTGTGATATTGAGATTAAATTTACATTAAGTGGACAATTATGATGGCATGGTACAGCACTGCGTTGTGGAAAATTACTGCTACCAGTCCAAGAAAGACTTTCTTCCTCTGATGGAATTTTTGGGCTGTCTTTCAGTGCTCTCCAGTTCACTGCTTTTCTACAACATACAGATTTGCAAGATAACATCTTTGCTGCCCTGTGGGCAGGTCTTCTCTGTCAAAGCTATCTACACACTTACAGCTTTGCCATAGCTGACAGGTTATTAATTTTTGTTTGTTTGTTGTTATTTCCTAGTGTCTTCTACTTAACTATGGAAGAGAAAGTTCAACTCTTCCGTGATCATGTCGCACTTAAGCTGTATATCCAAATGAAAATACTCTTTATTATTTAGGAAGAGTATACTGCTAAATTCATTAGATCTGGGGCTGTCTGTATACTTGAGGGGAAAAACAAAACCAACCTGACTTGTGAACAACCATTCCTGTGAAGTTGAGTCTGACTACACAGAGAAGATCAGTGTGCTGCATTTCAACAAGGATGACCAGATACTTGTTCTGTCCTTTAATCAAATCCTTTAAAATAGTTTAAAATAAAGAAATAAAAGAAAATAAATAAAAAAAAAAAGTTTGAAAATATACTTACTTCGCAGGCTTCTCTTCTCAGTGTGCTTTCTGTCTCTGGGCAATCTAGTTTTATTTTGAAAGAAATTGGCAAGCCTGCTCAGCTGACCATGTGTAATCAGCCTTGCTTACAGTTATAATCAACAAGTGCAATTATAAGATTGTTGAATTGTGTATCTATTGCTTTTAAGGGAATTTCCATTTGTTTTGCATCAATTTAGCCTGAATTGATTTAATTGAAAGGAGGTTTTTCCACATATCTAAGAGAACAGAATGCATCTTACATGTTTGGATTTCATTGTAGTGGTTTATCATGGTTAACTCTTAATTACTTTGTTGGCAGGAATTGCGGGTAAGCCCTAATATTTTGTTGTGTTAGGTGTTACTGATGACAGCAATAGCTGTTATCTGTAAGACATTTCATAAATATGCATATGATTAACTAAACCTATTTGCTAACTATATGAAAAAAATATTTCATGCTGAGTTGTACTTTCAGAATTGATATTTTACCATCAGCATATCCTGCAGTTCCAATTTGGTAACACTGATTTCAGAGATGATAAAGGATACCCCCTTTCATGAAAAATTGCTTTTTTCCTTATTCATAGTAATTTTTTTTTTCTAATTCTGTCTGCTTGGGGTGTACTATGGAAAGTAAAAGACCCTTTTAGAAGTATTAATAATTTTACTATTGTTTGTCATCCAGTCTAATTATGGAAGTGTACTTAGGTCATGCAAATGGTTTTTATTTCTTTCTGTTATCCTTCAAAGCACCTGAATTCATTGATGTTGTGGATTTTCTTTTCCAGGGGTAAATTGTTTTTTAAAGAAAATATTAGTAGTTTTTTTTCTACTTTAAATGTAACCTTGCAACTTCTTTTGTTTTGCATTATTGCAATGAATAATGAAATCTAATTTTAACTTCTGCCACCCATACTGTTTCTCCTCCTTTTCTTTTATGAACTTAACAGTTCTATTCAGGTTTTTCTCATCTTAAGTCTCTGAAGTCCTCAGGCTTAAATCTGTCAGGATACTCTTAGCAGAGGTTTAGTGTGGTGTGCTCTGCATTATTTTGAATGAGGTGCCTTTTCTTCATATCTTCAGTCTGCTTGTGCAAAGGGTTGGCTCATAACTGATTGCTGGCTGGGAAGAGCTGTGAGGAATATTCATTTTCCAACTCATTGAGAGGAAGGTGAAAGTGTTTTATGAAAACTCGGGTTTTCTTCTACAATCTACATTGTTCAAATCTTAATTCAATCTAATCTTGCATGAGAACAGTGATGGCCAGAGACCTGTGTCAATGCGAGTAGACTTGTGTTCACAGCTTCTGTGTGGTACCGGAGACTCGGTTTCTTCTATAATTTGAAAATGTGAGGGAAAACGGAAGCAGGTTATTCAGAGTCAGGACAGTGCTCTTCAGGTCTGTACTTCAGTTATGTGTCAGGTCAGTATTTTGCATCCTAATGCTGTATAAGCTTTTTAAAACAACCCTGCAAGTGCTCTCTGGTGTTTACATCCCTTGGCTTTCAAATACTTCAGAAGATATTTCTATCAAGAAGAGCAGCTATTTCAAAGAAAGTGGGAGGACAGAAAGAAGGTCCAGCCATTCAGACTGCATTGTTTTGGAGAGAGTGCCTATCATATTGTATGTTGAAATGTAACTAAGTTTTACAAGAAGACCTTTCTAATGTTAAACTTACTAAGAAAGACCATGTAAGAGAATATACCTAGATGCACAAGGGTAAATTTAAACAATTCTACTCTGAGTCAGCATCTATAAAAATTATAAATGAATGTAAATAGAAAAGACATTAGGCCTTTATACTTTAATCTGTTGTATAAGGGCTGTATTTGTGGACAGAATTTAATTCATTGTTTATGCTTGTACATTTCAAGCCATACTTACTGATCTTTTAAACAATTTTCTGAATTTCAGTGCATGACTTTTTAACTGGCTTTATTTAAAATCTGTAATCTTTAGAAGTCAAATTTCATACTTGTATAAGCTTCAGAAATCATTATTTCTGCTGCTAGTTAGTTTCAGATAAATTAATAGCTAATGATTAGCTAATAATTAACAGAAATCAATAGCTAATCTGTGTAAACCAGGTGTCTATAGATATTTTTTTAGGTATGTGTTAAAAACCCGAAGATGTTTTTTAACATCTGTTTTTCAGAATTGTACGATTTTTTCATATTGGATAATTTTTTAATGAATATTAAAAGGGTACATTTGTTTATTTGGAAAAAATCTTTAAGGAAGTATGGATACTGCTTTACATCAGTAAGTTGAGCGATAAATGCTTTTTGTCTACTCAACTATATTTGTTCAGCTTTTCAGAGCCTTTATGAGGTGATCCATATTTACAAAAAACAACTTTTAACAAATTGCCAACTTCATTTGCTATGCTCAAATGAAAAAGGAAACACAAATTATTGTTTATCTAAGATGTCATTGCTAAGATAATTTAGTTAGTCTGATGTCGTATTTTTGCACAGTAAGTGTTCTCCTTCTGTCCCTTGAAGAAAATTCCCTTAAGTATATTTCAGTGAATTTCTTTACTTTAAAATTTCATGAAGTATACCTACTGTATGTGCTGTCATCTGGAAGTGTAATCGAGTTTCTGTAAGAAATGTCACATACATGCACATTTTCTAAAGCAATATCATACAGCTGGGGCTGGCTGTATGCTCTAAGAGGTGGTAGGGGACGCTTTTTCCTGTAATTCTGGTGTATCCTTTGAAGTTAAGTAGTGTCTGTGGTGTTCGGTATTCCGTTCTCCAACGAATGCTGTCAGATCCTGGTACTCCTAATGAGTATATAAGAGTGTGGTATATTTTTTTTGTGTGGAAATTCAATTTTTGCTTCCTTTTTACTGAAAAGGACATATCTACCCAGTGTTATAAAGGCAGAAAGGAATTTCTGTAAAGGCATTTTGGAACTGAATAGTTTGTTGAGGGATTTAAATAAAACCGTCTGATACCAAACTTATTTTCGTTATCTAAAACCTGAAAATCTCATAGCTTTTTTTCTTTAATTACATTGTATAAAATCCAAATGAACAGACAGTGATTTTTCTGTTTAGCAGTAAAAAGCCTATATTTTGGGGAAAGAATTATTAACCAACACTATGCTGTTCATTTTTCCAAATGTGGAAGAAAACAAATCTGTGTGTGAGGGGCTATAGTTTAAGTAGGTTAGTTTTAAAAAATAAAAGAAGAATAAAAAAGAATACTGACCAAGCACCTACAAACTGTTTTCAGCACAGGGAGTTGTTCTGTATACTGCTTTTGGTTTACAAATAAATACTGTTATTTAGGTTATTATTTCTTGCTTTTGTTTCAAATAGGAAAAGATAGCAGAGGAGTGATTATTTTTTTTTCTTATGGAGCATATTAGAAGATAATACTGTTATCTTGTATTTGATTGAAGCATTTCCTCTGAAGTGGTTTCTGAACAACTAATGTGCAACTTAATTATGTGATGTCATAGATACAAGTTTTGTTTAAAAGATGGCTACAAGAAGAAACCAGAACATCAGTTCCAATTTGAGTGTAAGTACTAGTGCTTCATAAAATGAGCAGAGAATTTTAAACCACTTATCTATACTTATAAATCGTCATTTTAATTATCATTGTAAATGACTGGTCAACTCATTTAAACAAGACTTCTAAATAAATACCTAGAAGACCTTTTAAAGGAACTATCTAATAGTAGTGTTCTTGACATGTTCAACTTAAAATAAGTTGTTGTCAACTGAACATTAAAGCCCTATAAAAAAATAATCAGGAGTTACTCGACTTTCTGAAACTTCAGAAAACGTAAAAACTAGATCAATCATATTACCAAATACATGGATACGTGACAGTATTTTTCTTTTCCCTAGAAAGGAGGGAAGTAAGATAAATTGGTGCAGCTCTTCCACAATTCTTGAAACAAATGGGCTATATCAAGAGTTTTGCATTTTGGTTTTGTTGTTTGAGGTTTGAGGATTATTTTGTTTGGTTAGCTTGTTTTTTAAGAAAATGGGGGGGAAAAGAAGCCAAACAAACAAATAGAATAGATGAAAGATCACTTCTTTTTGATATAGCAAAGACATGAAGAGATGGGCATATTCCAGTGGTGTAAATATTGATATCTTTGTAAGTAAAGGTGACTAGCATATCTATCAAGTGCATTGAAGTTCAGTTTTCCAGAAGATGATCACTTGTTTTAGCAACAACTGCAAACTGACTTTTTCTGGCCTTTTTCCCTCCCTCCTGCTTCTGTTTCAGTTCTCTAAATGTGTGCGCTTTGGAGAAAAAGTGTGAAAATGGATAGAACGCAATCCTGCTAGTTCTCGAATTCTTTTACATGTTTTAAGTCCTGGAAACAGTAGTTTCAAGTTAATTAACAGATTCAGTGATATTATAGCTTGACAGCAAGAACGTTGCAAAATTTTTGCTTTTCTAGAAAATAGAACTTCTCAAGAAAATGGAAACTACAAAAAAAGGGTAAAATTATTACTCTGTGTAATTAAGCTTCATGGTTGACTTGTTCCTCTTTATAATCATATTTTGATTTACTACTGTTTCTTTATGTCTGACAGTTCCCTTTTTATTACTGCCAGCTTTCCAGAAAATTAAATAATTATTTCAGAGATACATTTTGAACAGTGGTGATAGGTACCATTTAAGGTATTCACTTTGATCTGTATTGAGCGAGTGTGCCATCTGGTGTCTATAGAACTGTCCTTACCTTTATTTAAAATAATTTTGTGCCTCTGTGGTGCCATTAATAGAATATTTTTTTGCCTTTCAACAAGCAAAGGAAATCAAAGCCATTTTCCTGCAACTGGCTTGATTGTAACTTTTTGATGGGTAAAGGATGATTATAACATTGAACTCTTATGAAGGATTGGATGACATCATGGATTGAAAATTGCTGTCTTAGCAAAATGATAATGGTTTGTATTTAACATGAGAGAGATCACATTGTCTGTGCGGTTTCAACCTGTGTGGCTTTTATTTTTCTCAGGCTTTTGAAAATCTATGCTTTGCATTTATGCATGTTCTTGCTAGTTAGCTCAGTGTTTTCGTTAGGTTACTTTTTTGATAGTAGTGGAAATTTTCCTAATTCTGTTTTCTGAGTGTGTTCTGCTGATGTTTCCTATCAGCATCATCTTCTGTTTTGTAGTAATTAAATTGCTCCTTGCTATGACGTCTTAGTTTGGAATTCCTTAGCATTCTAATTGCATAGCATTCTAATATTTACCAGTTTTGGTGTGGTGTTTTTGTTGTTGTTCTTTTGTCTTTAGATTCTCATGAACAAGCATATGTTAAAGGCTGTGTGAGTGAGAGGGTTAGAGTTAATTTTTGATATGTGTGGCATGTATCAATGAACCAGAGTTTGATAAAAGGTAAAATTGTGGAAGTTTGTCATCAATTCTAGTGTGTCAACTCTAAGGTGACATAAAAATGAAAATTCTTTAAGAATTTAGACAGGAAACAGAATTAAAATATGGTTGCAATCTTATAGTGGCCTTCTTCGCTGTGTATTTCATGTATCTGTGTGTCTTTCCAGAGCAGTCACCGTAGCTGCAGGTCTGTCATGGAAACAAAACCCGAACATATGCTATTTCAGAGAAGAAATGTGAGATTTACAGATCTACGAAAATCAAAGCATCTTAAGTTCTTCACAGTTGTCTTTCTGATAATCACAACACAAACCATTTATTCTCAAAGGAAAATGTGAAAATGCACACCTTCCTAATGATATAGTGTGCCCCCAAACTCCAGGAGCACTTGGAGTACTGACTCAATTTCCTGTGCTCACTTTTACAAAGAGGAGTAAAACTTACTTCACAGTGCCAGCACTTTTAGCGATATCAGAAGCTCAGTGCCAAAAAGAGGAGCCCTGTTTATAGGACAGTATTGTTTCTGTGACAACCAAGAGGTGTAGAAGCACCAGCATAAGGATTATCTTTCCTGTTAACGGAAGTGGGACAAATTAACGTAGTGAAACCCCTGAATTTACGCAGATACAATGGCATAAGCAGGTGTGCTGGGCCTCTGCTGCCTTTGTGTGCGTTGCCAAATAATTAAATTCTAACCAGTTAACATATTAAGCAAAGGAGAAATTGGGAGAAGTGCTTTCTACTGTGATGTTTGAAACAGTTGGCAGAATTAATATTAATTCTTCAGATGACTGGAACTCTCTTAAGTCTGTCAAATAGCATTGTGCTTTGACACCTCTTGGGTTTAAATTCGTTTTCTCAAATAACTTTTTGAAATTGCCGTGCAGAAATCACCATGGATTTTCTGAGAGACAGTGACTAGCAGATCAAATCCAGAACCACACCAGTTCACCATATGTGGAGTGGAATTGAGCCATTACCACTGATGACAGATGCTTTCAGTATTTCATATTCTTTTCCATTTCTTTGTGATAATGATAACCCCTGTATATCGTCTTGTATAAAAGCAATAAAATAGGCAACAGTATACATTTTTATCCTCCAGGAGCACTTCAGTAAATGTTTAATATTTAACAGGATAATGTTCTTAAGACTCTTGGGAATTGCCTCTCCCCTTTTGGTCTGTTGACGAGTTCTGGATCGTCTTGCTTTTCCTTTTCTTCCAGCTGACAAAGCAAAACTTCTCCAAGAGAGTGTTCAGCCTTCTATTGCTATCTTTGGATGAAGTGGTTTAAAGCACATGTCTTCCAGAGGCATAGCAGTGTGGCTTGGTGGCAGCTGCGGTGGTTTGGGGTTACTCGAGTACTCACGGTGCTGCTTTCACACTTGGAAACTCACATATCAACTTGTTGCATCTGTGAGTGATGGCGAACAGATTGTTTCCTTTGCTGTTTTGCAAACAGTCTGTTGCCTTTCAGAGAGTGTCAGATTCATCCTAGGCTTTATTTGTCCCCTGCACTTCTTTCATTTGTTTCACTTATGGAATTTATTTTTCTGGGAATATTCAAAATTTTGCAGTCAATGCATTATCTGTTCTTTTTCGATTTTACATGTGTTTCATATTGTTGTCCAGTTGTTACTGAGTTACTTATAAACAACTTGAATATGAAATGGAAGGATTCACTTTTAGCTTTTCCAAGTCCAAAATGATTTCCTATCTATGTAGCTTTTAAAAATGTCATCTCAAATCACTCATGCATTGATCCACATCACGTTGCATCATTTATTGCTTCATCTTTCATTATTCGTTTCTTATGTCAATATTCTGTTTTTCAGCCATTCATGTCCTGATTCTTTTAATTCCCTAAGCTGATACACGAGTTTCCACACCATAACGGTAGAATGCCGGACAGCACAGATGGATACTTTTGTGACACAAAGCAAGGTGGCTGAAAGAGACCCATTTTTTATTTATCTTTCTGTTTGCTATAGAAATGTATGCGTGTATGCCGTAGTTCTCCTATTTTTTTTTTTTTTGAGGCATTCTCTCGTTTGTTCTTAACTGTGTTATAATACTTGCACTGTATGTTATAAAATACTATATATTTTATGGAATATTTTAGTCACTGTCAGTTTCGTAGAATCACAGAATGTCCTGAGTTGGAAGGGACCCATACAGATTGAGTCCATCTCCTGTCCCTGCGTATGACAACCCCACAGTTCACACCATGTGTCTGAGGGTGTTGTCCAGTCTCTTATTGAACACTGCCAGGCTTGGGGCTGTGACACCTCCCTGGGGAGCCTGTTGCAGTGTCCACCACCCTCTGGGTGAAGAACCTTTTCCTAATGTCCAACCTAAACCTCCCTGGCACATCTTCCTCCCATTCCCTCAGGTTCTATCGTTGGTCACCAGAGAGAAGAGCTCAGCACCTACCCTTCCTACATAATTACAAACTAGATTAGACAGGGGCAAACAGATGTTGAGGTTTTTTCTACTCCTCTATCTTTTCAGGTTTGATAGCTGTTTGCACGTTGTGTCCATCGCTGTTTCTCGGTGGAGTCTTGTAATGTTTTGTGTGAGTTTTTTAAATGTTGGAGAGGCAAGAGACAGGGTATTTTTTTCCATATTTTGAATGTGAAGTCACAAGTTAATGAGATAACTCAGAAGAATGTCGCATGGTTCTCCATCTTCCACAGATGATAAGGTAGTTAAGGTTGTATAGGATCAGTACTTAAATAGTCCTTAGCTGTAAGCGTATAACTTATTTGCCAAAAGAAAAGTTGCCTTTGTAGTAACCAGAATGTAGGTTCCTGCATGGTGATTCCAGTGAAGCTGTGAGATGTAAAGCTCGGTGGCTGGAATCCTCCTGTTAGCAGCAGGGAAATATCTGAGTACGTAGCACAATTTTCTCTTATTTGAGTGCACATTCTGGAGTTGTGTGCATATAGAACTTAGGATGAGACACAACCAAAGACTTGCCAATCAGCTGTCATTAAATATCAACATTTGAAATATTTTTTTACAGAAACCTTTTACTTCTACACTTAGAAAATCATATAGTTACCTATTTTGAGCCACATTCCTTGTTAAGTACTTTTTTTATTTTTTAATTCCTGTCCTAAAGTGTCATCCTGTGGCAGTTGCCATTCGTGGGTTACATCTGTCTAATCCACATCTGGCTGTGTTTTGTTCTGGGTTGAGTTGTCCATTCAAATGGTAGATATTTTAGAGGGTGTCTACTTTTTGCAGGGAAACAAAAAACTGCTGGGATAGCCCTGGCATTAATGGGGATTTTGCTTGGGTGCTGATAACATGGTGTTTTGCTTTATTGATTTACTGTTTGAGCACTTTGGAAATGCAGGGGCAAATTTCACGAAGCTCAGTTTTGTGATATAAAGAAGTCTGTACTGAATACTGAAGGTATCTCTATAGTATTGAATTGCTAGGTGTTTTGATTAAAAATCACTGCCTTTGTGCACGTTTTATACTGGCTTAACGTCTTTGTTTCCAAGTGACTTCTGAATATGAACAAACTTTTCTCTGTTCTAGTACTTATTATTTGACATATATAATAATAGTGCTCCTTTAAGCTTTTCTATGTAAAGAAATCTTGAATTGTTTACAGCAAGTACATGCAGCTCTAGTATTTGATGCTTATAATCTCTGATGTTCTGATTTTGAGCCCACTAATGACAGAAATTATTCAAAGCGTTGTAAAATGCAAATAGAGTACTTTGAGGCAAACAGCAACAAAAAATATTGTAAAAAGTAGTCCAGGTTTATCTGATTCTTTTCTGTGAAGCTGTAAGGTAACTGTAGTGAAGGCATATGTAAAATTACAAATGCCTGCTTAATGGAAGGTTATTGTTGAAAATCACAGAATATTCTGCTTTCAGTTGTGAAACTGATGTTATTTTCCATCGTGAATGCTGGCAATAGTATGATATTTCTGAGCAGAAGTTATCATTGCAAATATGCTTCGGTGTGGAAATCAGTTTGGAAAAACATTAATGTAAAATTACGTTACTTTAAAAGCATATAAAATGTCCTACAAACGTGTATGTCAAAGGTGTTGATTTTAATGGTTGTTTTCTAGCGATTGTCAAACAGATCCAAGTATGCTTGAAGGTTTAGAAATTTAATAGAACCATAACGTGTATAATTTAATGTGACAATCTTTGTCATATACAACACACATTATATAGCAGACAGATGAAAACCAATATTTTCTTGACAGAGGTTTCTAAATTGTTTATAATCTTGTCTGCCCATTTTACTGAAGTTTAAATATTATTCTTAACTTCTTACAATGTAGCTATTAACTTGTAATCTTTTCCACTTAGGATAAAAAAACAATTTCATTGTTATCTATGTTTCCACATTTTCAGTTTTCACAATGGCATTGCTGTAACTGTACAAAGTGTGCATTGTTGTCTCTTGCTGCTTGAAAATGGAGAATGAGGACCAAACACTGCCTATATTAGCATGCACTTTTACACCTACTTCTTTTTAATCTTTACACAGATGCATTGAACAGGGTCTACATGACTGAAAATTGTCAAAGTTTACAAGTGTTCCTAGCACTAATGCCAGAGGTTGAAAGTAGTAGAATTGGCAGTTAATGTGCTGATATCTGATCAGACTTTTTTCATCTAATGTACTGTGACCTTGGGTTGTGTAACATGTAGGTGACATGTAGCCCATGTTATATTAATACTTCTAATATTATGTTGATAAATTAATTTACTTGTAATAAATAGTTTCTCCCACATATGGACCCTTAGGTATCTACTATATGGCTTGTGGAAGGTAGAACACCACCGTTATGACTGTATTATTAAATGTATAGTAAATAGGAAGTGTGGAACAGAATCTCAGCTGTAATTAAAGTATTCTAAAGAGGCACAAAATAAACTAGTGTTCTCCATTCTACTCTCTTCCTTTCTACTACAGAGTTAACTCTGCACAGGTAGAAAGGTACAGATGTGTTGAAGTGGCAGGTTTTTTTACAGTATAACTATATTTAAATGTGTAAAATAGTTTAAAATAGTGAACAGTCTTAATTTGAAAGTAGTATAAATCCCCTTCAGAGAGGACCCTGAACAGGAGAAACATCTTACTAACTTCTTTGGAATTGGATTTATGGCTGCTTGTGATTCTCAGCTGGCTTAACATTTTGATCAGCTTTTTTTCCCTTTGTCTGGGATAAACGCTAGCCTCTTCAAAAAGTTTTAAGAAATCATAAAGTAGGCGTTATTTTCTTATCATATGACAAGTGACTTCCTAAGATGATGATTTCCTCCCAGAAAAACAAGCATTTAAAAGTTTATTTATTTATTTTATTGGTGTCGAAGTATGAGACATTGTGAGTTAGTGGAATGCTCTCTGATGTTTTTAATTTCCTTCTGCATCCCTTCTAATTTTCTTTCCATGTTAAACAAGGAGGAGAGAGTGTGATATTGTCAGCTTGTGGCGGTTATTTAACACATGCAGGTTATAAAGCTGCCATTTCAGAGATAAAAACGTGGTGACTAAAACCAGACTCATGTGTGTTGCATGTAGCTAGTTAGAGCTGCTTGTAAACCTTTGGTGTTTGTTGTTACAGTTCATAGAAACCTCTTTTCCTTGACACTGTTGGTATTTAGATTTTTTAGCCAACAGCACTGAAATAATTTCCATTTTTGTATTACCCGTTCCATCTGTGTACAAGTCATATGTTGGTATATGCTACAGCTTTATGAGCATCTGCCATATACCCATTATATTAAGCTTTAGTTCGAAAACTTTATTTTTTCGTACTCCTCTGTCCTGGTTTCAGCTGGGGTAGAGTTAATTCTCTTCCTAGTGGCTGGTGTAGTGCTGTGGTTTGGATTTAGGATGATAATGATGTTGATAACATTGGGATGTTTCAGTTACTGCTGGGCAGTGCTTACACAGAGTCCAAGTCTTTTCTGCTCCTCACACCACCCCACCAGTGAGAGGGCTGGGGGTGCACAAGAAGTTGGGAGGGGACACAGCTGGGACAGCTGACCCCAGCTGACTGAAGGGGTGCTCCATACCATATGATGTCATGCTCAATATATCAACTAGAGGGAAAACTGTCCAGGGGACAGCTGCAAGCTGGGCATGGGTCAGTGGGTGTTGAGCAATTGCATTGTGCATCATCCATTTTGTATATTCTTTTACCATTATTACTATTATTTTCCCTTTCTTTTCTGCCCTATTAAACTGTCTATCTAAATCCACGATTTTTACCTTTTTTTTGCCCTATTGTCTTCCCCATCCCACTGGGCAGGGGAGAGTGAGCACATGGCTGTGTGGTGTTCAGCTGCCTGCTGTGTTAAACCACGACATCCTCAAAACTTAAAAGAATTAATTTCTGTTTCTGTTTTGATGAAGTGGGTTTTTTTTGTTGTGTTTTTTTTTTTTNTTTTTTAAATCTGATCACTTGGTTTATAAATAAAGCACTTCTGTGTGCTTAAGGAATTTACTGTAATATACTGTTCGTACCAATTCTCAAATTATGCATTTTAGTATTGGGAAGTTTCTGCAAAGTCTGTAAGACATTTCTAATTCTGGCAGCGGTCTTTTTTAGAATAAGGTTTCACATACTCAAGTCAACAAATATGTTTATATTTACTTTTTTGGTAGTTCTGTAGAATTATATTCAGGATCTGAAGCTGTTGTTCTGACATTTGTTATTGTAGTTGTCTTGCAGTGGTTCTGTAGTTATTGCTTTAAATTATTTCCTGTGTTATGTTTTTGTTGTTGTTATGAGTAATAGATAAATAGCAAAACCATTTTCTTACCTAATATTGAATTTTGAACATATTTTCTTGTAGAGAACTAGAGGACGAAAACGAAGCTTTGTGCCTGAAGAAGAGAAACCTGAGGTTGGAATATAGTGTTTTGTTTGTTTGTTTTTTTTAAAACAGTTTCACAAAAAAATAAACTTTAGCCTGAAGTGTTACTTTCAGTGCTATAATTGAAAATGTTTGCTTTCCTTCCCTTCTTTCCCCGCCATTCCTTTCTTTTGCCTTCTACTATGACAGGAGCGGATTCCCAGAGAAAGAAGACAACGGCAGTCTGTTCTACAAAAGAAGCCCAAGTCGGAGGATTTAAGGACAGAATGTGCTACCTGCAAAGGGACTGGAGACAATGAAAATCTAGTCAGGTAGGTTTAATGCTCTGACCTTACAAGAAATAACCTTACAGGTTTCATTTTCATCAGTTCGTTATCATGCTTATAATGAAGAAAATGTGCTTTTTGAAAAAAAAAAAAAACAAAAAAAACCCACCAAACCAAACAAAATTTCTAAACTTATTTAGGGGAAACAGTGCATCAGAAATATTGACTTGATTCATTTATTGATCTGCCAAACACATTTACACTGTGGATTAAGATGTAAATAACTGAGACAATCTGTTTTTCTAACACAAGAGACTTAATTTTCTTGTCAGGGTGAATTATCAATGTTTTACAGCAGGTCAGAAAGATAAACGAGCAATTTGATGATATTAAAGCTACAAGAGCATCCTAAACATAATTAAATTAGCATCATTAACGATTTTATGAGCTGAAATCTGGATTATGAGGAATTTTTGTTTTTAAAAATGCATTAATGCTGCATCCAGTAATGGAGATCATGAAGGGGTTTGGTAATCATGTTTCTTACCTGAAATAGAAGAGGGGAAAAAAAATTCTTTTGAATGTTTTTTTTAGTAGGTGCAGAAATCTAATTAAAGTGTAGAATAGCTGCCATTAAATAGCCACTGTTGACTACAGCTTCTGCTGATTTTGACTTTATAGCTGGCATTGTGGCCTATTTGCAAAGCTATAGAAACTGCTCACAATTCTTGTAAGAAGAATAATGGAGTTTAGTTACCAGAAAGCAGATTTTAATTGAATCTACTGAGCCTTCATTAAAATGATCCTGTAGTAAGTTCAGATAAAAAATGGTGGTGTATTTAGGTCCTGTATGCTTCAACTAGATTTTTTCTGGACAAGATCTCATCTTTACATTAGATATAATTATTGTTTTTAACTGGAAGGATTATTCCAAAATACATCCTTTAATTTATTTCAAGGAATCAGAGTTATGAGAAAAGTCAGAATCAATGATATAGAAGCAACACACAGCTTTAGAATCAGGGTATGTCCCAGGTAGAGATGTCTTGTATTCAGAGTAGCTGATTTCTCTGTCAATTACAGCATATGTTTTACTGTAGAAGTTGATACAGAAGTTGTGCTAGTTTGTAGTTTTATTTCCAAATTGGAGGCAGGGAGCCTGTACGAGCTCATCAGTAACTGTGTGACTCCCTCACATAGACAAGGCACTGCTGCTGGGTGCTCCTGGATCCTGCTCAGTTCCAGACTGCGAAATAGCGGTGGGAGGTTGCAGTGGTTGCTGATACAGCCGAACTGCTGAGAGCTGATGGCAAGAGGTTTTAGCTGCCCTCAACAAGATAAAGGGCTTTCTTCAACCCTCTTGTTTGTAAGAAATAAAAGATGCAGGAAGACCATTTTGTTACGGGAAGTAATCCTGGGAATAACATGTACCATGTTTTACTGCGAAAAAAGGCAGTGAATTAGTTTTCTTATTCAGAGTTTTTCTAGAAGTGTTAAATACCACATTTGAGGACATGAAAGATAAGGTGAGGAAATGCCCTTAAGATCTGTATATTTAAGTTGCAGTTAAAAATATGGTAGAAAATTTGTGGTGTGTCTTGTTTACTACATGAAAAGATTTTACTAGTAATTTAGATGGGCCAAAAATAAGCGTACTACATGCCAAAACTCAACAGATTCTCTCATAAACCATCCTCTTAATTAGGCTTGGAAACAGAATAATAAACCTGCATAGGAGAAAAAGAGGTTCTTATGTTCTAATCCTTTGTTCATAGTTCTCGTAAATATTTCTTAAATATTTCTTAAATATTCTGCCTTATTATGTATTTAAAACTTGCTTTTCTTCAGATAATTCCTATAAATAGCTGCAATTTTGTCAAAGTTAGGTGACCACTGCTTCTAAAGTTCTACGGTGGCTTATTTTTTATAATTACTAAATAATGGTAAAGTAGTTAGTAAATTTGGTATTTTTTAGGTTTGTTTGTTTGTTTTTCTTAAAGCCGTATTTCTTTTGATTAGATTAAATTCAGGGACTGTATAAAGATGCTAACTACCAGACAGCCAAAGCTGTGTAGGGGTATGATCCACAGAGCATTGCTATGTCAGGGAAAGTTTTCAGGATCCTTTTTTCTCTTACGTTATCACAAAGAGAAGCAGCCTTCTGCCTGCACTGCTTCTTGCTTCTGCCTGTACCATCAGGCAGGACTCCTTTGTGGTAGCAGAGGGAAAACAAAAGTGGTTTTTCTCAATATCCATTTTGTTTGGTGCTGTCTGTTGTTAAAGACAAAACTTTATCAGAAAACTAGTGATCTTGGTCATCATCTTGGCTTTTCACTCACCAAATGTTTTGTAATTACTGGATTTTATTTTCACCCTTTCCTACCCATCTGCAACTAAGAAAAGGGAGGTTTGTGGAGAGCTTATAGAAGAGATTTTTCTGGATGTAGAAGTTGATCGCCAAGTAAAATGGAAATATGCAACTGTTGGAACTGCAGATTTAAAGAATAATCTTGATAAGCCTTTTAACTTTTCCTGCTGTTTGTTACCTCATGCAGGGCTGGTTACATGACTTTTGAACAATCTGCTTTTAAAAAACGTAGCTTTTACTAAAAATTTATGTGTCTCACTTTGGAGTTGCTAACTGAGTAAGGGTTAGAAGAAGATAAGCAACTATTTCTTACTTCAAAGAATGCAGCAGAGTATTTAATAATGAATCTGGAACAAAGACATTAAATAATTTAACTAGTTATTACTGTTTGACTAATGGGGATTCAGGCTTTTTAATCTAGTTGCTTGTGTGCAGCACTGGATCACTGAGGGCTTATTTGTGATATATGCAGTGTCTTTACTTCACCTGTCATTCATATGGTTTAAAATCTTTAAAAATAATAATTGCCTGTGAAAGGATTTAAAATTGTTCCTAAAAAGCACGTTTAATTCTGATAAATTATAATGCTTCATTAATTGGCTGAAGCTTACCTTAGTAACTATAGTTTTATACCAAAAAAAGTGATTCAAGTTAGAATATCTGATTATTCACTTTTGTCTAAAAGATACTGACATGTTCCATACTTTTATATGTGCTAATACTTGCCATATGTATGTATTACAGACCTGCCAAGTCAGTGCTTTTTTAACCACTGATGTCAGATTCTATAGACAGACCATTTCAGTACAGTAGCTATACTACTATACACCAGAACTGAAAGTTTAGATTTTGAGGTTACGTCTATAAAAAAGAATCAGTCTTGTGATCCTTTTGTGGTATACTTTTTTTTTTTTTTAGAATTTACAATTAATTTATTTTTTTAAATTCCTTTATATACATCTGGGTTAGTGTTATTGACCAAAATACTTCTGCAATTTTAACTTTTTACAAGATCAGTGGGTGACAAAGTCAAGATTTACCAGATTAGTTGAACAGTGAAAAGTTAATTGCAAACATTTACTCAAATGAGGCAAAGTCTGATCCGTAACATGATAAATGACAATAAGGAAGCTATATCTATAATTAGAGCAAAGTGTGAATTTTAAATATCTTTTTACCTGAACTGTAATTTGAATTTTGAAAAGCATAATAGTAAATATGGAGGGGTTTTAATATTTTATATTTGATGCAGATAGTTTTGACGTAAGCCATGGAGACACAACACTTTTTCCAAGAGGTAAGAGTTCAGTGAAAGGTGTTGGAATTTGCACTTGAAACTAAAGTGTAGCAAAATCAGAGGGTACCTACAGAACAGTATGCTACTCAAGGAGTAACTAAATATTGAAAATATTTGCTTGAAATTGAAGACATCTCTTGAAATATGGGGGTTCTTAAGGACTGATGTGAAAGATATATTTTTCTAACAAACTCAGAAAATAATTTTAAAATACATTCATTTTTAGAGGTGGCCACTACTGTTTGGTTTAGAAAAGATTTGTGTAATGATGCTTTGTTTCACTTTGTGAATCTTTTAAAGTTGTAGGTAGTTTATATATTTAATAGTTTTCCTCAGTGCTTTGTTACAATCTTGCATGAATCACTTAGAATGAATAGATCTTTCAAAGGATTTGCTTGATTCAGAAGTATCTTTTTTTATTTTTTGAGGCTAAAACTCGTTAGTATGCAAATCTTTAAAAATAGCTCCCTAATAGCAACCTTTAGAACTTACCCATAGGTAGTGGAAGCATGGATAAGCAAGTGTGTTTCAGGTGGCTCAATATGCAGTGAGCAAAGCTTGCCCTCACACAGAAGTGCTTCTGGCACAGTATGAACGTCTGTTCTGTTTTGGTAAAAGAAATAAAAAAGATGAGTTGTGCACTTCATTTTAATATGTACAACAGTTTTTGAAGAAGAATCCACAAGCTAATGAGGTTAAAATTTTCCAAGAGAAGACTTCTAAATGACTTCACTTCTAAAGAAGTGGACTCTGCTGAAAAAAAATCCAGTTCTCAACTGCTGCTATTAAAAATAAATAAATAAATAAAAAGGATTCAGTTCCGGGCTTCAATATGTGCTTGGGTAATATTTAGGAATATAGTGCGTTAGCTAAAATTGATATCTCAATGCTAGATTGGAGATAAAAAGAGTAAAATTAGAGTATCATTTATGTATGGGGCAAAATAATATTTGTCCAGGTTAAAGAAATCTCTGAAAAAGCATTATATTTCTTCATTCCACAATTTAGAGCAAGCATATATTAATATATTGTTTTATAGTTTTGTGTATTGGATTTTGATGCTTTCTTGTCAGTTAAGTTAGAATTTTCCATTTTGTTTGATTTGCAGCAACTGAGGCAAAATTATTATTCAGCATTACAGAGAAGGTAAAATAGAGTAAGGTCATGCATTTGAAAGAATATAGAATAGAATTTTTTTAAAACATAGATTTGAATGCTGATTATGAAGTATTCAGAAAGCATAAACCTGCAAAACAAGTTGTCAAGCATGTATGTAAGTTTTAAAATTTCTTTTTAATGCAGATGCTTACTAGGAAATAAGCAACTGTGAAAGTATTTATTTTTCCAAATATACTAAGTCTCACATTTCTAGCAAGTGTAATGTTCTGCATGTCAGTCACTGTATGAAGGCAGGCCTGAAAGGGGAAGGTCGAGAGCAGGAAGGGAGAAAGAAGAAAACATATGCAGTGTCATATTTACTAAATAAAAACCACCTCTTGAGTAAAATTGACTGTAAGGTTTGTCATATCTTTGAGTCATCAAACCATACTATAATTGAAAATCTTTATAATGTATGCAACACCTGTAATTCTGGTGCTACAAATGTATTTATCAACTAAGATAAATTATACTGCATAAATGATTGAGCCCTTAGCTGCACAAAGTGATCTGCTTTAATTCTGGTTTTGACAGAAAGTGTGTTCTAGACAGGCTTTTCTGAATCCTGGAAATTTTCTCCCTGAAACTGTTGCTCACTTTATTTTCTTCACTGCATTTGTCTTGGATAGGTTCATCTTTGTGGTTTTGTTTCTCACATTTCCATGCAGAAGGGCATGCCAGCCTTCAAGTTAAGGATTTCTTCCTTAGCTGCTAGTTTTGAGGCTCTGCATGAGCTGAGCTGAAGTTTATTCCAGAACAAGCATGCCGATTATCAATTACTTTAAATGCACTGTAACAAAATTAACAATCCATGATAGTAATTGAAAGGCTATGATTTACAGTACTTTCAGAAGTTTTAGGGTGCTAATGTAGAGATTAATCACAAGGAAAATGTTAGTTGATTCAGCCACAATTTGCAACAGACCTATGTTTTACAGAGGATTAGAAATGCATTATTTTATTGTAATGAACTACTTGAATGAAAGGAGGCTTAACATTCAGTTGTGTAGTTTATTTCTGCTATGTAATTTACAGACATTAATTCTGCATATTAATTTTTCTAATTGCTTAAGTTACCCGTTAGATCATTTTTTCTGTCATTTACCTCATTTTACTGCCTTCTAAAAAGTGTTTCTTTTTATGCGAGATAGCAGGGTATACATACAATGATGAATGCACATTTTCATTCACCGAGGACTTCATTCAAACTGAATTACCTATTCTGCGTTGCGTTTTACTGTAAAATACCACCGATTTTTCATTTTCAGTAAATTCGTGTGCTAGGGCAGACATTAAAAAAACCTGTAGGCATTGTTTAGCTCTTGTGAACTACCTAAAAGTCAGGCATAGGGCTGGTGGCAAGACTCACACTGCCAGCATTTGGGGCTTCTCTGGAAGCAGAGTGCAAGTCACATTTACATTTGGGATACCCTGCTGCCTGAACATTTGAAGTTGTACTGCGAAAAGTCCATGGCAGACTCTTGAATTTTCTTTTAATTAGGCACCAGTTTATTCACCTGCTACCTAAAGGATTTCTTTAGTACTTTTGTCTGTTATTTTCCTGAAATGAGACAGCAGAATCTGAATTGAAGACTAGACTATTTCCCCCTGATTGTTTTGCTGGTAAACTCTCATGGAAATTTAAGCCATCTGAAGAATAGAAGCTCAGGCCTTTGGGTACTGATTTTGTGTTTCAGCTCTGGTTTGGTTCTTGATACTGTGTGATCTTGAAGGAAATGTCTTAGAGATGGTCTGTGTAGGAGTGACCCAAAACTGAAATTATGGAGATATTCCGATGATTAAACGACACTTGTTTCCATTCAAGTCTGCATTATCAGACTTGGGGCAGCCAGGCTGGGAAATAAGCACGGACCATCTGATGTTATTTTTGTGTAAAGCTTAGCATTGAGTCTTCAATTTGAAAAAATGCAAATTTGAGCAAAACTGCATCAAAGTTGATTCTGCCGATCAGTGCTTTCTAATGAAGTGCGGATATAAAGATGATTATGGGTTTTTTTGGTCCCCCAGAGAAAAAGGTGGGATTTGGGATTTCTGCGAATTTACCTTTTTTTTTTCCTTTTTCCTTTTTTTTTT